>OX411309.1:32588258-33188258 GCA_948150685.1 Rhaphigaster nebulosa | reverse complement strand
TAAATCACCTCTTAGACTGGCGCCTCATTTTAACATCGGCCTCACCCAAGGAAGCCATATGAAAATGAAAGAGAGAAAGATCATAATACATCTGGATTGTATTAAAACAAAGTCAGACTGGCTGAGAAAGATGAAATAGATCATTGCCTCAAAAGGTTTCACAAGACATACTGGAAGAGTGGGAGGGTTACAGCATTTTTTGATGTAGCCACAGAATAACTAAAATGTAATGGGCTCTATAATAATGTGAGAAATTATCCTCATTTGCTTGAATATTGAAGAAGGCATTTGTGAAAAACAATAAAAGTCATAATAAAATTTATTTGAAAAGATAAATTATAAGAATTACTTTACTAAAAAAATAAACTATTTAGAAAAGTTAATTTGCAAAAAAATAGTAATAACAGCGTGAAAAATAGGTCTACAAATTATTGTTACTGTGTAAGAGGAAATTAAAGTGAGAATATTAGTGAATAACAGGTGCTGTTGATCATTGAAAGATATGCTACAATACAAGACCCTAAACAAAAGGCCTACATAAACAAGTGTACAAGATAATCCTTAGGCCTTTTGTGTAAGAAAGGAAAACCTGGATCCTAACCTTACACATGTGGCTCTGCACAAGAGTGAGATCAATGGAGGATGAGTCATATAGTTAAGAGTTAATGGACTTATATAATTCACCTCATGTGCCCACCATTAAGAAAGGATGGATAAGATCGTTAGGTCATGTGCAGAGAACGGGAAACAGAATCCCCAAGATGATTACGGAAGGACATTTTCAAGGAATCAGAAAGAGAGGAAGACTAAGAAGACTTGAGGCCGCTTGGAGGAGGGAGCCTGAGAACAGGATGGAGTGAAAGATTGTTGAGGAGGCAGGGATCCCACACGCAGGACTGGAACAACTAAGATTTTTGCCAGAAGGTAGGCCAAACTTAATTTTGCCATTCCTTCATCCGGGGCGAATGTTCCCTTTGCCCTCCCCTAGATTCGGCCATGTCTAGATGGATCTTAGTGCCTTAGAGATAGAGCTAGGTAAGATGCAGCCTTCCCTCTAGGAAAACTATGCTTTCTATTCCAATCTTGATATCAAAACTATTTATATATATATCAGAAAAATCTTCATTCGAGCACATATTTCCAAAAATCGTTGATTATATTAATATTAATTAAACATCATTTAAATTTTAAATAGGTTACGATTTCATAAAAAAATCGTTTAGGGTTCATTTTAGATATAAACGACTCATTTCACAATGTGAAATTCACATACAGTAGACTTATCCAAACTAATCATCCACAATAAACAGAGTGTTCTGATTAACGAAAAATTCGGATTACCGAAGAAGAAAAAAAATTAATTTCATTAAATGCAAGTCAATTAAAATACAAAAATTATATATTAAAAAAAATATTTTTATTATAGTAAATAATTGTCCAGAAATTAATTTTTTAAAAATTATTTTCCTGAGTAAGAAATTTTCGTTTGTTAGGAAGTTGAAAAGCATCTTTTACAAGGCCTCTGACTGAAAACATCATGATTCATAATTAATTATATTTTTGAATAGAATAAACTACTCATTGTTTTAACACTACAACTTCGTACTAAAGGCCGATTTAATGAAAAGGTTATTTAATATTAACCGGTGAAGAAATTGAGAAAATAAATACGCTTCTAAAATTTTATAGCTTAGTTTTCATTTTAAATAAAAAGAGATGGAATTTGTAAATAGATTTTTTGAGCCTAACAGTAAATATATTATTTTTTTTTTGTGAGAGCCCACTGTATATTTACAGGTTTTCTAAGCTGCATCTTGACCTGAGTTTAAGGAAAAAAGTCAATTTAACAGAAAGAAACAACTTAATAACCGCTGTTTTTTTTTTTAAATATCTCAATGAGAAGGCAACCGAATATTAAGTACATGCAGTTCATTTTTATATTAAAACAACCATCTATCATACAATGGATTGAATTTTTGACGATTATCATACTAATTCCTCTCTCTATAGTTAAAAATAATACATTCAATAATATATTTGTTGAATCAGGCGTTAGTTATTCTGTTTCAAAGAACTCTACCGACAGGGACGATTGATTTTCAGACATTATTATAGCGAAGAACCCAAAGGTCGAGGCACTGCTAGATAAATATGTGTGGACAGCTAGGCGATACCCTGTTCTGTAAAGAGACACCTCCCGTTGACAAAAAAGTTAAACGGTGATTATAAATCAAGACGGCCTGTCGTCGGGAGTTGGCAGCACTGACACCGACAATATGTCTCCACTAAACTGAGGATTAATGTGACGCTAATAGCCTTGGCCTAGCTCCGGTGGCTACTTCAACTAGGTGCTCTTGAGTCTTGTAAAATTATTAATAACTAACTAGTGTTAATGGATGGCATAACACAGCTAAGATAAAATTAACGCTTGAATCAGTATTCCTACGGTAGATACTTTTATACCTAATAGTAGCCGCCATTTTGAAATCTGGATATTTTGGTCTGACAAGCCGAAAAGTCTGCAGTCCTACGATGGAAACCGTGTCTATATGATTCATAACCATCCAATCACCATAGGCACAGATTTAGGAGGGGCAAGATGGCATGGGAGGGGAGGAGAGCTGGATCAGAGCGCTTTATCCTCTCTCCCTCCCTCTCCTCCCTCCGCCCCCGAAATTCTTGAAAAAAATATGGTTTTCATACCGCATACGTATAAGTTTTGTATTTTGAGTAATAATTTTTGATCCAATTTTCAGTAGGTCAATGGACTAACAAACTTGAAACAATTTCTTTATATGTAAGAGGAATTTATGAGAGAGGGTGAGTTAAAATGTTTTGAATTATTTTTTGCATTAAGTTGTTGGAGCTTGAGTAATTGATGGTCTTATTTTTGGTGTTATAATTTGCAGAAATTTTTAAAAAATTGACACAAGGTGACAGAAATATTCCTTTATTTATTTTCCTTAAAGGACAAATAGTCTAATTTTACTACGCTAATAATGGAATAATAAACAAGTAAGACTTAATCATTTGTTTATAATTGGCTATTTTCCCATTATATTTTGATCTAATGTTATATATGTTTTTATTTTTTAACAAAAAATAAACAAAAAAATTGTTTGGTTATATGCTTATCTATATATATATATATATATATATATATATATATATATATATATATATATATATATATATATATATATATATATATAAATTCAGCCTGCGTATGCTTGTGATCGCTACGATGTGGTTTTCACTATCATTTAGAGAATTTCTTCAGGAAGGTTTATATGCATTAAATTTTCTGTTCAAACCTTCGACATTTATATAATCCAGTCTTTTTAATCGAAAATATTGCGTAAAATAGTAGACGTACCAATCTAGGTCACGAATGATGAATTACACAAGGACTTCGATATCCAAACAACTGCCAAAGAATATTATAGCAGCTTGCACCAAAGCCAGACTAACAATATGAACCTTCTCACAGAAACACTAAAGGTGCGTTCACACCTTTGCCAAACTTTGGTAAATCAAACGGCAGTTTTACTTGGCTTGTCTGTGTTTGAGTCCGATCCTGTTCTTCTGGGAAGCGCCACATAAGCGGCAGTGTTACATCCATTTATTTGTGTATTTTTATACATTATATATTTATATGTTATCATCACTACTATATATTATTAGTAGTATAATATACTAGTATACCCGAGCGAGAACTCTCGCATAATCCCTTATACATTACAAGTATAAGCGATATTAGAGAAACATTTTTGTGTGAAAAGATTATTTTGCATATGAAATGTTGTTTGTTTTTGGTTATCTATGAATGATTGAGGAGATTATGTATTCTTTCCCGTGTGAGTAAAACACTGTTAAAAAATGGTATAGCTGAGTCAAATGGTATAGTTGGGTTAAAATGGTATAGCTTAGCTGTTAAACTGAAGGGATTACTATTACTTATTAAGTAAACTGTTACTTCAACAAGCTCATTAGAAACTATGCAGCGTTACTGAATGTGTTTGTTACATAAACTTTCATGGTAATATTATATGATTTCTAACATACGAATATATTATATTGTTTCTAATATTATACGAAGAAACATGCTTCTCCAATTTAACTAGCTTATAATTTAATGCATTAGGGAGAAGATAGATGATGTCTAATGCGAGAGTTCTCCCTCGGGTATACTAGTTATTTTTAATTTTTTCTTCATAAAATAAAAATAGTATAAACCGGAATTCATATACGACAAAAGTTGGAATAACCGGAACAGTAGCTTGTGGATAGGTTAGTTTGCTAAGCTTCTGTAAATCCCCTTTTCACGTTTGCCGTTTGACTTGCCTAGGCTTGGCAAAGGTGTGAACGCATCTTAAGATCTTACATGAAACCATATGGCTCAATAAGGAGATTAAAGAGGCGACCAGGAGATATACCGAATCGATTATGACGTTCTCCAAGACAGTAGCTGATCCAGGATTTAATTTCGGAGAAAGAGAGGAGAGACTAATATCGGACCTCTGGAGATGAAGGTAACTCATAGGAATAGGGGTTCTCCTCCGGGACATTTTGAAGGTCACGATCAAAACTTTGAAGCAATGAACTTGAATCATGAAAAGTTGTTTTAATTTTTTTTTAATTAATAACGGAAATTACCTTCATTATCAACAATGTTTTAGGGAGAATTTTTTTGTATTTATTCTTGACACATGTTTACATTTGGTAGGTGAAGTATCGAGTTTTAGCCCATCATTCAGATAGATACCACTCTCTAAATTTTATTTATTTATTCTTTCTACGATTAAAAATTGATTGGTATAATTTTAAGCAAGATACTGAGAAGAAAAAGTGAAACAACGTAACCGTTACAGAACACAGTTTAGTTACAATAATGTGTGTGCCAGGCATCGACTGTTAGAAAAGCGAATAGGAGCGTTTGATTCAAAATTATTATAAACTTGAATGTTACAACACGAGAAATAAAATTTAATTATAATCCTACATTAACAAAGCTATTTTTGTTATGTGTTCAAAAAGAGAACATATTGTAATTGTTTAATTGTTTGGCTTACTTAGATCATTCACAGAAACAAAAAAGGACCAATGCAAAAAAAAATTATTCCAAATCACAAATTTCCTTTTGTATTAAAGACTGTTTTTATTATTCATAAAGAATTGTTTTTTATACTATTCTACTGAAATATTTCGTCAGTCCATCATATCTAATTTAATACTATTTTCTCATTTTAGTAGATGGGAATATAATTTTAAAGACATAAAATGCATCATCATAAACACAAAGAAGCAGAATAAATTATCATCAGCCTACTCTGTTTGGTATGCTTTCTTTTTTTTTTTTTTTTTTTTTTTTTAGTTACCGAATTGAATTCTCAAAAATATACCATCGTTTACATGCATTTTTTTTTTGTACAATGTAACTGATGAAGTCTTACGTGGTGTTTTCAGCTACAGTTCACCCCTCCTTAATATTTACTGTAAAACAAATTCCTTGAAAAAGATGCTTACACCACACAAACATGTTAAGATGTTTGGAGGCTGTATGTTTAGGTTGGCTAAGGGTGAGGTGGTAAACACTGGACACGTGCTATCAGTGGACCCCAGAAAGTCTTTTACACTTAACAAAAAATATTTTTTTTCTAAGATTTGTAATGTCTCAGTTTGTATTTCTTAAAAAAAAATATATATATTACAATAGCAATCCTGTTATGAAGTAAATATCACAATAAATCGTTTTTCATTCTCTAATAACAATATTGTAAGAGCTAGTTGTAATATTTATTAATCCAAAATATAAATTAAATTTAATACTTATATATAAAGCCATGAGCTAAAAAATTTGTAATACCCTGACAATATTACATATTTGTTTCCTTTCACTAGTAAACATTTCTGTTAATACTTCGTATATATTACTGTTAAAAACTACGTATTATTTTACAAATTATGTTGGTTTTGTAAATTCATTGTTGGATTATTTATAAATTCTTAGCATTGCCACCGTCAAACAAAAACACATAATATCCTTAAAATATAATTATCCTTAAAAAAATGACTGTTCATACCAATTATAATAAATTTCGTAGAATATTGAAAATTCTAAATTAAACATACCTTATATTACTAAAATATTGCCTTGAAAATTTCGAATAACCACGGGGAGTGGGATAAAAAAGTTGAGACTTCCTGAAGGGACTTCTCTATTATCAACTCAATTCGCGTACAATTCAATCCTCTATCTCATTTTGGAGAAGCTGCAGAGGTGTGCAAAACCGCGAAAAAATAGATAAACGTACCGAAATTTTGACTAGAATTTATCTCTCCATTCAAATGTATTGTTTTGTTTGGAAAACAACCATATATACTAAATTTCAGCCCATTTGATGTACTGGATATTCTAATGTAACAGGAAAATATATATTTCAGGCATCCACGAAACCTCCAAAACCATACTGTAGGGATTATGAAACAGATATAAAGTGCACCTCGACCGCTCTCCGATGACTTTCGATACAATGTAATAGTCTATTATTTTCGAAGAAAATACGACTAAAACTTAAGTACTGACGATGTAGAAATTAAAAATTAAGTTTATGAGGTATCTATTATTAATGGTTTTCAGACATTCATCTTTAAACGAAGTTGTGTCAATTTTTAACATATTTCGATACACAACGTTATTAAATTGAGAATATTCAAGCTCTCATGAATTAACAAAAGCACCACACGCTTTATAACTAGTTTGTTGGTCCTTAATATGTAATTCATTACGTCTTACTGCTGTTATTAATTACCAAGTTTATCTTCAACATTTTGTATTAACATCTGATAATCAGTACAGGATTTTTGCACAATCAGACTAGGCATTGGCCTTGGGCGGAAATTTTTTGGGAGCGGCAATATTTGAATGAAATTATATCTTTTGATTTAAACAAATTTGTAATTATAAATATCTGATGTGGACACCCCATGACTTCCTTTTACGCCTATTAGACTATAGATAACATTTATCACCGAACCATATGATCTCTGTAATAAATGTCGATATACCTTTTTTACTTCCTTGTACGAAGTAAAGGGAGTATTGTAATCGCGAAAATTTTCGGTTTTCAGATTTCGACGGAAATATCCATTTTGACCATCCCTGAATCCATTTTGTCTAGTTTCGTCGTGGCGTCTGTCCGTACGTTCGTACGTCCGTATTTCGCATAACTCAAAAACGGTTTGCCATAGCAAGTTGAAATTTTGTATTTAGGATTGTTGTAAAATCTAGTTGTGAACCTCCCTTTTTGGTCACTGTTTGATCACCGGAAGGGGTACTTTACTTGAAGGTCATAATTGATTTCCATCAAAAATTATATTAAAATACTATGCAAAACTTCTCAAATTTAGTATTTATAACTTATATATTGATTTAAATAACATACTAGATTTTAGTCTAAATTGTCCGCAAAAATTTTTTTTTTTACTTCCTTGTACGAAGTAAAGGAAGTATAGTAATCGCGAAAATTTTCGGTTTTCAGATTTCGACGGAAATATCCATTTTGACACAAAAAATCCGTCAGCAAATTAACCGATTAAATATCTAATAAGCCCGCATAATGAAATTATCTACAAAACGAACTAGAAATCATTTAAATCGGACCATTATTAGCTGAGATATTGCGTAAGGAACTTCTGAGACTGATTCTCCTGGCGGCTAGTCATCCTGCTTCCTGACTTATCTATTGGGCTTCTGACTTCCTCGTATCTCTCTGTTTTATTCTTCCTTGGATTATTTCTTTACTTCCTTTAGCTTCCTTAGTCTTTCCTTTTTTTTGTTTCCTCCTTAAGTGCACATCAAATATTTCCTCTGTATCATTTTACATCACAGCCTACTTGCATTGACAGAGTTTTTAAATTAACACTCCCAGTTCAGCACTCTCACGTCGATCATCTTCTGAAAAGCTTCAAATTTCTTTCCCTTTGGTGCCTACTGCTTAATTTTTTTTACTTGGACAGAATAGAAATTTTTGAAATATTACTAAGTGGAAATAATAAACCATTGTGTAATAATTTGCAGCGTTTTATTACTTGTTTTAAGTTTTAAAATTGAGTCTAAAATACTAGTTTTCCTCCCCATTTGTGAGATCAACAAGTCTTCATCATGAGAATAAGATATTAGTTAAGTGGGTTTTTCCGCTTAACATGTCGAAACTGTCCATTTCGAATGCTTTATCCAGTGATATTGACAGTTTTATTGTTGTCATGGAACATGAAGAAATATCTTGGAAACTAGTTGTCTACTGAAGGAAAACAACATATAATAACGGAATGAGACCTCCAGTGACAAGAGTGTGTGTGTCAATAGATGGATGACGGGACGCCGAGTGTCGGAAACTAGTAACCAAATTCAGTATCACTTTTTGAGCCACGGATTTATAATTTAATAGGCGTACAAGGAAGTCATGTGTTGCCCACATCAGATATTTAACTTTCAGGTAAAGTACCTCTTTCGGATCTTTAATTTCTACCAAAATCTATTAAATTACTTATATTGATATAAAAATCTGATTTACCAAATTTAAGATGTTTTACATTATATTTTAATATAATTTTTGATGAAAGTCTAATATGACCTTCAAGTAAAGTACCACTTCCGGCAATCATTCAGTGACCAAAAAGAGAGGTCCACAACTAGATTATACAATAATCCCAGGTACAAAATTTTAACTTTCTAACGGCTAACCGTTTTTGAGTTATGCGAGATAAGTACGAACGTACTCACACTACTTACGTCACGACGAAACTAGTCAAAATGGATTCAGGGATGGTAAAATGAATATTTCCGTTGAAAACTGAAAACCGAAAATTTTCGTTATTACAAGGTATTCTTTACTTTGTACAAGGAAGTAAAACCAGCTCAATCAAGTAGACATAAATATGAAAATTATCTTCACTTAATTTTTAACTACACAGCAATAATTATTTTTGAAGAAAGGAGCGGCTGGAAGGAGCAGCATTATCTGTCACGCCTGTGGTCGACAGTACAAAAAATCCGCTGCTGTTGATTTTTGGTTATAAATAATTCAAAACATTCTCTATTTCTGAACGATGGGATTTTTTACAGAAATAACTTTATTGTTTTCAATTACAGTTTATATGCATGTTCCAGTAATTTTAGATAAATAGGCCATTTAACTTGTTTTTTTAGTTTTTCTTGTACATATTTTTTATTATGGTATCCATGGATGACATAAATACTGTTATATATCGGCAGCGGGGCATTAATGCGTGGGAGACTTCCTGTATCGCCAGGTGGGCCCTATCAGGGCTTCTATTCTCGGTCGATCCTCTCCTGTCTTCTCGGGACCTTCCGCCTTCCGCTCCTGATGATGGGTTGTACTGCGAGCGCTCTGTCGTCAGGATTAGAAAGGAATGATGATTGACATCTTATATTGCGTTTCTGATATATTTCAATGTACTTGTTTTTTAATCTGTCCATCATAAATTTATTTCTTTTCTTTAGTTGATATATATATATATATATATATATATATATATATATATATATATATATATATATATATATATATATATATATATGTATTACTTATAATTATAATACAACTAATAATAATTATAAAAATAATGATAATAAAACTAGTATATTATACTTATAATATAAATTATTTTATACATACGCTCTAGTTTAAAACAAAGCAATATGCTCTCTCAAGTTTTATTTAAGTTACCACTTGAATATGTTTTTTTATTAGTAAGGCGATTCGTACCAGAAAAGGTTTAAATCTGGGTATTGAAATATCCGCTTGGTGCTGCTGGATGATATGGATACTAAATTGAATTCAACCTTGAAGAAAGTCGGTAAAGAATTAGTTCTCAAAATACATTAAACAAAATATATGGTTTGTAGAAAACACCATGATATAGACATAACAGAGAATACCTAGAGAAGTTTAAGTATTGTGATATCTAAAAGAGGCGAAATTAAAGGGAAAATAAAATCAAGCTTAAAGGCGAGAAATGCTTATTATATCTCAGTTACAAAATTACACCGTGTAAATAAACTTCATAATAAGAATCCTTCCTGATGTTCTTTGCGGGTTCGGAACACAGATTCTTAGGAATAACCACTTAATATTCGAAAATGACGTATTCCGAAGAATATTCAAACCTAAGAATGCTGAATCTCCAGGAAAATTTAGAAGGCTACACTGTGCGGAACTGTGCAAGAAACCAGTAAATGTACTAAACGGAAGCAGCTGCTGAAATGGTCACGTGAAATTGTTTGGGTAAATAGAGAACCAGTTCTTATAAAGCTGGGTCGTATGCAGAATTTTTTTGGGGGGATTTTAAATTTTTTGTCGGGGGAGGAGAGGGATTTAATAACAAGGAGACAAGTAATCACTTGAATGTGTATAATCATCAAATTGGGAGTAAATTTTAATGGTAAGCATGAACATTGATTGGATCAACAATTATTGTATAAATTATCAAAAATATTACTTATAACGCAAATCTTATGTTTTTTCGTACATTTCGGGGGTGGGATATATCCCTCCAATCTCTCCCCTGCGTACTCCTCTGCTATAAAGATTCAGCGTTGAATTTTAGGGTATACGTCCGAGCCTTACACTGACGCACAGTGGGCTGAAACGCCAACCGTGATCAAAATTAGTCCAGCTCACATGCCGAACTTTATAACCTTGGAAATAGCATTTTGGCTTTTTGGCATTTTGGAAATAGCATTTATTACTATGCATAAACACACATGGACGGCACCCGAGGCAAAACAAATTTGGCACCTAATAATCTTACCATCCTCACTATTCTCCAACACTATACCAAACTAAGGTCACCCCTGCCATTTTCGCCACATCATCCCATTATTACTATTTGTTTAAGCGTTAAATTAAATAAAACATACCTGATTAGTGACTTGCTAGTTTAAAAAAAAATTAGACTAAATATTTTTTCGTCCCTGAACTTTTAGGCGGCCGGCTAGGTTGCCTATGGGACGAACCGGCCCTGTTGACACCCACAAAAAAACTATAAACGCTGATTTTTCCGCTATTTTGTAGTTTCACCACGCCTGACCTTAAAATCACTAATTTGTGTCAAGAAAATTTAATTTTTATACATTTAGATCGACCAATTTTGTTTTTATGATGGTATCTAAAAGGGGTGAATTGGGTTGGGAGGAGACTTTTATGTGTTTAGTATAGGTTTATTATGGTTTTGTATAGTATAGTAAAGGTTTAGTAATACATTTCTGGTTAAACAATGTTTAAATTTTTAAAAAAAATTCTCGATTGTACAATAATATTTTTAAAATTAACATGTATGTCACATCACTTGTTCTCTTATCAATTTACTATCACATGCAATTTATAACAAAGTTTTTCATTGCTTTAAATTTTTAACAATAACATACTCATGGCTACTATTAGAATATTCCGTTAGAGCCATTATTCAAAACTAGATTGAAAAATATAGTTTGAAACGTTGAAGAAAAATGTACCTACGACCTTAATTTAGTTGGTCTGTATTAGGCTATTGACGTGAGATGTGCAGTCTCTATTTGATTAGTCTGCATTTATAAGTGTTTGTGGTTTTTAGTCCTGATGATTCTTGAAACATACACTTGCCATATCTTTTATTAAGTAATATTACATTCTGTTTCAATCATGGACAATGGTAATAGTGATTAAAGAGTTCATTCACACTATAATTATAGAAAATTAAATAATGAAATAATAGCAAAATAATAAATAAGAAAAAAAACTTAAACTTAAATAAAATAGAATTGAACATAAACATCTTCTATAATATAATATTTCTATTCCTTTTTGTGTGTATTTATATTTTTATTACTAATGTAATATATTACTATTTTTTTTTTTAAATAATGCTTATTTTTTTCTGTTTATTTTAGATCTCTTTTACTGTTATCAGCCAATGATTTAATTTTGTTTTTAGTATTTTTCAAATTTATTATTGTGGAAAACTCATTTCTTTTTTAGGCTAAAAATATTTTAGTTATTCTTCCTTCAAAAGTTACATTAAAAAAAAATTGTCACGGCATTCTTTCTTGTTGAATTAATTTTCTCCCAAACACAGCCATTTCAGGAAATTTTTTAACGAGTTTTAAAAAAATGTTTGTATCAAAATTTCATGTTTGATCTCCTCCTTCAAGTGATCATTACTGTTCGATTGATCATCAAATTTTCTCTAGAATTTGTAGGGATTATCTAAGCCAAGCAGTATAGCCGAGTTGAGTCTACTTTGGGATTGTTTGGATGAATGTAATTTACCGCTGGCACGAGATCAAAGAGAGAGGAATCTATCTGCCTGAGTTGTTGGTCCGGCATGGAGCTACCCCCGATTCTAGAAGATGATTGGCCGGCCGCTAGCCAATCAGGGCTGGCCACGCCCTCCACCCTAAATATACTGCAGCTGAAATCTTTTCAGTTTCACGCCTCATTATAGAAAAGCTGTGTCTTGTCTCGGATAATTTCAAAGGTAAACTGTTCTTTGTATATATATTTTTTTTGTTCATATTAACGGGACTCCGAACTTTGAATGTCTCGCCTGACAGGCCATTGTATTCTTAGAAAGGATCTGTTATAATATTTTTATTATCAGATGAGAAGGAATTATAAGAATTAAATATTCGATAGAAATCAAAAATTACTCAACTGCTTACGGTGGAAGAACTGTGGTAATCTATTAAGAAAATAGTTTTCGAAATGCCAATTACTGTGCAGTGCGGGATTAATCATATGAAGGCTACTGTCGTGGTCTTGAGAAAAATAAGTTGAAATAGATTTAATTTTTGCTATAAAATAAAAATCAATCACACTGAAAGATATAAACTGTCCATACCCTACCTCCCTATGCATATCTCGGGAATGTTTCAATGAATTATTAGAACTTATACTAAATTAACTCCAGGCAATTTTAATATTTTGGCCGGCAGTACTAATTACTTGCTATTTGTTTCGCATGAAATGGATGCTGTGGGAATCCCAGCCCCACTCGATACGTCGAATCATAGACGATTTATTTTTGTATTACGCCTTTATTCCTTTATTTTTAATTTTGTTTAGTCATTGCGACCGTCAACTGTGTTGTTTTTTTCGAAATTACATACATATTACATACTAAACATACGTGACATACTTACAGATTATAATTATAATTGTGCAGGAAACGGCTTTGAGAAAATCGACGAAACTGTCTAGTAAACATATTCAGATAAACGTAGAAATGCGAAGAGATATCTTAATTAAAGAAAAGTAAATGTTTTGAAAACATGACTCAATATTTGGATATTATTTTAAGCGATTTTTTTTATTGATAATGATGATGTTTAACTGTTAAGTGAATCTCTTTTTTTTCTTAACCCCAATTTTAAAATTTTTGTACAATCATGTACATGATCAAAGTCCTACATATATTTTAAGGCTATTCTGATTCATTATTTTATTTTATTTTAACCAACTTTTCATATCTGCCCATCATGGTGATGGGGCTCACCTCTAT
Organism: Rhaphigaster nebulosa; assembly: GCA_948150685.1. Classification (NCBI taxonomy): domain Eukaryota; kingdom Metazoa; phylum Arthropoda; class Insecta; order Hemiptera; family Pentatomidae; genus Rhaphigaster; species Rhaphigaster nebulosa. The sequence continues at coordinate 33,174,695 of OX411309.1, read as the reverse complement.
ATTGAAACTGTTCCCAATAATAATCTTAAAACTACCTTAAAATCTATCTTGCCATCGCCGATGAGCCGGCGGAAATGTGAGGCAAGTTAAGTAAATCTAGAAATAAATCATTGTAATAACTTCAGTTTATATTCTTTATTTGCGAGTATTGCATAAAATTCATTATATTATAATATAGCGATTAATGTAATCCAAATCTATCTTGCCATCGCCGATGAGCCGGCGGAAATGTGAGGCAAGTTAAGTAAATCTAGAAATAAATCATTGTAATAACTTCAGTTTATATTCTTTATTTGCGAGTATTGCATAAAATTCATTATATTATAATCTAGCGATTAATGTAATCCATGTTCTATGGAGAGTTTTGTTTTGATAAATGGCATACATAAGTACCGATATATTGAAATTTGGTGTTTGTATTATTATAAAACCAATATTAAAGTGAACAGGGACAGAATGATGGACACTATCAAAAATTAAATATTAACTCTATACTTTACTTGAGCGTGTCTCAATTTTTGTTTATGCAATAAAATGTATTGAATTGAAAAGGGGAGAAAGTCCCCTAGATTAGCATTACCTAGGGATCCTTACATTAATCCGGCTTTGAATTTCAGGAGCTCAAAATTTTTTGTCTTATGCTCCATATCGTTTTCGAAATAACTAGGAAAGTCATGATAAGCTTATAAGAAATGATATTTGGGAAGAAATAATAAAATGGGAATTTTTAAAATGATAATTTAAAGTAATTGTAGGCGTTGTGAAAATTTAAATACATACTAATAAAAATAATTTTAAAAAATCTAATAATAATTAATATTCGTTTTGGTTAATGTAATGTAACGTAAGTGACATGGAACATTTTTAAACTTTAAGGCAAAAATAAATTATTTTATCTACTAAATGAAATAATCCAATTGATGTAATCAATTTATCTTGGGAGAGGACCTGAAATATGTATATGAATCTTACGAAAATTAATTAAATTGCTTTTAATATACCGAGTTTTGTATCGAATTTTTTTTTCATTCCAAAAATTCAATTACTAGATACATTTTACGCACCCATGGATTTGGAAGTTATCTTTATTTATCTTCTAATATTGTGTGATATTATTTTAAAGCTTACCGAGATAATTATCGGAGCATCTCAAAATTTAGTAGGAAAAAAAATTAAATAAAAGAAATATAAATAAAAATATGCTATACGACGATAATAGAGAAATTTTTTTTAAAGTCATAGCTACAATGCAGACATTTTTTATTTTTTTAAAATTTAATAGTAGTATACAAACGTAATAAGCTAGTGATTTCAAAATATCAATTGGGTATTACCAACGAAGGTATTTTACAGTATACTTCTTTTTTCTTTTTTTTTCGCCATCGATATTATTTTATTTTATTTTTTAATTCTATTTTTATTGTTATCTCTTCTTTATTATTTTAATAGAAATAAAAGCATTCTACCATTCATAATAGTCCTTATACCAAAAGAGATAAATTTCTTTCTCTCCCTTAATCTCTCTCTCTCTCTCTCTCTATATATATATATATATATATATATATATATATATATATATATATATATATATATATATATATATATAAAATAATTATATATATATATATATATATATATATATAAAATGAAAATATGATCTCACTTTCAAAATATCTTTCCAGAATAAAATGATGTGTAATAAAACATAAAATAGTTTGAGGCTGCCAAATTTACATATTTCTTCTTAAAATATTACAAATTAGTTGCCAATATTAATCGATCTGCGAAGCTAATTTTTAATAATTTTCCACTTGGAAAAGGTATAATGATCGCATAAAACGGTTTAAATATTCCAATTCTTAATTTATTTTCTTTAATTTATACTTTTTTAAATTGCTATTTTAAAAAGATAGAATGAAAAACTAATTTCAACCTTTTATTTTTTTTTAATTGGGTATCTATTAGAAATAACTATGCAATTACACACCTGCGATATGCTGACAAAAATCATTTGACAAACAAACCCTTAAGTAATCCTTTAATATCACATCCCCCTAACCAATATATATTCAAACCCAATCAGTAATTAAATAGTTGACCTGTGAACAAGAGAAAAAATTAAAATACCCAGCTCTCAAGGACTATTGAACTTTATTTTGATTTAAAAATTAAAATTGTAGATCTCCGTGAAAACGGGTATAGTTTTAGAGAAATTTCCGTAATGTTGGAAATTAATTTTTCTGCATATCATCTATTGTATAGTGAAAAAACCATTTGGAGACGGGTTCATCTCAAAATAAAATGCGTATTGGGCGGCCAAAGTAGCTAACCACCGCTGAGCCTAACTCGTAACCTCGGATAGCTTAAGAAAAATCCTGTGATTATTGTTCAAACCATCGTTACCGATATCACTATATTAACGATGACGTGATTAGATTAGATTAGATGAACGAAAATTAGAAATACATATAATATATGATTAATTTTCAACTTCCTTAAAATTTCTCTGAAACTATACAGGGTGTACACCATCAGAACCAAGAAACTTCAGGGGCTTATTCTGCACCTTAAGAGAAATAAAGAGTTCCCGTAAACTGTGGTCCGATAATCCACAGAAAATTAAAATTTTATGTTGTTTTAGGTAAGTCGCGTTTTCGATTTAATAGGAAGCAATTACTCAAAAACTATAAAGGTAATTAAGTTGCAATTGCACCATCGTGAACTGGTAGAAAGATTCTCTACAAGAAATATGCTTTGACTTAACTAAATCCATTGTATGGGAGCTTTCGGGAGGACCAATAGCGAAAAGTTGTGTTTTCTTTTTAAAATCATACAGCTTGTGAATGTTTTACGGAGTCCCCCGAAGGGCTACATTTATCTCACTTTAATTTTTTTTCCTTAATAAAAAGAATCTTTATGAAATAAAACACTACTTTACCGAAAAAATATTTCTTAATTAACTTAACTCTGAAATAAATTCGTGAAGAAAATATTTTCACCACCGCACTAACAATATAGATACAAAACATTCTTAAAATAAAAATATCCTTATTGAAATAAATTTTCAAAAAGACCAGAGTGGACACAACACACTCTTGGCCTCATTAAAACTTCTACCGTTGCATTATTCTCTTACTCATGATATTTTTATTGTATTTTGTATTTTTTTATTTTGTTAGCGCTGTGGTAAAATAGTTTTCTTATTTTAATATTTAAGTATTATTCACTTTTATTTGTCGATGTTTATTTTATTTTTACTTTTAGAGAAAGTTTGGTTTCTTATTTAATTTCAGAATTGTTTCGGCTAGTTAACAGATATTTTTTCGGTTTTTAACTTTTTTTATTTCATAAAGAAGATTTTATTTTTTATTTTCGTGTTTATAGACTAGAAACAAAGTGACTTTAATAAATTTTATTCTCAAAACACTTCTTTGTCGGGAAAACCTAAATTTCATACCACACTTTTTGGAAATTCAGGTACTAATTCTTGACCAATTTCAAAACAAATCTCAACTTCATTTATACGATGTAAAAGATTCATAAAAAATAAGTTTTCCTGAAAGTTGAACATCTATAGCCCAGGAGGGGGTTGGGAAAAACAATCACAAGAAAAGTGCGATTTTAAAAATTAAATAAAACTTTTCGCTATTGGTCTTCCCGAAAGCCCCCATACAATTAATTTAGATAAGCCAAAATATATTTCTTAAAGAGAATTTGGTCTACTATATTTTGGTGCAATTGTAACTTAATTACCTTGAATAGCTTTTGAGTGATCTCTTCCTATTAAATATAAAACGCCTAATACCTGAGATAACACAAAACTTAACTTTCCTTCTTTTCTGAGAGAAATCTGACCATCTGACCAAATATGAACGTTATTGTTGCTCTTGAGGTGCAGAATCAGCTCCTTAGGTTTTTTGGTTCTTATGCTGTACACCGTGTAGGCGTTTTCACGGAGATCTACAATTTGAATTATTATCTACTTCTAAAGAAGGTTCACTCATATTTGGGCACATATCACTTTTTACCCTTATTCACAGGATTAACTATCAAAACAGTGATTGGCTTTGAAGCGGCATAAGTTAGGGAAGTGGTAATAAAGGATTGCAGGGTCATTATTTTGTTACATTTATAAACAAAACGTAAATTAGCAATCTGTTCAAATACTTTTTTGACATTGAAAAAGTCAAAATTTTATGATTTCCTTAATGCTATTTAAATAACTACTACTAACAAATACTGTTTAATTATATTATTTAGTCACATCATTTTTCAATTGTTGATATTGGTTATCTGTGTATGCGAGAAAAGGTGTTTAAATACTTTTTTACACACTTTTAAGTACTTGATATATAAAAAATCATACTGCCTATGAGTATATTTCCAGCCTAAGAATAGCCTATGAATTATATCTTGAAACTCTATGCGTCCTTACATACCATTCAAGTTTTATCGAATAGAGGACAATGACAACGTTTTTTTTTTTTGCTTATTGCCTTAATAAGCGCTGACTTTCCTGGGATATTTGGGCTATTTGTTGGCTTCAAAAAGGAAGAGCCTATTTGCCACAAATACTCTACTCCATCGACTTCATTTCGTATTTTTTCTGGCGTCCCATCTTAAATATATTCCTCTTTACCAAAAATTATTCAACACTCTTGAACAAAACCCCTTCGATCAATATTACGGATTCTTATATATAAATATTATTGAATGTTAAATGTAAAATTATCTCTTGTAAACTGTTTATTGACTTATTATAATACAATGAATTAGTAGGAAGTAAAAAGGGAGAAGAATTATTTAAAATACTTCGGATTCATACCACCGCCAATGCTATCTCTCTTAGCGCTGAATATTATACAGGGACAAATCATCATAAGTCAAGAGAGAGCCTGTTGAGTTTGCTAACAACTGTTTGTTTTCTGATGGGCAGCTCTCTAGTGTTTGTTCACATGTTAGAGCCCTTCCGGCAGCCAAACAGCCTTGTTGGATAGCTTTTTGTTGTCTTTTATTAGTGTTTCATGAGAAGCACTCAAAGCTATTTGTTTGAAAGAGTCGCCCATTTATAATTAATAGATATAAAAGCATGATACGGGGATCAATATCTATGTATATAATTGTGCATAATACTTAAACATACTACGAATAAGTTACTTTATTGTTTCATTTCTTTACTAAACATTTTAAATATTCTACACATGATACAATATTTTTTCTTTGCCTTTTTTCCAAACATATAGGTCTGATATAATATAAATATATATATATATATATATATATATATATATATATATATATATATATATATACAAACATATATATATAAGCTTAAACATTCAAGGCCTTACAATCATTCTTTCTGTCTCCATTTAACCATTAATCGAACTTTACTTTGTTAAAAGAGATAGGTAAAAATTGATATCTTTTTTGTTCCTTTTTCTTTTATCGAATAGACATTTTTTTTTTAACAGTGTTATATTCTTTACGTCAGCTCTCGTCTGCTGTCTCTGTAAAATTCTTTTCCTCGTGGAGCAGGATAATAGATTTGACCAACAATACAATAAAAGAGGAGGAAGAAAAGAATTTTGAAAGAAAAATATATTTTAAAAATACCAAATTTTAAATAATCGTTATATAGAAGTAGTTAAGAAAGCAAGTACGTAGAACAAAACCAAATTTACTATTTCGAATTCTCAATGACTTGATATCTCAATACTGACTGAAGCAGGCAACTGAAATATCGTTACGTTAGTTAGCTGTATTTATTATACAAGAGTCCATATATAATTTATAATTTTTTTCTGATACTTGTTCAGTTGATTTTTTTTTTTTTTTATCATGATGAATTGCAGTATGAAAGGAATTCCTTTTCCTAAAAAATTCGGAGACCTTTAATTTGTATTAGAGATACAGATAACAATTTCTTATAGATGTCAGGAGACCTTCAGACATCTTTAAGAAATTCTATAAGTTATTGAATTTTTATTTCTTTTATGAGAAACCGGCCTTTTAACCTCGTTTCATATCATCTTAACTTGGGATCTATTCAGCTGCATTTCTTACTTCAATAAAATTACATATCTATATCCACTTCATTATAGCTGCAAAGCTGATAGCGTCAATTACCACGAGCATTTTAAGTTCGGCTAACTCATTTTTCCCCTACATCCTAACATACTTCTCTCCATGTTCCACAAATATATCATCTAGTTTTCTAAATCATACAGTAACCATGTGAGCAGTCAATAGTTAAGTTCTGGAATAGTATTATTGTCTCTTTTAGACGGTCATAATTATCGCGTTATAGGTTTGCCGTTCCGCATTATATTGTTCAGCCAACTATCTTCTTTTTTTCACTGCTAATATGTTGCAGATGCCCAGACGGCGTAGCCTGGAAACTGACTCGGAGGAGGAAGAGCGGCCGGCGAGGAACGCAGCTAACGCTCGAGAGCGAGCGAGGATGAGAGTCCTCTCGAGAGCGTTCAGTAGGCTGAAGACGACTCTGCCCTGGGTCCCGCCGGATACCAAGCTCTCCAAGCTGGACACCTTGCGCCTGGCCACCAGCTATATCGCGCACCTGCGGAGGGTACTGGGAGCCGGTCAGCCACAACCATCCCTACCTCATCCAGTCAGCTTTGTGAGTATATTGAAATAGTTTATAGTTTTAATTGTAATTTGAGACAAAAAATCTATGGCCACAGGGAATTAGTGTTTAGTTCGGAAAATGTTCCTCCTGAGTTATGTGTATTGTGATCAGCGTCGCACACAAGGTCCGAAAGTCAGACAGCTTTCGGAGGGCCGACCCTTTGCGGGAATTGGGTGCCCGAGAGAGGGCTCATGACAATTTTTTAAATATTTATTTATTTTATCGATTAATTTAAGTAATAATTTATTGATAATATTGATAGTTACAACTTTTGAAACAACCAAAGTCCATACTCGACTAGTGTATTGGAACATCGAGGCCCGAGGTGAAACCTGTCCTGGGGACTGACATTTCTATAGGCGGTCCTGATTTGAGTTCATCTTCCAAGCCTTCTGGATACTGTGAAGGAGTTGGTAACTCACAGCTCTAAATCTGTACGAGTATTTTATTTATTTTTTTTTAGAATCTGTTTTTATTGAGTAATATTACATTCTGTCTCAATAAACAGTTCTTACAATGGTAATAGTGATTAAAGAGTTCATTCACACCATAAATTTCAAATAATAGAAGAGAGATCACATTGCACATACAGAATGACCATTTTTTTAAATTACTAACTTAATCTCTGTGGTCATAGAATCGATCTACCAAATACCAATATTTCAATAATTATATTTGTGATATATACATTTTTATTATGATAGCTATATTCATTCTGTAAAGTACGTGCACAATAAGTCTCTCCATCGAGAGTTAAGAGTCTGGATATGTTTATATAAACAAAACAAAACATAATGCCGTCAATCGAGGTGAGAATCGCCAAATTTGGGATTTCTGTAGAACGGAGGTGACCAATCTTATACAAACCATGTGCCAATTTTTTCACAGAAGAGTTCAGATGCGCCTCTTTTTACTCTTTTAACTCGAGCACTTTTTATATATTCTTACTTTCATGGTTCTATGGAAAATATAAATAAGAAAAGGATCTTTGTTTAGGAGAGAAAAAAGAATAACTTAATCACGAAATTAAATTAATTGATTTACGACTGTATATTAAAGCGCCAATGTACAATAGTCAAAAATGATTTTTCTACGAGGGGGTGATCGCTTCGTGATTGTGCTACAGCTGCCAGGAGGTATAATTTGTTGAAGATAACTAGGACTACAGTTGTTTGCTCTGAGAAGGAGATCAGTTTGCAACATGGATTTGTCTCTTCTCTCTCCTTGTTATTAGCAGTCCTGGTCTTGGAATTTGTTCAATAAGCTTATCAACAGAAGTTTACTTATAAACATAGTAAACTTTTTAAAATTATTTAATTATTCTATATAAATTTGTGAGTAAACACTCTTTCATGCTACACCATTCGGTTGCCTCTTGCGTTCATGGCATCCAAAGATTATAGATTATAGATTAGACTCTAAGGTCAAAACCCACATACATACATTCAGGAGCAAAGATAAAATGCGCCACATTCAATGACCACCCCAGCTGCAAACGTACCGTTCAACCAGTGGTGTAGCCAGAGGGAGGGGGAGGGGGAGTCCGCCGGCCCGACACCCTCTTTCCCCAAAATTACAAAATACTTTTACTTATTCTTATCTCTAAACAATTTTTTTTTAAACCTATTATTTCATAAATAATATTCCTAGGCATAGAAAAATATTAAATTTAGGGAGGGCTCCCTTACATACCCGGTTAGGGTGAGTTTCTTTAAAGGAAATCCTAGGATGGACCTTCTCCCCTTCCGAAATGAAATCCTGGCTACGCCACTGCGTTCGACTTCAAAAACTTCTCTTTGGGGTGATGTTTTACAGTAACTTTTCGGTTATATTTCTTATATTTTCAGATTTTTTAGACCATGTGTGCGAGTGAGAGAATAATATTTGTCCGTGGCCATAATTACCCCATTTGGGGGGGATGATAATGGTCAATGCTTGTTTTCATAAAAACTCACACAGTTAAAAGGAGGAATGAGTATAGCAAGAAAGATAAACTTTTAAACTTCCAAAAATGTTAGTTTTAAAGAGCTCTTCCACTTCCACTTTCTTTTTTAGATTATGATTTTTTTTTTATTTCAGTTCACATAAATGTGGACCCAATTCCAAGGCCATAGTTGCCAATCTGTCTCCCATACTCTGAAATATTTTGCCTCATCATCTTGAAAGCAGCCTTTCTCGCCAAATTCAACACCGCTTCTTTCTTCCAGTCTTCTAACTTCGAGATTTTTTTCTATAAAAGAAATGTACTGGCCCATATAAACGTTGTTTAATTTTAAACTCATAATTCTCCTTTCAGTGAATAAGTCATTATCTTTGTCTTCTGTGTGTTGATATAGATCCTGAAATATTCACATAGATTTTACTTAAAATAATGCTAAGGCGAGAAACATTTCTTTCTGTATAAGCCACCAAGTTAGCTGAACACCTTTACTGTACCTTTTCTGGTTATCAGAATAATATTATTTTGCTTTAATTCGATTTTCTGAGAAACTTCGATAGCAGATATGAATTCGTTAGTAAAAATAATTTTTATTTTACCATTTAAATTTTTACTGTTCAAAAAATATTTGTAAGACTACAAACACTACACATTGTATGACGAAGCAATTGTGAGATAATTTTGATGACGACATGAATAATGCGGAATAACATGAAAACAAGATTTTATAATGAAAGGAAAATTATATACATCATTTAAATTCAGAAGATTTTGTATTCAAGGTCTCAATTTTTTAATAATATTATTATTCTAAATGAACAAGTTGTCTCATGATAAACAGAATCAGTATTTCGACAAATTATAAATTAAAACTTGAAAAATATAAAATAAGGTTCGTGAAAAATCAAACTTTGGTTTGGTGCAAAGATGAATTAAAAATGTTCACGATTTTTGTTTCCAGTGTCCCATAAAATGATAGATGAAGCAACAAATCCTGATATCTTATTGTGTAAAATGTAAATGTAATATTATAAATGTAATTTTTAATTATAGCAATCGATTTTTTGTAATAAGCTCTTGGTAGTAATTGATATCTACAGATGCATTATTTGTTTATTTTTTTTTTTATTTATTATTTTCTATCGGTTATCTGCTCAATGTCTCATGTAAATTCTTTTTAATACATATATTTTTTTAGAATATTTACTTTTTACATTCATAAATCTAAAATTATAACAAACAAGTTGGCATTCACTTAGTTTCGACTAGCAATGTTGCAACCCATGAAATAGAATTTCTAAGACGTTTAAGTCGACAATATATTGAATTTAGAGAAGAATATTAGGGCCGGAAGAAAATATCCTATTCGGGGGGAAGTAACCTGTTTATACTGATATAATCGCTTTAGATGAGCATACCAGATTCGAATTAAAACAATTAGTATGCTAATAAGGTTTTGCTTATATTAAATGACCTGTTATCGCAGAAAATAATAGAAAATCTCCGAACAATAGGAACAATTAATCGACCAGTCGGAGTTTTATTTTTAAAATAGCTCTGGCCGACCTTTCCCAATGTGTTGGAAATTCGATAGTTGATATCAAGTTTTATTGTAGTTACCACTAGTGGCATAAGTATGATTTTAGTGGGCTGTAGCACCACAGTTTTTTAAATCGTTGTATCACTACATATAATATAGGTCTGATGTTGTTTTTTATTGTTATTTCTTTTTTATTGTTCGAGGCCCTATTTGGGCTGCGGCCCGTGACATTTGCCATTTTGCTACCTTCTATTTACGCCCCTGATGACAACTGTTCTGATGACTAACATTGGTAATATTGGTACCTATGTACATCACTTGACAAGATAGTGCTGAATTGTTTACGACATAGTTTTGAACGGTTATCTCATTTTAATCTTGATATTCCTGTGCTATCATGGTTCACTTATTTTGACAAAATTTCCTTTTAAATGCAAAGGGTAAATCGCCGAAAATGGGACTCCCTAATTTAGAGCATATTCTATTCTTACTGCGTGCTGGCTACAGGTGGCGTATGTCAGAGCAGTTTATTTCTATCTTCACGTTATGTGTATTTTTATCTATTATTTACGGCATTTTTTCCTTGTAATTTTTTTAAATTGATTCTTTGTCATTAGATAATCAGCTGCAGTGCGTTATGAGTTATATTTTATAATAGGTCGTTTCCTTATATAGCCTTAGAGGATAACCAGCTATTAAACATTGAGTTTAATAGCATATTAAGTACACATTTAAATCAAAATGGTTTCTACTCAAAAATAAAGATTTTTTTTTTTTTTAGTATTGGTTTTTTAGTACGGATTATGTGTGTATATTCGAGGGCTTTAGAATATTCATTTATATATCAAAAACGCATTTAGAACATGATTTTTTGATAGTTGGTTAAATTGAAATGAGTCAGTCATGATTGACATGAGTCAATAAAAAGTCAAAAATAATAATAACAATAGGGCTAAAGGGACCCGGCGGTTCGATACCGATGTCACCGAAAAGTGTTCCTAATATACCTCTATTCACCGAACCCTACACAAACCCATATTTACCGTATAAATCTACTATGTATTACGTTTTCCTTTTCCATTCTGATGAACGCACAGAAAACACGCATTAAATTGTTGTGTTTATAGCTATGTGTTTGCGGCTATGTGTAAGCAGCTATGTTTGCGGCTATGTGTAAGCAGCTATGTTTGCGGCTATGTGTAAGCAGCTATGTTTGCGGCTATGTGTAAGCAGCTATGTTTGCGGCTAAGCATTCAAAACATACTTTATTTCGGTTTCTAAGGCGAATAATTCTCAGGGTCGAATATATTTTCCTAACCTAAAATAAAATAGGACTTTAAATTTAAATAAAATTTAAAAACTTTAAAATAAATGAAATTTAGCATAAGATTTTGTAATGATGATAATCGGATCTATACCAAATTTTATTTGGATAGAATAAATGGTTCTTCCACTTTGTATATACATAAATGAAGCAACATTCTTCAGAAAAAAAAATAGTTAAAACTATAAAGATCACCGTTAGATTTTTTTTTCTAAATTTAAATCAAGTACATGGCTAGGCAAAAGTATACAACCATTAAATTAATGGTAGTTTCCCTTTTGATTAGAATAAATAAATTACATATTAGTTTAAAATTATTTTGCTCTCTAAATATTGAAGTAAATAAATAAACTATTAAATATCAAATCATTGTAATTGGAAGTAGAAGTACCAACAAATACGCTAACATTATTATTTTTAAAAGGCATGTGCTGTTAGAAATTTATACGTATCCAAATGATTGCATAATATAGTTTATTAGTTGTAAAAATACTGAATACTGAATCTATAATGAGACTTTATGGTTTTAGGTATTTGAGATAATGATAATCGAATCATTTTGGTTGCATAACATATTGGGATATTATTTAAGGCTAAAACTTACAAATGTTGTCCTTATCTTGTAGCATGAGCTTAAGAGAAAATTTTTTCACAATTTTTCTAAACAATATTGAATAATTCGTACCTGCCGAGGAAATAATGACAATCATTAAGTTAGATTAGAATAAATACAGAACAAAACTAGCAGCCACATAAAGAGGACAATGACCGCTTCCTAAATGAAAATTATTATTATTAAGTGTTTTTTTTTTCACAATTAAAATACTAACTAAATATTAAACACCCCAAAAAAGATTATGAAAAACGGACTTTTAGAGGTATTAAATCGAACCTCACATATATTTCATTAAAACAGAGTTATAGTGCAACTATCCGCGAACATTTAGCGCTGTAAAAAATCACTCTTGGACCATTTTGGGCCTTCTCATGCCGTTTTTCGAGAACAACTGCTTTAACATTGTCATGATTAATCTACGTGAAATTTTTTTTTTAGCTAAGCGCTATATAGAGAAGCGAAAATCTAAGTTTTAAGTTACAAAAAAGTTCCTACAAGCCCCGTGATTAAATGTCCAAAAATGGCCATATTTCGAGGTTTTTGATTTTTCTTGCAAATAGTTGCCGATCGATTCCAACCGTCCAAATCTCATGTTTTTCTTCTTCTTAAACGCTATAACGTAATATTTATTTATTATTTTCAAAATAAAAAATCGTAATGAAGTATTTAAACGTTAAAAAAGCACTTCTAGGCACGTTCACGAATTTTTTTCACCATTTTGCTACATACCATTTTTTCCTAAAATATATACAATTTGTTTTTGCTTTTGTTCTCCTTATTATCACGTTGAGAAAGTCCATCCAGGACTTATTTAAAAAAATAAAGTATCGCCCCATGGACGATCTAGACAGCAAGTAAAGAAGAAAAATTGATTTGATCCATATTATCGAGTGTACTGTATACATAGGCACTAAATGAAAATATCTATATTATATTTTCAGTCTTCTAGTTATAGTAATCTATAATTTAAAGAAATGAATTTCTTGTAATAAATTGTTGTAATCTAATATGTCTGATTTTTTTTTCCATATTTTGTTTGTTTTTTATTTTAAGGGCAAGTCACTGCAGCAGTTTATCTTAGCCCTCATAACCTCCAATCGTTCGAATTATTGACTTTTTGTGAACAATTATGTATAAACCCATAAATCTATACACATATATATATGCTTTTTTAAATCATCATTTTTTCTTATTTTTATTGAATCTTGAACTTTTATATAAGCTTGCATAGCTTTTATACTTATTTATTTTATTTATTATTTATTTTTAATATTATCATTTTTTTTCCATTGCCTTCTGAATCTGAAAGGAGGAAAAGAACGTTTTTTTTTTTTTTTTAAATATTACGATTAAATTAAAATAATTGATAATTTACGTTGGGCTTAAAAACATCAAGATCCTCAACTCTTATTAACGATCATTAAAACTCTTGAACGAATTCATTCAATTTGAAAATGCCTACAGATTTACGATCGCACGATCTAGCCTGATAAAAGAAGTTAAGAAAAGGAGAACCAGCGAAAAAAGAAAGTTGTATAGGGGTACAGTTGTGGACATCTGCCGTCAAGTTGACACAAAGCGCTGTAATATAACTTTGTTGATGTTGATGTCTATTTACTGTTTATCGCCCTCTTACCGCCTCTTGTTTATCTCTGTCCTGTTTATCCCTTCGTCTACAAGTGGTTATTTCTTGAGATCAGGGATTTATTTTTTATGAATGAGCCCACTTTCGAAGAAGGGATCCAAAAAGTGTGGTGTAAAAGAATGCTTTCAAACGTTCCTCTCTTAAATACATCAACAGTAATATAATGCTAACCAATCGTATAACATGGATAGAATACTTTTGAAAACTATGCATATCTCGGAACGTACCGCGTGCTTATTTGAAAGATAAATAAATGGCCTATAAAGCTTAACTTTAAAATATTTTGATATGGACACCGCATGACTTCCTTGTACGCCTATTAAACTATAAATCGGTGGCTCGAAAAGTGATTCTGATTTCGGTTACTAGTTTCCGGATTGAGTATTGAGATAACAGTATCTCAAAAATGACATTCGGCGTCATGATGTCTATTAGCGTCCATCGATTGACACATACAATTTTAAAAATGGTGACAATGGTTAGTACAGATCTTGAACCGTGCTTATCCATGAAATTCTTGATTTGTGATTTTTAGCACGACTCGTATTTCATCTAAGGCTGGATGTACAAAGCAAAAACAGTTAGTTACAGGTAAAGTACTACTTTCGGCGATTTAATATTAACTCAAATATAGTATATTATTTATATTAATACAAAAGTCTAATACACCAAATTTGAGATGTTTTGCATAATATATTAATATAACTTTTGATGAAAGTTTATTTTGACCTTTGAGTAAAGTACTATTCCCGGCTACCTAATTTGAACATAAATCTAGTTTATTATTAATATTGATATAAAAGTATTATATATAAAATTTACGATATTTTGTGCTATTGATGACAGCCTTTTATGACCTCAAAGTAAAGTAACACTTCCGGTTTACCAATTTTAACCACAATCTAGTACGTTATTTATATTAAAATATAACTCTTTTATACCAAATTTGCGAAGTTTTGCGTTATATTTTAATATAATTTTTGATGAAAATCTATTAGGGCCTTCAACTAAAGTACCACTGTCGGCGATCATGTAGTGACCGAAAAGAACGGTTCACAACTATATTAAAAAAAATTCCAAATACAAAATTTTAACTTTCGACGGCTAACCGGTTTTGAGTTATGCGAGATAGAGCGAACGGACGTAGGAACTTATGTACAGACACCACGACGAAACTAGTCAAAATGGATTCAGGGATGATCAAAGTGAATATTTCCGTTGAAATCTCAAAATCGAAAATTTTCGCGTTTACAATACTTCCTCTACTGCGTACACGGAAGTAAAAAGAAAAAAAAATCCTTATCGGCTCAATCTTAACGAAAGAAAAAGCAAACAATATAGGTGTTGGACTTTGTACCAAAAAGTGAGTGGACACATCTAATATTTTCGTAGGTACTTGTGTGGATCAGAGTGCATGTTGACTGAAAAGCAATCGTTAGAAACTCAATTATTCAGATTTATTGCTAAATCATCTCGGTTTGAATTGCTGCTTTTAAATTATAATCGATAAGCATTAGTCCGACTTTAATCTTTTTATCTTATTTGTTAAGTTTTCATACCAATTCCTGACTGTTTCTTACATCAATTAAACGATTGGCCTATGGAATATGCTTTGCAATAGAGATAAGGTGAAGGTAAAACAATTGCAAGAATAATATGGTATATACTAGGGACACACTGCCTATATTTTTTTAAACTGAATATATTTAAAAATTGTCTTTTCGTTAAGGTGATAATGACATCCACTGTATTGGGTTGCTATACACATAACATATTTTTTTTAGCGGTATTAATTGAATATCTTTTTTTTCCCCTGTTACTAAATGGATCCTTTCCATTTACCCTTATAAAACTCTTCTTTTATTACATCAAGATACACTTTATAACTAAATGAATATAACTTAATAACTCTCTAATTAATAAAATGTATGCAAAAATATTTTTCACAGCGCTATTTGTTCGCCAAGAGTTGCTCTATTTTAATGAAATATATGTAGGTTTCGATTTAATACCTCAAAAAGCCCGATTTTCAAACCTTTTTTGAAGTAGTTAGTATTTTAAATGTGAAAAAACACTTAATAATAATCATAATTCTCATTGAGGAAGCGGCCATTGCCCTCTGCATAAAATCGCAAATTAAATGACCCAAATTTGAATTATACCATTATAATGCCTTATCAAAAACAAATAACGTTCGAAGATTATATTTTTTTTAAATTAAAAAGTCGTTTTGCTCCCATTTCTACAAGGCTTTATATGGCTACTATTTTTGTTCTGTATTTATTCTAATCGAATTTACTGATTGTCATTATTTCCTCGGCAGGCACGAATTAATCAATAATGTATAATAAATAAATAAAATTCCGCATAAAGGTATAAAATATAATTTAAATTTAACATTTAATAAATATTTATAAATATAAAAATAAAAAAAATCTGATTGGACACCACATGACTTCCTTGCAGGCCTATTACACTAAAATCGGTGGCTCGTGATGTGATCCTGAATCACTATTTGGTAACTAAATTGCGAAGATAGTAGTATCTCGAAAACGACACTCAGCGTCGCGACGTCTTTTGGCGCCGGTTACTTATGACGGTGCCCTGAGTCGTAATTATAGATATGGCTGACTCAGAATTATATTTTCTGAAACATTAATTATAAGAAAAATGTCCTGATGAAGGGGGCTCATCCTCGAAACGTTGAGGTTGTTAGAATTGTACTTGTGAAGTGAACACGAAAGAAACCTATTTGGAAAGTCGTAATTGCTCCTCCCCTTATTAATTATTGGACATCCTAATATATTTCAATGAAACATTTATTTGACGCTTTTATTTCTAAAATTGATACAGAACCATTTAAAAATTCTTATGTAACCAGCACATGACCTTCCGCCAATTCAATATTAAAAAGCAGTTTGGAATTTCAAGTAAAGTACCTTTTCCGATTACAAAATATTATTCCTAATGATATAAAAGTCTCTAATATAGTTTGAAAAGAATTTGATTAAATTTAGACATATTTTTTCACCAAATTCTATTTCGAGTGAAAAGTAAGGTCCAGCTTCCGATTGGTATTTGGCAGCTAAAATTTAATACTTTATTTGCAATGGCATAAAAGTTTCTAACACCAATTTTGAAAAGAATACGATTATATTTTACCATCTTTTTGTACAAAAATCTCTGTAGAGCTACGAATAAAGGACCAGTTCGGGTTGGACAATTATAAAAAAAATCTAATCAGCTCTTCCCATAAATGAAAGAAATTTAAATACAAAATTTGATACCATTTTTTTTATTAGTATTTGAGCTAGAGTGTATACAACATATCCATCCACACACACACACACACACACACACACACACACACACACACACACACACACACACACACACACACACACAGAGACATCATTATAAAAATGTTAAATGCTGTTAGTACGGACCTTGAAAAGTGCTTATCCATGAAAATCTCGATTTGTGATCTTTACTACGATTCCTACTTCTCCCCTCAATGAAGGCGAAGGTGGAAATAAATAAAAACAAAACCAGTTTAAGGTAAAATACCGCTTTCAGCTACCTAATTTTAATCAAAATCCAGTATATTATTTATATTGATATACTCGTAAAAGTTATATACCAAATTTGAGATGCTTTTCATTAAATTTTATATATTTTAATATAATTTCTGATGAAAGTTTCTTATGAACTACAAGTAAAGTACCACTTCTGCTTTGCCAATTTTAACCTAATTTAACTTTAATTTTGCCAAATCATTAATATATTATTTAAAATTTAAAAGGTTATTATCAATAAAAGGTTATTATTAATAGATTATTATCTATTTAAAAGGTTTTAAAATAGATTTTCGACCGCTTACTATGCTATCTCTAACAGGCTTTGTATTATTTTATTGAAGAACTCGGAGAAGTTCTTATTCTTATAAATTAGCATACCAAGCGTATTGTAATTACAAATATCTTGTTGCAGAGCTGGCCATTTACTTTCCACGGAAGTTCAACCAACGACTGTCAGCAAGAACAGGAAACGCAGCAGATGTACAATCCGAACCCGTATCCTGGAGACACCCTGGTCCAGATGGGATAGCATTGAGATCGCAATCATAATCCATCCTATTTTAATTATATCTAACGTTATTGTAAAATACTTGTATAAAATATATATTTATTTATGCTTTGTAGTAAAACCACTATTCGAAGCTCCTTTAATTTAGACATTATTCAAAAAATCAAATACAAAGTGGCGGATATATCTACCATTTTCACAGGGTTCAATGTTAGTTTTATATTGACAAAGGTTTTTTTTTTTTTACTATAGTATTAGCACAAGAAAGCTGTATCAATGAGAGAGACAATGAAACAAGTCAGATTATGTACGAGAATTATTATGTTATATAATTTTGTCATGAATGTTTAATAAGTTATTTGAACGTAATTGTAAAAGAAAACCAAGTTTCCTGCTTCCATTTATTATTTACCCTCTCAAGATTACAGAGAAATAAATATCAAAAAGCCTTAAGATTGGAAAGTAATAGGGGATTGAATGTTTTTACTTCCTTGTACGAAGTAAAGGGAGTATTGTAATCGCGAAAATTTTCGGTTTTCAGATTTCGACGGAAATATCCATTTTGACCATCCCTGAATCCATTTTGACTAGTTTCGTCGTGGCGTCTGTACGTACGTTCGTTCGTATTTCGCATAACTCAAAAACCGTTAGCCGTAGAAAGTTGAAATTTTGTATTTAGAATTGTTGTAAAATCTAGCTGTGAACCTCCCTTTTTGGTCACTGCTTGATTGAAGGTCATAATTGATTTCCATTACAAATTATATTAAAATACTATGCAAAACTTCTCAAATTTGGTATTTATAACTTATATATTGATTTAAATAACATACTAGATTTTGGTCTAAATTGGAAAACCGGAAGTGGTACTTTACTTGAAGGTCATATTAGACTTTCAATAGAAAATTTTTTAAATCCCCCCTCAAAATTTGAGGATGTTTTACGTTTCAAGATACGTAGAATCCAAATATCGACTAAATTGTTTGGTGATTTTATTGTATTTGAAATTCCCTACAAAACGAAATAAAAATCATTTAAATCGGACCATAGTAGCTGAGATATTGCGTAAGGAACTTCTGAGACTGATTCTTCTGGCGGCTAGGCATCCTGCTTCCTGACTTATTTATTGGGCTTCTGATTTCCTGTTATCTCTCTGTTTTATTCTTTCTTGGATTATTTCTTTACTTCCTTTAGCTTACTTGAAACTAGTAACCAAATTCAGTATCACTTTTTGAGCCACGGATTTATAATTTAATTGGCGTACAAGGAAGTCATGTGTTGCCCAAATCAGATATTTTCTTTTGTACTTAATGCACTGGTTACTATTGAAGTAATGTGGCTTCATGAAAAAAATAACCAACATTTTCAAAGTCCTAAAACTTTGCGACTAAATACAAAAAACTTAACACAGAGTCACATTTTAGTCCTATTATTCCAATATCACACAATATTTTTCCCGATATTAACAAAAGATAAACACAATAACTGACACCCTATTAAAGTTCACCTCTAAGTCACAAGAGCTTTCAGTTTATTAAAAATTTATTGACTATCTTCAAATGGGTTTCATACTATTGGATTTTCCCAAGTAACTATTGAACTAGATTGCTTCACGAGGTACTGAAATTATAATTAAAAACATCAAATTATGAAGCAAAGAAACAATATTAAGCTAGTTTGTGACCGCATGATGGTATAGAAGAATCTATCTAAGTAGGGTTTGATAAATTATTTGTCACTTCTATAATTTTGTTTTTATTGAAAACTAATTTCGAATGTTATACATAAATCTTCAGTTATAAAAACACAAAAATTCAAAAATCAGCAATTCAAAATACAGTTTGGTATTATTATACATATTAAATTAATTACACTTAATTATTTTAAAATTATTTTTACATTTAATTATTTATATTAATTTCATATGCATAATAATACCAAACTGTATTTTGAATTGCTGATTTTTGAATTTTTAGAATTGAAGATAAATGCATAACACTCGAAACTAGTTTTCAATAAAAACAAAATTATGGAAGTGGCAAATATTTTACCAATCCCTAATATTGAGCTAGAAAGGAAAAATAATAATCTTATTCTTTTCCCTTTCTTATCTTGGAAATTTTCGGATGATTCATTCTAATTTTTTGTACATCTTAAGGGGCCAAATCATAATATAATATTTGTCTTAAACCTCTACACCTTGTGTGCTCTTAAAAACATCTTGTATGCGTTATAAAAAACCCCAACAAATTTTCTATAAGCAGAGTTAGTAGAATGTGCTATTATGTTTTGTTTTTTTTCGAATACTTACTCGCAAGTATTGATCAGCCCGATGTTACATGCTGTATGGACTCCACATCCTTTTTTTTTGCATAAGCGGCATAAAGTCACTGATACACTCGCCACAGACATGCTTTCTGTATGGTTTTTGGCTATTACTTGTTCTTTGATAGCCAACAGGAAACCTTCAGTTACAGGAAATATATTATCACTTTTTAGCCATGTTAACGAGGCCTGTGTGTTTACTCCTTTATTCGTTAATGAATGATGTAAACGTTCATGTAGTGGCTTATTTTTCCATATTTCTGTTAAAGTAGCATAATCTGCTTCGATATGCGGAGGTCCAGCACGTATTAGATTTAGAGCAGTGTAATTTGCATGTAATGATGTAATAGTTGAAAGGATGTCAGAGCTATATAATATAATATTTAATATATATAATTAAATATTATACAGACTTGCTATATAATATTTTCTTCTTCTCGAAATAACTTCAGCAGGCTTATCACACCACGCCCTCCCATCTTTCTAGGAAGATAATGATGACTTCGGGTGTCTTTTCCTTGAAAGCACCAATTGGGCTCTGAGAAAGCGATCTCACCTTTCTAAATCTGTCTTTGTCCACTTTTGTACCCCAAATGAATAGGCCAAAGCTGGTACCATCCACGTCTTCAATGCCTTAATTAAATTTCTTTCTTTGAAGCGGGATTTAAGCACTAATTTGATTCGGTACTTAAATTCATCCTCAAAGAATTTCTTTGAATTAGCCTTGCATTTTAGCAGTTGGTGCATTCCGAGGTATTTGTAAGAGCCAGAGTCTCTCGAGGTCAATAATTACATCTTCTGATAACACTATGTCATTTCCTTCAATCATTCTTCCCCTTTTCACATATAGGATCGCGCTTTTATTAGTACCAAGATGCATGTATATGTCATCAATGAACGTCTTTACGGTCTTTAGAAGAGCTGTCATTTCATTTTAATTTTTCGCATAGAGTTTAAGATCACCTATATGGAATGAATGAGAGATCTTTATTTTAGAATTGAGTAGGTGACCTTTGGCTGTATCTTCCAATAATTTGCTAAGTGAATTGAGTGCCAGACAGAACCAAAGAGGACTAAGGGAGTTTCACCTTGGAAAATACTCCTCTTTATTGGTATATACTCATTGACATCTAATCCATTCTAAGTTGGTGTACAGAGTGAGACCTTCCAAATTTACCTATGACTTTGTAATAAATCTATTATAGCCTAGTCTACTTTTTAGATATCCAAAACATCCAAAAGCCAATCATGTGGAGCTGAATCATTTCCTTTATAGAAGTCAATGCAAGATAAAGTTATATTGCGAGATTATGCTTTGCAACTTGAGCAGAAATAAAATAATTTATTTTCATAAGTTCTTTGCATCCTCTTGAATCTGTCTTATTTCCTCGCTGCTCTACTTCTCTATCCCTGAATGTAGTCAGTCAACTTCGATAACAGCTGTTAGTAACGTATACACACCATTAAGACAAGTTATGGGTCTCAAATCATGGGGTTCTAATTTTTCTTTGTTTACTTTTCATATTAAATAAGTTATATCTGCGCTGAAGTTAAATGGAACGTTTATCTCTTCCGATAGTAGTTTCTCTTACCAAGAAACAAGGCTGTAAACATAAAATATTCCAACCAGTAATTATGTATTTTATCTGATTCAGAAGCTTTCCAGTTTTTCATTTGTCCAATTTTTTCAGCTTTTACCACATCGTCCAAAGTATTACTGGTTGCTTCCTTTGGTAGGACATGTACAACATGTCTACAGACTACTGCGTATATTTCTTCTTTCCCAAATAACTTTTCAATATTCCAACATTTCAATGAGATTTTGGTAAATATCCTTATAAATATTCTCTTTGGGTTTTGTATGCTTATAAAAATATTTCTCCATTGTATGAAATATACAATTTTGTCTCCTTCTATTATGATATTCTGTATATCTTCTAATCATATTTGCATATGCTGCTAATTACAACTTGAGATTTACTATGTAAACGTCAAAAGTATGGCTTGACTCACTGCTTGCTAACCCTCTAATATCGAAGACTACAATTTCGTAACTTTCTTCCTTAGATTTGTAAAAGCATTTCCTGGATTCCTAAGGTAATTAGTAATAATTGCGATTTTAATGCGAAGATTTTCAATCTTTTTTTTTATTTTTATTTTCCAGGGAGGATCTTTGCTTTCATTAATAGTAATGTTTTGCTCTTTATATTTTATTATTCGTAGATGTATTGTAGGTTCCATGTAAATATACATAAATATCTCTTCTATAATTGCTCCTACTGGTATATGCTCAGCAAGTATTTCATTGATAGCCTTAACAGCTGATAGTGTTATTTTTGGCTATGGCACCTTTGGTATTTTGGACCTAATATTTAACATTAGGTACTCAATCATAAAACATCTGCTCCCTTAGAATTCTGCTACGTATTTCTGGAAATTATAGCGCTTTTTAGTTGTTCGTAGAAGTTGTGTCGAATTGCCTGTTTGCCAATACCCGATTCTTAATTTTCAAATTGCTTTAGTTCTCTTTCTAAATTTTGGACAATATATTTCCTACTTCAACATTAGTTGCAGTAATTTCGGACTCCGATCAGAACTGGCTCTCCAGTATTTGTTTTAGTTGATCAGCGATTCTTTGGGATGATATTGTTATTTCAGGGTAATGTTCGTTTCAGTACTGATAAATCCTATTGCGGTATACTGTGCTATCTTTTTCTAGGAGTGTAGCTAAGAAATAAGCTCGGATTTCAGCAAATTCATATTGTGATTCCACTTCATCCTTCGTTGCCTACTTCTTTGGCAGGTGGTTCCTCTTCCTCGCGCGGGAGACTCTATAGTATCCAAGCCCGGTTCAGAGTTATATGATAAAAGTTTAATGATAAAAGTTTATGTAAAAGTTTATATAAGTTTAATGATAAAAGTACTATGCAGCCCTGTCTTACGGAAACATACGTCACCGAGGAACCGCTCGCACCACCTGCAAATGTCGAAGGCTGAGAATCCAATCCCTTCGCTAGCTCTCACTCCGGATTCGTCAGAGGCTATTTCACACCTTCACATCGTCTAGTTCACACCATTTTGATGGCCATTTGATGGGCAAATTCATTTTATATCTTCTGCCAGGAAGTCCATAAGGCGTCCCTAACATGGGAACATACCCTCATCAAAAAGCCGTCCACAATGGGATCAGTCGCTTTTGGATTTCAACGTTAATTTTGGTCTGCCCCGGGTATTTTATTTTCCCGCCATGTCTGGAGAGTTCTCTCCTATCCGCCACCTCTGCTCTATACTTTCCACTTCCTTTTTGCATAAGTTACTGATACACTCGCCACAGCTATTCTTTGTGTATGATTTTTGGCAATTACTTGTTCTTGAATAGCCTTTAGGAATCGTTTACGGAAAAATATAGCCACTTTTCTACCATGTCAATGATGCCAGAGTATCAACTCCTGTATCTGTTAACGATTGATAAAATCTTCCACTTAGTTTCTTATTTTTCCATGCTTCTGTTAGAGTAGCATAGTCTGATTCGTTATTCGGGGTTGCAATACTTATTAAATTTAAAGCTGTGTAATTTGTATCTATTGAGACCACAGTCGAGAGGATGTCAGAGTCATGATTAATGATGTAATTTAGAAGATTACTTTCTTCCTCACGGATTAACTTCAAGACCAATCAATTAGACCCACGGCCTCCTAACTTCCTGGGAAGATACAATCTTGACACCGAGGACTTCGGTCTTTTCTGTCTTTTCCTCGAAAGCACCATATGGACTCTTTTGCTAGGCTAAAGCTGGTACCATCCATGTACTCAATACTCTAATCAAATTTCTTCCATTTAAATGGGATTTATGTATTAATTTGATAGGGAATTTAAATTAATCCTTGAAGCATTTCTTTGTATTTCCCTTAAATTTCAGCAGTTGGGACATTCCGAGATATCCGTAAGAATCAGAGTCTCTCAGCTGATTAATTCAAATATCTTCTGATAAATCCATGTTATTTCCTTCTGTAATTTTCCTCTTTTCACATACAGTACTGCGCATGTCTCTCTACCCCTTCTTATATTTTGGTCTTCACTGAATGTCTTTAGAATCTCAAGAAGGATTCTAATTGCTTCCCTATTTTTAGCATAAAGTTTTAAAAGTTTCAGTTTGCTAAGCGGATTAATAAAAAATATTTTGTTAGAAGTATCTTCTGAACACAGCCAATCTCAGATCTAAAATCTGTTTTTTTTTTTTTAAATATTAAAACAAGACCCATAATGGTATTGTTTTGCTGGGAAAACAACCATACATTCCGAATTTTAGCTTATTTGAGGAGGCCTAATGTGTCTAAATGTTGCGGGAATATATATATATATATATCAGACATCCTTGAAATCGCTAAAACTGTGTTCTACACGTTATGAAACGGATTTAAAATGCACTCCATCCCCCTCCGATGATCTTCGATACAGAGCAAACGTATAAATATTACGTTCATTATTATTTTTTGTATTGATGGATGACAGTACTGTAAATCAAGATGGTCGAGAATAAAATAAAATAGTTGTAACTATTTATTAAATCCCGACGTTTATATTTTTTATTATTACTATGCCAACTCACTCAATATTTTTCCATATATTAATTTGCTTATTATTTCTATTTTTCTATGTGTTCATACTCAGGTTTGTTTTTATATATGTTTTTTTTTATGACCCTACATTACTTCTTCTTTGTATTTTTTTTTTTTTTAGTCCTAATGGACAATTTCTCTCGAAACGTCGGCATTTAATAAATAGTTACAACAATTTTATTTTATTCTTGACCGCCGCCCACAAACATCTTCTTAGGAAATATATTATAATTATTCACCATCAAAGTCAGATATCCATCGCTTCTAAATATCTTTTTGCTGCAGACCGATTGCCATCGCAAGCTAAATTACTTTGATAAAGACCATGAATTAGATGTTCATATTCCTGTGGAGTATTGTTGTCACATAATGATGCTAATGGACTGATTATAAGCAAATATCAATAGAGTATCAACATGATATTAGATAGAAAGGTATTTGTTTGGTTTTCTCTCTGCATTATCGACAAATAGGCCAGTGCCAGTTTCTATCAACATCAATTACATTACCTTTGCCTGGTTGTTGACGTTTCCATTGCCCCCATATGCTAGAACACTTCAGGACAGGCTAGAATCATGTCATCTACGATTTTCGGATTTTTGAGATATTTTGGGTTTCCATACAATTGCAAACGCAGACCATCCATTGTACAAGTCGTAATTCATTCAATCTTGATTCTACTACTCATGGTCTACCTGACCCAATCAGTGTTCTCCATAAACTTGCAGAACGACAATTGGTTCGTGAATGCAGTTCTTCAATTAGTGATCATCTCGCGTGCTGTGGTCGCCATGTTCTTCTTGATCGTAAACTTGAGGACTTCGTCCTTGGCACATTTCATCGATAATTTCGAAGCCATACCAATCAAGCATAAAGCGGGGAATTATACCGGTTGGCTAATCCTTGCCTGGTGCAGTATCATTATTCATAACATGATCAACTCTTGGTTTAAAATTTCTATAGTGTCTTTGTTTACGGTGTGCGATACAGTTCAGTACATCTCATTGGCCCAATACGTTATACCGCTTTATTTAATTACCGATAAAATGTCCCAAATAAGATTCTCTCTTCATGCCCACGGTTTAAAAGAAACCTTCAACCATATGAGAGACTCTTGGCGACTTATTTTATGGCAAGGACAACTCGAAGAGATATTCTCTAATATAGTGCAAGATTTTTACTCTCGTATAATGTTGGTTGTATTTTGTAACACGTTCGGTGCCACCGTGGCTATTTTTTACGGGGTTGGTACAGTCGGTGATTTCATAAAATTTAATACAATTCATAAGAAAGTCGTTTTGTTTTTTTCTTTTTTCTATTTTACAATTTATGACTTGTATAAAATTTGGTGTATAGCACATTCGACCGAAACAGTAAAAATGGAGGTAGAGTTTATTAATATATTTCTATATATAAGTTTATTACTATCAATCAAATTTCAGTAATCCCTCCCAAAAATGTCTGGATAAAAAAAAAAAAGTGGTTTAGTAAAAAAGAAAAAGATTTACTTCAAATCAATTTTCAGCCACATTCTGATTTAGATATTTTATATTTGTTACCACTTCAAGTTTAAATTTATTTACTATTATTTATAAATTATATTTATTCACATCAGCATTCACTATTCGAAAATGCAAGAATGGTAAGACAGGCAATTGTTTGAAAGAATAGATATTGAAGAAACCTGATTTCACGGTACCTCGTGAATAGGTTTTTTGTCAAAATTTATTAAAATATCCACTTTCTTAAAAATATTTACTTAAATTTTTGCTTAGTGTTGATGCAAAATGTATCTGAATTTTATGAAATAAACTATGTTTGTTTCATTTTAACTTAATTCATTTTAATTAATTTAACAATAAATTCCTAGGAACGAGAAAAGTTTAAAGAGGTCTATTTAAAAAAAAAAAATATTCGATTTAAACAAAAATCAAAATCTCAATGGATTTAAACTCATAAAACTACATTATTCCTTAAATTTTATTTTATATCGAAAGTTTTTATGAACGGTAGAAAATTCATTCAAGTGATAAAATATCTAACTTAACTTAGTTGAATATTTTGAAATATTTATTGTAGCCCAGTAGATTTTGAAAATAGTTTTGTTGCTTCTATTTTATGATTTTTATTAACCTCAACATATATTTATTTCTATTGATTTTCTAACACCAATCCAACATTAAAAAAATGTATTGTCATCCAAATCATTGTATGCAAAATGGTTAGGGTAGTCGATCTCATGCCATATTTCTTTTAATAAAAAAAAAATATTGGTACAAATTTTTAAAAATTAAGTTCATGTCTATTTCTTAACTTCGATGACCTTATATCTACTGTCTACATACCTAACTCAAAAATGAACTGTGATACAAAATTCTATTTTCATTTATTTTATTTTTTCAGATACGAAAATTCTATTGCCAGCTTTACACATTGTGCCTAGTAGAAAAAACTAATACACTTGTAAGCCATGTGAGTGAATCATTTTTAAAAATCATTTTTAAGTTAAGCCCCATCCTAAATTTACTGACGGTTTTTTTGCTCAACTGAAAAGAAGTGATTTTCACAATTGTCAGTTTAGCATGGGGTCCATGATATATTTTGTTTTGTGACTGTTTAATCGTAAAAAAAATGTTATCTTAGTTTTTGTAAATGCTGTTTGTGTAATTTGAATAGATCATGTCTTGTTACACAAAGTTTTTGCTTAAAGTTGTTTCTCCAATAATATTCATTTAGATGTACAGGTTTACGAAATTCTTTTACCACCATGAAACTAAATTTAAGCTTCAAAGGCCATTGCATTTGCTATTTAACGGCATTATTGGCATTAACAATTGTGCCAATTCAAATAACATCCTTTGTTATAAATATTTAATCGTATAAACATTATAATTTATTTCATGTAATAGCTATATTCTATTGATTTTTGAATGAATTAAATCCTATTTAAATCACTAGATGGGTCCATTCTCCTCTAATGGCCAAATTGCATATTATACCTGCAACTTAGCTGCATGCGTTTTTCCTGAATGGAAAATTTTCGAACAAATATCCTCGAAATGGAATGAACGTTGGCTTTAAAAAGTGAATTTAATAAGTAATGAAAATTTTTATGGGTCTGACATTGAATGGTTTGT
The DNA here is from genome assembly GCA_948150685.1 of Rhaphigaster nebulosa. Lineage (NCBI taxonomy): Eukaryota > Metazoa > Arthropoda > Insecta > Hemiptera > Pentatomidae > Rhaphigaster > Rhaphigaster nebulosa. The sequence continues at coordinate 33,146,818 of OX411309.1, read as the reverse complement.
ATCTTCGAATATTTTCGTTCTATCCAAAACGATTTGAGCCGCTTGAAATACTAGGAGCTTATCTTATAAGGAACTCTTGCCAAAAAAGTTTTGTTCTGCTCGATAATATCAGCAAGTAATAAAGTGGTAATAAAGCAACGCATTCGTTTTTGCTTTGCCTCAGCTATTTGAGTTAAGTAGTATTTTTTTTATTGCCAGAGGAGCCATAAAAGCGAGGGGACAAGGATTCGCCATTCCTACGAGAATAACCCATGTATTAACAGGAATAATTTTAAGCGAAGTACCTTTGTAATGTGTCTAATTACTAGTGAAGTAATCATGATACATCCAATTTTCGCTTACCTATAAAAGATCCTTCCATACAAATAAATAGATGAATCAATACTGCAGGCAGAAGTATAAGCGACATAAAAAAAAAAAAAAAGCGTGAGCTCCGTCACTTACGTTTATTTTCACTAAAATAGATTATTAGAAATATCAAAATGGTGAGGGTGGAAGGAAAATGGTGAGACTCCCAAAATGCACTTTCCTAACACCAACTCAATTCCCATATAAATTTCCAACACGCTAACTCAATTTGGAGGGGCCGCAGAGGTGCGCAAAATCTTAAAAATCGCGAAAAAAATGATAAACATACCTAAATTTACCCCCACTTTTATGGTATCGCTTTTACTACAAAATAATCATACTTACCGAATTTAAGCTCATTTGATCCAAAGGGGGCTGCTTTAAGTACCCAAATGTAGATATATATATATATATATATATATATATATATATATATATATATATATATATATATCAGATATCTCCATTATCCAATACGACTAAACACTATTTTACGACGGCGGCGGCAAATGAATGATGAGAATGTTGTGCTCTCGGACCGCACCATCACTCGGAACAGGATATTCCTTGGCTATTTCGCTCTCCCAATTTAACGGCTTGCGAATTTTTTAAGAAAATAACGTAAGTGTTTGAGGCTAATCCACTCGAAACTATCGAAGCACTCAAACAATGTATTCGGAACGAGATTGAACCAATATCTGTAAATATACTACGAGAGATCATGCAAAACGTTCAGGTACAGCTTCAAGAATGTATAAATTTCTATGGAGGATAATTGGCGAACGTAGTGTTAAGAAAATTAATTTTTTTTTTGCATTGCACTCCAAATGGCAATTCCTTTACTATACATTTTTATATGAAAAATCGATAAAAAATTAATTTTTTAACAAACAATTTAATTTTGAAATCATCCCGTTTCACAGCCGGACCCTGTATATGTTTAATTACGAAATATGATTATAACTAGACAATTTCAGTTATTCCTCTACACTAATATAACCTTTTGCATTTTATGTTTCAAGATATGATAAACGTGCATTTGGAGAGACGAGAACTTGTTAAATCATCAAAAAATCGAAAATTTCTCCTCGATCATTCCATGTTTTTCCACGTATGTTTACGTTATCTTCCAAAAAAATAATATACTTGAGTAATAGTTGAATTTATATAAAAAACTAAAAGTATTCTTGTCATTATTTAATAATATTGTATTTGGCATATACCAGAAAATGAGTGAAATCAGCCAATATTTTGGTTCAGTAATTCTTTATTTTCATAATGGTGTTGACGTCACTATAAATAAATTATCGGTACTATAACAAGGTTTTCCATGCTTAAATAGATTGAGCTTCATATAAACAAGATAATAAAAACAATAATTAATTAATTAATCAGCATACTATCGCATCGTGGACGGACTGAAACTACCTTGATGTACTTTTTGTGAACGCCGGAACATGAGACCAAAGGCCCAAAAGCAATTCTACTCGGATTAGACCCGTATTTAAATACATTAAACAGCTTTGAATCCTTGGAAATTTCTATGCTTTAAGATGAAGAAGAGGGGTTTAGACACACTGTCGGTTGTGAAGCTCCCAAGCTTTGCAAACCACAGCATATTTTCAACTAAAAAAATTAAAATTTCAAGAGAATCTACTACAAACAGCTAAAAAAATGCATTAAAGCATAATGACGTCTGGAGCATCCTCTATCAATAACATCAAACAAAAAATCACATAACGAATAAAGCCTTTACATTTATCTGTCTCTAAATCCTAGATGTAATTTCTATTACTTCAAAAAAATTTTATTACTTCATATTTATGTTGTTTTTTTTCCTTAGGTGATTTCGACGACTGTAACACTTCTCTTCATCATCATACAATTTCAAATACATGACGAGGCTTGCGAAGAATAAGTATGAAAAAAAAATATATTAATCATAACATACATCACCTAACAATATATGTAATACTTCATTGTATAATAAATTTACTATCTGCAATATTTATATATATATATATATATATATATATATATCATAAATACAATAAATTAGTTCTGATTTCAAAAATGACAAAAATATCTCCTTTGATTTAATGCCAACTCAACTATAACATTATAGACACTACCGTTCATGGAAGTATGGACACCATTAAAAATTCATGTACAATGTGAATAACTTTAATTTTCACAATAAATGTTATATTTAGCTCATTACTGGCTCATTAGACACTAATATTATTTTGAGAAAAATAAATAATAAAGTCACTTTTATAGCTTTTCATCACAAGGATTAGTTGACCCGAAAAAGAGAAATAAAAAAATCATGATGCAATGATAGAGACATAAAAGGACGTCAAAGGATTAAGATTTCTTTATTTCTCATTTTCAGCCCAACAAATCCTTGTGATGAAAAGCAAGAAAAGTGACTTTATTATTTTTTATCAAAACAATAATAGTGTCTAATAAACAGTTGCCAGTAAAGAATTTAATATAACATTTATTGTGAAAATTGTAGTTATTCACACTATATGAATTATCGATGAGCGGTAGTCTAGACAAATATAATGTTATATAAGTGAGTGGAGCTTGGAAGCGTCCAGCCACAGCTGTTACCATCTCGATTAAGACGTTTCGTTTTTTGTTTAAAGAAATTTAGGATGCCAAGCCGGGATTTGAACCGGATCCGCTCAGAAGAAGAAGACTGTGCTCTATTCACGATATTAGTTTGATTCCGTTTATGATATTTGTAAAATGATTTACGTTCCAATGTTTTTCGAGTTTCATCATTGCTTATTTATGTACGCTAAATAAACTTTTTAGATAAGTAAAACGTCTTTATTACGTGGAAAACATTTATACAGGTCCATAAGTGGGAGAACTTATATAGTAAAATATCCATTTATGTTGAAAATGGCGAGTGTAATGTAAGTAGCATAGAGGAGGATTAGGGCTGTTGCCGTGATGTATCTTGCCAACCTAGGTCCTCCGAGTTCTGCGTAACCACAATATTTGCAGTTCCTTCTGATGACCAACAAGATGAAGCATATGAGGCAACAGATACTGAAGAGAACCAATACTACTGCGAACCTTTCGGGTGGTACTTCGAAGTAGTTTCCCTGTACACATCAAAATGACGTAGGCAACAAGATTTTTTTATGATATGGTACTACCACGTATGAAGGCCCCAATTGCAAAAATCACATTCTCCACTTTTTTTCGGAAAATTTATAACTTATCGATATATCATTATTTTTTATATTGAAATGCACCTTATTTTTAAAGTTTAAATTCTCAAAACTCACAGTAAAACCTAACCTATCCTATTTAAATTTAATGTTGAAAATCACTTTTTGGAGCAAAAGTAGCATTCTCTACTGAGCGCTCTAGTTCAATACTCTCATTCTCCTCTCAGCGAAGGGGAGCTCTATTTCGGCCACGCGAATTTAGTCACGTGATACAGTCAGAAATAAATTATGCTTGGATAAGAATGAGAATATTTTTTAATTTGTTTCGTTAATAAACAAAGATTTGTGCCAAAAAGGCATACCGGTATTTTAATTTTTTCACCTAAAACAAACTTAATATTCTAATTTTACTAGAACGCTTGATTTCAAAAGTAATATTCTCCAAACTTTTACAGTGCAGAACCCATATTCTCCATCTATAAGTACCATAATTCACAAGTCCTATATAATAAAGTAATAACTTCAGTTTATTACTTTAATAAAAAGCAACTTCAGTTTGCCCAGTATGATTTGGATCAGCGATAAGAATCACATTTCGCAAATTACATTCAAAATAGCAAGTTTACAAACCTTATTAAAATTTATTGAAATCAGAGGTTTTTCTTGTTTTCTATAAAAATTTTAAAAAGTGGAGAACGTGACTTTTGCAGTTAAACCCTTCATATGTTATGAATAATTGTTATTATTTATTACTATACAATTTAAAGAGTTTATTATTAAAAAAGTGATTTAGCTATAAGCAAACTTAAACATAATTACTCAACAGTCGTTGGGATTTACAGTGTGGACTAGTCGTAATTCTCTGTGACGGTTAGTCAGTCTGTGATGGAAATCTTGGCAGTGTTTGCTTAAAGTGTCTGAAACTTTCGGGATGTCTTACTCCTTCTGTAGTATTTCATTAGCCATGCAGATAAGCTCGTACAGTATTTCGTACAATTCTTTTTATTAAAAGGACTGAATTCGTTGGATTCATATGGAGTTCTATAGATCTGCTCTGTGGGTCAGAAAGGTTTTAGTAATCTATATCTATAAATGCAAGTTACCATCTATATAGTCATCTCAGATCTATACTGTATTTCAGAAACGAGAATGCTGAATTTTTTAATGATGGTTCCCTTATGCTCTAAATGTGCAATTTGAAAAAAAATCGTAATTTCAGCGGTTGAAAAAAAATTATTTCTAAAGCCTAAAAAAAAAAAAAATTAAGTTTTAGAATAAATCGAAAACTGTACATGTCCTGAAAAACAATAGACACTCATTTGAAAAATAATTAAATTCTAAATAAAACAAAAACCAAATCATCTGACCCGAACCAGTAGTAGCAAAAATACTTGGTATATAAAAACATTATATAAAAGCCTATTGGACATTGTATTCATGTTTTCAGAGCCGGTCCCCGTTCAATTTTTTTTTTTTTTTTTTTTAATAATTCAGAAACTATACCTACGTAAGGCTTCATCCGCGGATGGGAAAAATCGTACTATGTTGCAAATGTGTTACGACGGTATACAACGGCTATGTTTAGAAGCTAAAACGTTAGTATTAATTACATTTTCTCAACCAGTTTTTCGTTAATATCGACGCCAAGATAGAGACAGAAAGGTTTAACTTTATAATATTCAACAAGAGCAATCTTCGAGCGGAAAACTATATTCATCTTAAATATGTCATGTGTGAGGGGGATAGATGGTAACGTTTCAGATATTGTAAAGATGTAGCGTAGCCAGGATTTCGTTTCGGAGGGGAGAGGAAGCGAGAGGTCTATCCAAGGATCTACTTTAAAGAAACCCATCCCAACCGAGGATGTAAGGGGACCCCCCTCTTGTAATATTGTCCATGCCTAGGTATATTATTTATGAAATAACATTCGAATAGATTTATATTTTTGTTTACAGATAAGAATAAGTAAAAGTATTTTGTAATATTGGAGGAACCCCGGATCCAGTGGACCCTCCCTCCGGCTACGCGACTGGATCTTTGCGTTGCCCTCCTGTTTTACTGGTTGTTCCCATTATATGCACGAGAGAACTGAGAATGCGATGACACATGTAGGTCACTATGATCGTCCTGATTTGTTAATCACATTTACATATAACCGGAATGGTCTAAAATTGGAGATGCCTTAAAAGACGGACAAAAATCCCTTATGAAAGATACGATATAATAGCTCGAGTGTTTTCTTTGAAAGCTATAAAAAATGATGCACTTTTTAACAAAAGGTTCCATTTTTAATCCCAATAGGTGTTACATACTTACTGTGGAGTGGAAGAAGCGAGGCTTGCCTCATATACCCACAATGTGTAAAACGTATATAAACTAAAAGACAATGGCACAAATTATATTCGCGTGCAATAGTTAATATTTTATAAAAGTAAGATATTGGCTAAGGATAAGTTAGTTTTCTTTATCAATCTGATGTGGGATTTATAAATTCCAAACTTTATAAAGCCGTACTTCTTTAGATGCAGGAATATAACCAAACTATTACAATTCATGATTTAATTTGAAAACAATGAACACATTAAAACATTTTTTGACATGAATATATTGAAAAGTAATGTAAGAAATCATAGGCGTGCGCACGGAAGGGGGGAGGGAGGATTGCCACAGGTGCATAGGAACATGCTAATAAGTCAGTCTTATATCTTTTTAATTTAACAAAATAATTGTTTTAAATACGTTATAGGTAGCATATTCTTTAAAAAAATGTCCACGGGAATAAAGAATATCCCGACTGATTTATGACACATCAGTGTTTGGAATTCATGCTGCGTGAATGGGAGCTCTTACAGCTGAGGGTTTGGATTTAACGAGACGAATGCGCACTTACCTTATTGTTATACCGTCGCCAGTACGTATGACTAACGAATTTGAAAAATCACTTTTTCGGAATTCCTTAGATTTATTAATTTACTGGAAGAATATTTGCAAAATAAAATCTTATAATTACAAATCAAGGACCCATAAAAGTTAATAGGCAGAAAGATAAAAAAAATAATATTTGCAAAGTGGAAGTTACAAGTAAAACATAAAGGGCTTATTTGGTCTCTTGAAAAGTAGCCATATTCATATTCGTTAGTCAAGCGTGGTGGTTTCGCACCTATAAATAATGAAGTACGAAATGAACGGTTGCTTTTCAAGAGATTTTAGAAGATGAAGAAGAACTGTTTCCGAATAATTCGGAAAAACAAATGTTGAAGGTAGATGGGACGGTAGGTGTTTAAGCGATCCAAGTATCCATTGCCTTTCATTATCATTAAAACTTTGGAATATTACCACGCAGCTGGAAAATATGGAGTTCCGAAAATATATACATAAAAGATGTTTTTTAGAAAGATGATTGTTTTGCAAAGGAAGAAATTCGTAATAAAGTCGAAAGTCGAAGCTTAGTAGATTATCTTAGCGAGGATGAACTGGTAATATTACTTGTAAATTAGAGGACACGTTTAAAACACTGATAACAACGAAAAAATTACTAACGAACTTGTTTTTCACCACATAATATACCCTTAACACCCCCTGCATTTTGTTTTACTCCTTCAGCTACGCAAAGGAAGCATGCCAATGGGCCGGAGGTCGGAGTGGAGTGCATCATTCCCTCTTTCTTCAAAGATGTTAGAAAAGAGACTACAAATATCTTTATAGTATCTTTGTCTCTGATTTAAAGGATCATCTCAACTATTGAAGCTTTTTATGATAATTTTCGAGTTTGTAGGAGTCAGTTCAGTAATAAGTCGCTGAGTAATAAGTAACTCCCCTTCATGGAACATACATTAAATTAATTCTCAGTTTATAAATTTAATTGTCAAAACTGTTATTATAATTCAAATTTCGTAACAATACCTTTATGTGATGATTAATGGCTGCCAATGTCCACGGAAGACCGAGGCCGACGAAGACGTTGACAGAGCAGGTGCCATTGATGTTGCCAATCGCCTCGTCCGCAGATTTGCTGTGCTTCATCACGAACAAGCAGGCGAATACATCGGGCAATGATGTCCCTATCCCCACCAACACCAGGGCTAGCAAATCGGTAACATTTATTGCTGTTGTGCAGGATAAAAGTTTGGCTCCTAATCTCATACAAGTTGCATAAATGTTTCACTGAATACATGAGCAAATCACCAGATTAAAAAAAATAAATCAAATAAAATACAATTTAAAAAAAGTCGAACTTTTACTTAATTTACACTTTTTGAACCCCTTGATTCCAAACAGATGATGCTTATCCACTATTATAAGAACTCGTTCTCGCTAAACGTTTTATGATGAAACTTTTAGAGAAAAAAATCTTACTGGCGTGGTTATTGGTTGTCAAAGGAAAATTTATTGTTGGAAGACTTTTCAGTATTTTTCCAAGATCACTTTCATTTTTTATTTATCATATTTTTTTTTGGTAAGCGTATTCGGTGTTATAACGCCTTCCCGTAAACTCTGAACTTAAAAGCGATGATTTTATATTCCTAATTTAATTTAACCCAGTTTAGCACCAAAAAATATATTTCTAGAAATTGTTAGTGATAAATTATTACAAAAATCATGCCATACTTGTTCATCCTTAGAAATAAAAAGGAGTTTGTTTACCTCTCAAATATAGGTGATAATACCTGTGAGAGAATCCTCTATGCCCGCTACACAACCGAAAATGGAAGCCATGTCTCCAATCAGAGTTGCCATGAGGCCTATGAAGAACATTGCGGTGAAGAACTGCAGCCATCCACCGAGAAGGCCTGGAGGCGGAATTAGCGAAAACGCAACCTGAAGTTTGAAAAAAGAAATTTATCTGATTTTTGAAGATTGGTTTGTCGAATATAATCGGGCCATTTTTCGAAAATCTAAATACCTTCCAGAAGAAGCAGAGGAAGTGCAGAAAGAAGTCCATGTTGTTGGCCGGTTCTACCCCTCCATTGACCATCATAGCCTCCTTGATCTGCTTGCACCAGTTTTCCCTATGTACATACAGGCGTTCCATCTTCATCCTAGTCAGGGTCATCACGTTCTCTATGAAGTCAAAGACGTCTGGAATCGAGTACCATTCTTGTTTAATTTTATTTTACGATGAGAATCTTATTCAAATATTTTGCTATGCGTGGTTAATAAAATTACATTTTAATTATTTAATATATTTTTCATGCAAAGCCTCGTACAAAGAACCGATTCCACCAAATCCACTTGCCAGGCACAAGATAAATATAGCTGGAATATCAGAAATAAAGTTAATTTACGTAATTTCGCTTATATTCAAGTCAATTTTTGAGTATCGGACGCTAATAGATTGTGTAGCGTCTTTTTAGAGCAGATTTAATTACAATCAGAATTTCAGTGGTTTCAATTTTCAGCAAAATTCAGCTCTTTATAATTTCACCCATTTCAAGAAAATATTTTTAAATTGGATAATGATTTTGGTTTTTTGGAATTCGGCAGATTATAATTTCAATCTTATCAAGAAATGAAAAAAGAACGAAGACAGACGTGTTCTGAACATTTCTGAAGCAGAATATTAGGGACTAAATTCGGTCGTTACAAGAAAGTTTTAAAAATCAGATGTAAATTTTGTATTTTGAGGATTTATGGAGCATAATTCAGCTAGTTATATTTTTCATGATCGGACGCAAATTGTCAGCAGGAACAGAGTCTAGCTCGTTATAATATATCCCTTTCCAAAAAAGTTTTTGAAAATCTGGTGCAAATCCGGGTGCTTTGATGCTATCTGGAGCAGAATTCTGTTCGTTTTAATTTCAGGATGTCATGAATGCTACTTTTTTCATTATCGATGTATGATGTAATTGGTTTATTTTAGTTGAAGCTGAGGCTTCCATAATAACTCGAGATAGATGAGGCGTTTATAAAGCATCGTAAATACTGAATTTTATAAAGCCTGATCATAAAGCTCCACTAATATCGATTAACTGAAAATCATTAGTTCAATTTTAAAAATTAAGTTCGAGTATTGAAATAAAAATAGCCTTTTTTTCTCCAACTTAATTTACTTTTTTTTCTCTATCTTACAATTTTATTAATTTTCTTTTGACTTTAGAGGGAGGGTGTAAGGACATGTGTACATCCATGATCATGTTTACGTTTCGGGGGCTTCTTCCCCATCTTCACAACAAAATAATTGTTAAAAATTATGATAACCCTCTCCTCATTACATCCATGTTACGAGAGGAGTATCATGTACATAATTTTTAAGAATTCTCTTCTTTGGAAAATGGAAAAGGAAGTCCCTGAAACGTAAACATTATGAATATGTAGAAATGCTTTACTAATTAAAAAATAAATTTTAATAAATCACGTTTGCCATCACATTCAATTGAAAATAGAGAGACTAGGTACCTACACAATAGAATAGATAATAGTTTTATTTACTATTAAATGTCATTGAGCTTATTATTGGGAAAATTACATAAGTAGCAAATTACATATATTAAATACATAAATATACTAGAAAAAATATAAAAAACAATACTGTCATCATCGGTGATTATAACTGTTGTTCTCCTGTTATCCCCGAGAACTGCTCCTTCCACGGGATCGAAGAGCTCAACGTTGAAGCGAACGTCTTTCTCCTCCATCATGGTGTCGATAATCTGGATCATAATGAACCTCCTCTCCTAGGCATGAAATATGACCAATTCAAATGCTAATATAAAATGTTTACCGTTTAATTATCATAAAAATATGATCAAGAAAAAAATGTAAGAGTACGTATCACTATAATCTAATATTTGAGAGGGGACTAGAGTGGGCACGCAACACATACGTAAGTTGTCAGTGAGGGTTAGTCGTGAGGGAAGGGGAAGAACTAAGATATGATTTTGGTATAAGTAATATTATAAAATTGCTGAAATACTAAAAAAAATCGAAAATATCTAGTTATATCAAATAAAATATCACTTTTGGTATACAGTTATATACATTAACAATTTATGCATTAGTAATTAGTAAAATTATGTAATTATACTTTTAGTGGATGAGGAGAATTTTGATTTTGATATGTAGGTATGGGGACATCGATTCTCCCACAGGATTAATTTGCTTCCAGATTGACTGCAAAATATCCAAGGATTATAAATTAAGGTTCTTGAGTACTCATCAGCGACTGTTCGCACCTTTTCAAGATATTCCATTATTTTCAAAATAGCCTAGTGATTAAAATTTGTACTGCGATACAAAATGTATTTTAGGAATTTATTTCCTTCATGCCTCTGGATTTTCATGAAGAGAAAATTAAAACAAATGTTTATCGGGAAGCATTGCAGAGGTGCCAACGAGTTTCTTTTTATTGTTCAGGTTCGTGATATCATTCACAAAAAAATTACATTTCATGAAATGAAACAAGAGTCAGGAGTAACAGAACAGGAAGTATGCATTTTTAATTAAAATATGTTATAAATATAATTAGGTTTTTGCAAGAGGATTATCAATCGTATTCCCTTCAATACCAATCTTCTATTGGTGCGCAATTACACTAAGTTTGTTGCTCCTAGCTAATTGCTTAATTATGTAGCAAGTCAGTTACCATAATGTTACTGAGTATCTTCATTAAAGGGATGATTCCTTAAGGTGAATTCCCCACGAGATTTGAAAATCGAATTACAGAAAAATTTCTTTTAAAAATGTACCAAGTTAGTTGAAAAAATTTGCTAAGTCCGTTGGCAAGTAGGTCCTGTTACCCGATAGGGCCTAATGGCACGGCATTAAGAAATAGAGTGATACCTCACTGTGCTGGAACTTGACCATTCCTACGCCACCTTCGTAATCTATGCCACTAAAGGCAGTGTCGTCGACAGTCCTCCAGCTGACCGCCACCTCACCATCGGCACCGAGGAACCTCTCCAGGAATAAAGTTACCACTCCCACGGCTTCATTCACCACATATGCTGTCCTCTCAAACTGGATCACTCCTGGGCCTTAAAGGAAATTTTTATTTCTCATAAGTAAATCATTATTATGTTAAATATGCTTACTAGATTGCAATGGTTGGAGGTGAAAATACATTTGGGCTTTAGATAAATAAAATCTGACATATATTTGTGCATTTTTAGACAACAATTACACTATTGTCTTTAAAAAATAAGTTTTATTTGGATATTAAATGAAAGAAATACAAATTGTATTCTCTTATACGTTCCATAGGAATAATAAAAATAACATTTTCCATTTTAAATTTGAGAATAATAATATTCCAATTTATATCACAACCAATCAAAATATTTCTTCTCATTTTAAAATAAAAATTAATCGAAAAAAGATGAAAATTAAAGTTAATTTTTGTTTACAAATATTTACGTGGATTCAGAGCTAAAGGCGAGTATGATACTTGAAGAGAGAGAGATGGACAAATAAAAGAGATATAAATGTGGAAAGAGATGGAACATTAGAAACAGCGGATAGGATAGAATTATAAAGATAATAAAGGACTTGTCAAATCGAGTTAATTTATTGGAAGCAATATAAAGATTGGATTTAACATTTTTTTTTTTAACTTAGGATGAAGGATAGTAAGTTATGGCAAGCCTAAGCGCAAATGCTAATAACAATATCTTGTTGTTAGCGACATGAAGTCTGGAGAGAGTGAAATAAAAATTATATCTGGCGGTCATTACCGGTTAGCTTAGGTTTAGGTGATGACTATAATGGAGAATGCATTTAGGTAAGTAATTTATTTGGATAGAGAAAACATTAGGAGAAAAAGATGAACCGTTGGGTTTAAGGTGAGTAACGATCTATCGGGAACGATGAGATTGGCATAACTGAAACTAAATAATAAAACTATCGGATCGGGAAAGAGTTCGCAACTTTGAAAAAATACAATGGTCAGCTGCGTCTAAGAGGATTAAGATGGTTACTTGTTGGGAGTCTATAGCACTGTAAAGCTCTTTTAGGAGCGCTATCTGAGTACAAAAACAGGACGAAATACGGATCGAAAAAGATTAAAGAGATATTCTTGATTTAGATGGGAGTGGACGGGAAGACTTTGAAAGGTTTTACAGAATAGAAACCAGACGTTGACCACTAGAAGTTTAGAGCTGTGATGTAATATAAAGAGGGAATAGGTTTGAAAAAATAGTGCATGTAAAATGGGTGATTAAGATTGTCGGATTAAACTTGGCAGTTTTTTTAAGAATTAAGTATGACTATGCTCGGATAAAATACTGAAGCACACTTTCATCGTGAATGATCTTGATCTCCATGATGGAGAGAGTCCCTATCTTCACCTGAGAGCCTAGTGAGTGAACCGGAGTTAGACGTAGGAAGAACTCTTCAGTAGGTTCGTACTTTCTCTCGTTTATGATTGTTATTTTCACCTGAGGAAAATGGTAACTTTAACGATAGTTACTGTTGAACTATTATGAAAGAATTAGATATTATAATTCGTACCTCAGCAACTGTTTGCTTCTTCGTGAATTGAACTATTTCATTCACTTGAGCGTAATCTTCACCGTGTTTAGCTCTCCCGTCCATGGATTGAACTCTGAACAATGAAATTGATGTATTACAAGATACTGTTTATCATCTACACAAAATATATTTCTAAAACCTCTTTTACATCGAGACATTTTTCTGTCGTGGTATTACTATCATAACAATAAGAGGTGGCAATGCTACAGTAGGTCCAATTGTTTTTGAAATCATAAAAATTTAACTGCATACAAATAAAAAAATATTCTAATAAATGATTTCAGCATTTATGAAAAAATCTAAATTATATAGTTATTACTTGATAGAATCTATTTCACGTTCAAAAATAATCGAAACATAATATTTCCCCGTACAATCACCAGTTAATCAGTTGGATTCGATGTAACAGTTCACTGTCAAGGCGTATACATATGGCTGTTAACATGACAATAGCCATCACTGCTTCTGACAGGTACTGTCAACTATCTCGCTTAGCCTGATAAAGCGACAGTAATGCCACGACCGTGAATGGTGTCATGAATGCAACTGTCATATTTTTCACACTATGGCAGTGGCCTTTCACGGTGTAGAGGAGGCTTTAAGAAATATTGGATTGGCAAGAGAGTAATTTTGGTTCAATTATGCAGCTATTATAGTATATATTTTTCATTTAATTACCTTTTGCTCTCTTTGTTGCCGCATTATAATTCGACTAAGAAATTCCGAGGTTCTTTTCAGAAGAAAAAATTTAATCTACTGCTATTTAACTCCGAAATAAATGGAGTCTAATGAAGAAAGGGGGAGGGACACATGTAATGCATTTCGAGAAAATCAAAATTCAAAGTTTGGAGCTCCTGCTTTCATCAGTCCATGGTTATTCTTCAAACGCTTCTAACAAACCGTCCATCCACATTTCCGGATGTTTATTTTAAAAATATTATTCTACTGTATGATCAGAGACTGCTCAAGACGAGTGAGAGCCCTAAGCGGTAAACATTTTGTGGCCACCCTAAAAAAAGTTTAACTTAGAGGCCATAAATTTAAGATTTTGTTTTTTGATTTGTTCGATTTTTTTATTGAGGCTTATTGAACTATTTCGGTAATTTGGAAATCTTTTAAGTTTAGATATTTTAGATCATTCTCAAATAAACTGCTGGAAACTTACCTTGATTTTCTGAGCTAAAAAATTCACTAAAATGTTCAACCCACCTTTCCATAATCCTTCTTTTATCTCACAATTGTCACTTTTATCTTTACATGTTAAAGTTTTTGTCGGGAATCCTCTATTCATGTATTTTACAGCTTCACCTCAACGTTTCTCATTTCTTCACCCATCTCTCGGAATTCTTGAACCACGCTGGGGTCGTTGAATTTATCCAGATTCTAAGAATTCTTTTTGTGGAAATTCCCCTGATTAACAGATAGGCGCTCTTTCAATTTAATTTTCACTAAAAAATGATCAGAGTCACAATTAGGATCTCTGGCAACTGTAACATCACAGACTGAGGACGAGTGTCGCTTTGATATGAGCACATGATCTATCTGTGTTGTTACGCCATTAGTTGCCTTCCAAGTCCCTTTATGAATGTTTTTATGTGGGAAACAAGTGCTTTCTATCAGCATATTTGATTCTGCAAACTGGCACAGATGCATGCCATTATCATTTGTCACAGTATGAAGTGAATGTAGCCCAGCTACCGTCTGCGTGATGTTCTCTTTACACACTTGCGCGTTCAGGTCACCAAGTATAATTTTAACATCATATCGGGGACTGGTTTGCACGACTCTTTCCAGTTGCTGATAAAAATAAATTTTCTCATCTTTTTTCCTTTGTTCTATAGGCGCGTAAGCAGATATTAAAATAATGTTTCTGAACCTTTCCTTCAGCCGCACTTTGCATAATCTTTCATTGATAGATTCAAATAATAACAGACTTCGGCGTGATCTCTTTGTAAGCATAAATCTAGTTCCTTTGTGTGCAGGTTTTGTAGCTCCACTGCATAAGAACGTATACTGATCTTTGTCCACTCTGCCTTTACCGCTCCATCTAATCTCTTGTATTGCTACTACATCAATATTGAATTTAATTATTTCCTCAGCTACCTCAGCCATTTTACCAGCTTGCATCATTGTCCGTTTATTCCAAGTTGCGAATGTCCAGTTCCGATGTCGGTTTCCATTGATTCTATTTTCTTCATTTTTATTCTTGGGTTTCATAATCATTTTTTTTAAGGTGGATGGGTGATTAGCCTATCGGACCCGAGTCTAGTGATGGGTCTGCCATCTTAAAGTCTCCAGACAGGCTTTTCTCTTTCTAGGCCCCAGGCAAGGTAGCCCTGAGGTGTGTACTGTAAGTGTGCTTGTGTCAGTGTAAAATGTATGATGGTGTATCTGTTCTGGTGAGTGTGCATGGCATAGTGAATTGTGGTAACCCGTGGAGTCGTTACTCCCCAAGGACGAAGGTAATTTAGTCGCTTTAAAGTGGAAAAGGTACGCCCAGAGATATCGGAAATATGTTGTGTTTTTTTCAGAAAAGAGTTTGGCCAAAGGTGATTCCAAGGTTTTTTATGGTTGGTTGGAACTTTATGGTATTATTATTTAGGAACAAGGTTGGGATATGAGAAAATAATTTAAGGAGGCGAAAGGAGCCTATTAAAATTGCCTTCGTCTTCTCTGCATTCAACTTCAACTTAACTTAGCAACAGCTCAGTGACTTCGATTCATGTCCTCTTGGAGTCTTTTTGTGGCTAGTAATATGTAGGAAGGTGGGAAGGACAGGTATATTCGGAATTCGTCAGCATAGATATGGTATTGGAAGTGATGCATAAGAAGAGGAAGGTCATTAATATAAATAGCAAATAGAGTAGGAGACAAAGAGGAACCCTGAGGGGATCCAGAGGAGAGGGATAGTGTCTTGGATGGAGGTTGACTTGGAACGACTACATACTGCGACCGATCTGAGAGAAAGGATTGGAACCAGCGCATAACACTGTTGCATAAAGGAAGACTTCGTAGTGTGTTAAGGAGGATGTTATGGTCAACTGTGTCGAAAGCTTTGGAGAAATCTAAAAGGATGAGGATAGTTAGGTTTTGGTGTTCAATGGCGGTTTGGTGGTCGTGAGTTATTTTCAGGGGAGCGGATCGTGTTGGGTAGCAAGGTCGAAAGCCAGATTGGAGTGGGTTAATGAGGGAACGTACTTCTAGGAAGTTTGAAAGTATAATTTGTACAAGCCGTTCCAGTGGTTTTGAGAGGTTAAAGAGGAGAGAGATAGGACGGAATTCATGGTGTGAGGAGGGATTTGTAATTTTACTTAATGGTCGGACTATGGCAGTTTTCCAAGAAGAGGAGAAATGGAATTTTGCGGAGAAAAGTTATAAATATAATACAGAAAGGGCATAAGGGTTATTTTATTAGCTTTACTGAGATATTGTCAGGACAATAATCATTTGTATGAGATTTTAGGATAGTGGAAAGTAATTAGTCATATGCTACGTGGGAGAAAAAGAAGTTTTCTGGGTTGAAGCATTGATATTCAATGTCAGCAGTAGGTGATGGACTAGAAGCAGAGGATGAGAAATGGTCATTGAGATCGTCTGGGGTGACTGGTAAAGAACTCAGGTTATTGAATTCTGGTACGGGTAGTTCTCGAAGGATTTTGCACATCGGACTGCGTTACAGTATCACATTTTAGTGACAAATATTTCAAACTTTCAGTTATCTTCAAATTGATATTTACAAGATGTTTCCAAAATGTGACGCTCGTGAACGTGGTGACGATCCTGAATTTGTGAATTAAAATAATAAATATTCTAAAAGTTTCTCAAGTAATAAAAATGCCCTTAAAAGGAATTAATTACGGTATCGTAACTCTAAATGTTACTTGGATCAAAATGGTAATACATTCTTTTTTTAAATTAAATAATATGCGTGACTCGCTTGAAAGTAAATAATATATACCATGGCTGTTAAATTACGGTCTTCCCAAGACTAGCTACTAGGCGAGTATCTATAACTCACTGAAGTTTGATTCTTACTTTATAAGGGAGCTACCCTATCCACCATATTTTCGCCACCATGTGGCCTTGTCCACTAGCTAGCTCGCCATATGGCAAATATTATAGATTTTAAATTGTTTATAAAAAGTCAAGTACCGACCATCGTTTTTTCTTTTTAGTACAAATAAATTTTCTTAAAATTCTCAAAACTTATTCTGGAGTGTGATGATTGTGAATTTCTCAAGGATAAAAATTATCTAATTTTACTTGTTCATATTTTTTTATATCTTAAAATGTCCATTGCATTGAAACGGAATACCGCTTAAGTGGCTGAAAAAATACAGAGCTATTGACTCTACAGTACCTTAAGGGATCCGGACATCAAAGTGGCATTTATATGTGAATGATCCTTTGGGGCTCTTTGTTATCTGAGGCTGTTCAGTCCGCTTAGCACTTAATCCGCCCCTGTGTGTGATAAGAACAGATTGATATGTATAACTCCATTTTGGAAAAGTGTAAATCTCCCCCTTTTTCTCGTAGATTCTTCATATGTAGTGTTACCAATCTTACATCATGAACTTATTTTGATAACATTCAGCTGTCAGTGTGGTTTGCGTTGTTTGACCATGGCTGAAACTACATCGCTAGTTGTAGATGATGAATTTTTCAAAAAAAAGGTAATTTTATTGCGCTTGAGATGAGCATATTCCAAAAATTGATTGGTGTGTTAGGTGAATCTGTTGAAAATCACGCTTCGAACTTCATTTTTGCAACCTCTGGAATTTATAAGGTCGTCTTCTGTAGTTATGGTATTAATTTGGTCTCATCAACTACAGTAAATTGGCCTAAATGTTGATCATATTTGAGAGAAATTTCTACGGAATTTTTAAACAGATCCTGACACGTGCATTTCGTTATGCACACAACATACACTTTGTCGTTGGCATTCTGAAGCAGCCCCTGAAGTTCAAATTATCGTCAATAAATTTCGCAATTGTATATATTGACCGTCCGTAGATCATATTGAAAGATTGCGTAATATAATCAGTAAGATTTTAATAAAAAAGAATTTGATTTTTATTGTACAAATATTAAACATTTCTTCACCTGTAGGCGTTGTTGCGGGATATTGATGCACTTCTGTCCTAACAGACGTGCAGTGCATTCACTTTTTGAATCCAACTTCCTGAAGAAGATCTATGAAGATCTATTATTTAGTAGTCCTTAAATTCTACATTATAGTCATTATTTTTGTATGTATACTTCTTGTTTATCTTTTGTTTGAGCACAGTTTTTATTGTCCCGATAATGTAATCATAGAATGAGATCATATTGTAACGTTCGTTCATAAGGCTATTCTATTCGGTTTTGAACTTCCTGTGAACTAAATTTAGAAATATTTTATTTAAATAATATTTTCTTTAGCTAATAAAAACTTTTTAATACCTTACTGCTACATTGGAATTAATGAACCCAAGTCGATTGAGATATATTGGGAATGTGCCAACATTTTCTGTGACAGCAGCAGTAGCCGATGCGAACTGGACTATCGCATTAATGATGTCTGGAGTAGAAATTCTGATCACCGAAGAGTCCCTCCCCAGCTTTGCATCCGCTACAACATTTAAAACCTAAAAGAATGAAACATGTCAATTTTCCGTAGATTTCATAATTTTAAATAGATTTTTCGTTTTTATTTAGTTTGAATTACCTCTTTGAGATGCTTATTCAGCCTTTGTTGCAATGGCCTTCCTGAAGATAGCCTTCGAACCCCGCCCATCCTGTACCAAAGGTACGAGTGTGGTTCTGATTCCACTAACCTATAATTTATTAATACCATCTTTATTAGTAAAAAATTTACATGTTTAATAAAGGATTAACGAGTATAAGAAAAACAATTAACATTCAATATCGGCTCAGAACCATTGATAAAAGTAGCCACCAAATCAGCAAACGAGATCCACTATCAACCGAAAGTCCACATTAATTAGCTATAAAGTTACAGATTACAGCTTTTCCACCCTGTTCTAATTGTTATATATTTCTACATTATATTTCTGGCATTAATGTGTAGCTAATGTGCTTTAATTAAATACATTACTTGATTCTTTTTAAAAAAATATCCATTGTTAAAGTTTATCATTTTGAATATTCGCTTTATATTTTAATTATTTTTACTGGTAAGTAAAATAAAGCCCGTAAAATAAAGGAAAGAATAACTCCTTCCACAGCATTTAGCACTTATTATGTGACCAAAGTTATTACGTCTTCATCTGATATTCAAATGCAATTTTTAAAAGATTTTAAATTTCTGAAAATACTGTACTTGGAAAAATATGGATTAGTGAAACGAACAAGGTTTGATCCGTGGTAGAGTGTAGATTTTATTAATTTTCTAATTGGTGACTAAATTGATGAATTAAATCTTTGTGAGCACAAATATTGCTGAAAGTAAATAATAAAAGTTGTACTGAATCCCTAATATAACATATAATATAATCTGAGGTAATATTGTACGAAATATTCGCACGGCTCCAGTTTACCATTATTACTGATTTGTATGAAAATATAATAAAAACTTTGCTGTTGCATATCTTACTGCTAAATTGGAATTAATGTTTCCAAGTCGATTGAGATATATTGGGAATGTATATTACATATATGTATATTACATAGACACATAATAATTATTTCTGACACCCCTCCTCAATTTCAAGCCCCTTCAATACAAAGATAAATAATAAAAATAAAATGCACTTAAAATTGCAAACAAAAATATATATATACCAAAAAGCAAGAACATAGAATATTTAAATTTGCATACAAAAAAAATTATGTTTTCTGTTTGTTTGTTTTTAACAAAATAAAATTACAATAGTCCATAAAAGAAATTGAACTTTTCACTAAAATATATTGTTCTCATAATTTTAAATTAAGTTCACCGCCTAATTTTTTAAACTTGATTTTTTCCATTGGCTTGGTGAGGATATCAGCAATATTATCTTCAGTTGCAACATATTTTGGAGCAATAATCTTGTTCTTGATGAGATCCCAGATATCGATCTTGATATCGATGTGCTTGCAACGCTTTGTATTTTTATGATTTTTAATCACCGATAGGGCACTTTTATTGTCCATGAAAAGACTTGCATTACATGAGGAACCATTAAATTCAGTAGCCAGGGACTTAATATACACGAGCTCAGTGGCAGCCATGGATGCAGCATAGTATTCGGCTTCAGAGGTGGAGAGAGCTACAGTAGAGAACTACACATATCTTCGCTGAAAAGCAAATCCATCAGTTGCAAGCTACGCCGGTTGCCTAGCCTCAGGTGCCACATAATGTCATCACTGGAATCTTCTTTGCTGCTGGAATAACATGAAAAACCTTTACATAACTTAAAATTACAAAGGAAAAGATTACCTCTCTGTATGCATGGTGTTTGTCTATCTTGCACACAAATTTTTGCTTGATTTTTTTATAAAAATAACTTTACAACCTGCTTTTAACAATTTTTGAACAGAAAGTAGATTGTGAGAAAGTTCTTTAACTAAAAGTCCACCAATATTGGTGTACTTATTAGCTTCCTCCCTGTAAACCCTCAAAGTGCCTTTTTCCTTAGCCTGTATAAACTGTCCATTGGCTATTTTAATGTTTATAGGAGAAACAGATTTTACATTTGACATGGAACTCAGTTTCACAGAAAAGTGTATCTGTAGCTCCACTATCAATTATAAAAGTAATATTGTCTGTTTGACCTTCAATTGTTTGTGCTGTCATGGCAACAAAACTTATATCTCGCACAGATATATTAGTCTTCTTGCCTCGATCTCTCACAAAATTGCCTCTTCTTCCTCCTCTTCTTCTCCTCCTTCTTCCATTAAAAAATGTTAATTTCGGGCAGCGGTTCCTAAAATGCTCAGTTGAGCCACATTCATAATAAACAACTTTAGTTATCCTAGAATTAAAGGATGTTGTTTCTTCATTACTTTCACTTGTAGCCATGCCAAGCTGTTTCATTTTCAGATCTGCGTCCAGTAGTCGGCTTATAGCGAACTCTAAAGTTATATCTGAATTAATAGGTTTCCAAAACTGAAACGACATTGTCAAACGTACTTGGTAAAGTCAAGAGAAGGTTACAAATTTTATCATCAGCATCCATTTTCGATCCCATCAATTCTAATTATCGAATTTCATGAAGTGAGCCCGTCGATCAGCCGAACCACATTTTAAAATTAATAGCTTTTTTTGTCATCACATTCTTTCGTTTAAAAATATTTTCAAGAGATAACATCATCTGATGAGATGTCTCAGTATCTTTAACATATTTAATGAAGCGATCACTCAAACACTTCACAATTACAGAATGTCCAACTACATCTTGCTTTTCCATGTCTTTCAGATAACGTTGTTGACACTTACAACGTCCAGCGCTTGTTTTTCTTCTAAGATTAATTTTACACGGTACTTCCAATTAGAGAAGTTCACGCCATCCAACTGTGGAAACTCTTCCTTGTTCAGGGATGAGGAATCAGCCATTTCGTCTGTTTTTTTACACTCTTAGGTAACAGTTCGAAAATTTAATGAAAACGTTTCAATCACTCACTTGGCCCATAACCTGAAAACATTAGTGAACTTCAACTGGGGTAAACTAATATAAAATAGGGACAACATTTTGAACACACGTATATTGCCCATTAGAGTACAACACATCACACAATGAGACCAGTGCCCACACAATATGCACTGCCTGCATATGTTACATAGACATTCATAATAATTATTATTTCTGACACGATACAATACGTTATTAATTGAAGGCATGAATACACAAAAGAAAATCAAGTAATTACAAACTAAATGCTTGCTCTGGAGTATCACATTTTATTAACAAAATAACGTTTTCAGACAATAATTTAAAACTTATTAAAAGTTTTTCTAATAACTTTCTTTAAACTTTCAGACCGGAAAAGGGATCTATGGTACCGAATTAATATATAGTAGTGATGTTCAAAAACATTGACAAAATATAATAGATAATAAAGGTAAAACCTATTAATTTTCTCGTTTCTCAATCAAGGTCGTTTTAGAAACTGATTGGCAAAACTAACGGATTAGCAGTATTATTATAAATGTTGCTAAAAAAGTATTAAAAGAATTATCAGAGAAGAATAGGAGCGAAGACGCTCTTTTGTGAAATATCCGACTTTATTGATTACGGTTTACAGCTTTAGGTACTCCATCTAGGGCAGAATAGACAGGTCATCCTACATGTAACAAGACTATTCTAACCAGGATGGGAAAGTCGAGATTAATTCCGTGGGTTCTTCACGATATAATAGTCCAAGCCCAATTTAAATCGGCGCCGCTTACGACTCGAGAATGCCAAACAATCGCCTCAATACGCTCGGCCACCACGCCTCTGTTGAATAACATTAAGGATATTCTAAGCCAAAGCAGATTGTAAGGGGTTGTCCTAAAACCTGAAGACTATCTCTTGTATTCTTTAGTGTATTGTCTTGTTGCTGGAATTATAGAACTTCTTCTTTGGGAATTGAACGTACCGCTCGAATTGCTCTAGCGAGTGACCTAGTCGAGTGACCTGGTGTTATTAATGTTTTCCACAACTCCGACAAAAATTCTTGTACCATTTCCTGGTAAAAATGGTCGCACTGTCAGATACCAGTATTCTCCGGAATCCATAGAAGCTGAAAATGTCCTGCAAATAGTTGATAGTTATTGTGATGATGAGGATCTTTTGAAATGCACACCTCTGACCACCTTTACTTGGCATTGATGAGAAGTAGGATTTTGCAGCTATTGATAGAGCCAGCAAAGTCAATGTGTACCCAAAAGTGTCTTTAGGCTCTTCACAGTTTTTCTTGAGATATTTCTTGATGGAGTTCTTACCTATGTTACAACCTAAGTAGGAGAGCTCTTGCTTGAAAACTTGACATTTTCGACGGTTCACGTGGATATTAGTTTCTTTTAATCGGTCGAGCAAGAGGCGAAGATTGGAATAGCACTCAATAAGTGTCTTGCCATAGACTCCTCTATCCTCCTATATCATCGAAATATGTTGTGATACCATTGAAGCCAGAAATAATCTTATTCCAGAGCCCCAGGAACTCACTGTGTGCTTGTTGATGACAAAATTATGTCGACTGACTCTGTAGGTACCTCTTATTACTCATCAACTTTCATGAATAAATACGCCTTGTAAAGATCAAGGATGTAAAAATATGCAGCATTTCGCAGGTGGTGGAGAGACGCCTCGATCGGATAGGGTAATGATAGGTTTAAAGTTGAGAATTGAAATCGAACATTGCCATCTTAGGAACGACAACTAGCGGTGGTGTGTAATAAATGCTTTGAGAGATGCAACATATTGTGATAAGGACTCAGGCACTAACTGCATATGTCACAAGAATATGTTGCTCAAAACAAATGGATTTTCCTAAGGCCACAGATGCCCCGTTAATAACTCAATTATTTTTTCGTTTGAAGATCAGTTAGTGCTTTCGGCGCAACTAGAGACGTAAGCAAGGAATATATCTTAGGCCCGATACTATTTACCAGCAGGCGGGTGCTGAATTCAGCAATACTAGACGTCTTGACATCCAAAAAATTTTGAATCTGTAAAATATACTGCAAAAATGTTTCCTTACCTCGATCAAACTCTTCAAAGCTAGAAATAGAGGTGACTGGACTGGTGTTAGAAAGTGGCTTTTGAGGCTTTCTTACTTCTTGGTGTAAGACGTGAAAGCTTGAAGCCAATATAGTCAGCAGTCCTCTAAATTGATCAGCATTCATCTTGCATTAAGATGATAATATTTACTAACGGAGTTTATTCAGGTCACCAATTTGTTGTACCTCACCTTACAGGCACTATGAATGAGTGGTCAAATAATAAATGATCAATAACTGCAATGAAAGCACAGTGTATATTCAGAAAACCACAAGATTCAGTAGGAAATGATACAATACAATTATATTATTAAAAGCGGTAAGAATCAGGTTAAATTAAAGATAAGGACATTTTTCTGGTCCAACGTCCCACTCCTAATAAAAATGAAAAGTCTGCACCTATGTTCAAAAGGTATGGACGAAGTAAATAAAGTTTTGATCTTTAAGAAGACACGGGCTTTTTATAAGCAGGCTTCAACTTCAGTTAAGTCTAGAAATTACCCACAAACTTTCAGCTGCAGAGGATAATAAAATAAATAAAAAACTGAGAGGTCTTGTTGAAAAGCAGAATACTAAGCAGAACTGGAAATGAAAGAATTTGATATATCGAAAATGGATAGGATTCGTACATAGTAGTAGTTTTTCAAATAATTCAGAGTGACTTTGAAATTGACTAAATGTTCGAGATGTTGGAGGAGATAATGTAGTGCTTAGATGTAATAAGAGATGTAAATGGGTTGTACATAGAATAAAACTGCAGATACAGCTGAAGTAATATTGTTGGGAAAGATTTACGGGAGGAGGCGGAAATTCGTTTGCAGGAGATTTACGAGGATTTACCTTTTGTAAAAAATATTTGGCAACTAAAAGGATTGAATGTCTCAGGAAGTAAGGAAAGAGGAATTGGCTAGGTAATCAATTCTTCTCTTGTTATTGCTTGGAATCAGAAGAGCAGCATGAATCTTTTCAATATATCTTTTAGTGATTCCGATGATTTATCTTTGAAAGCCAGTCATTATTACAAATTAGAATAGAAAGTAATTTATAAACTTATTAACTACTTCCATTACTGAGCATTACCTACAAAATTACATAACCCAAAACTTAAACCGACTAACATACTTAGCTGCAGCGAGTATGGCCGCTTCTTTCGTCGTAATCCCAGGGTAGTTCTTTATTTCCCTCAAGAACCAAACAAGGCTTTGTTTGTCCATGACACCGTCTTTAAAGAACGTCGCTTCAGCGATCTCCTTCTCACCTGATCATCTCAATTTATCAAAATTTATTTACTATTGTAACAATATATTAATATATATGGGAAAATAATAATTAATTACTCTAGTAATATTAGGTCATTCCATGTCAAATCACCTAATGGTCTGGAAATTGGTGTTTCAGAAATAAATTATTTTTTGTACATATGTAGTACTATCGGGAAGGATAAAAATACAATATTTAAAATTTTCTAATTTTCTATTCTTTAGTTTTTGAGTTATAAATTAAAAAAAATCGACAGTTTTTTGACATGTTTTGAATCATTTATAAAGCTTATAGCTCCAAAACTATTTCCCTAGAAATCCAAAAATAGTGTCATTCTTTCCAAAATTACATGGGATTTAATTCGATAATATCTTGACAGCCAAACTGATCGTAAAATGTTTAAAAATTTAAACTTTAAAAGTTTTTTATTTTTTCAAAATCTCAAAATTTGTTTTTTTTAATATCTGTTGCATATACATGTTATAAGAATGTATAAACAGAATTTCAAGATGGAGTTTTTGAGAGTATTATTATAAAAAAATAAAATCTTGTATTTTTATGGCAAGGATTTTTTCCAAACTGGAATGGAAATAAACAGTGTATCTCATATTTTTAACAATTCAATTTAATTTGCTAAAATCATTTTACAAACTGCGTTTTAAGTTATTTACTATACCCGACTTTATTCGTGAACCATTAAATGGTGAATGAGTTTCCACAAAACTTTTTTTTTGTCACGTGATACCATTGAGATACAATCATAAAGTTTGGTATATGCATTAGCATTAAAAATTTATTTTTTAATTAGACATGTATTTTAATTTGAACACATTTAATACACTACCACGTAAAATATATACAGTTTATTTTAATTAAAACTTTCTATTTTTAATTAAATAAAAACCTCTTTGGTATTTAAATAAGATAAATGGCTAATATTAATATAAGAATCCACAAACCAAAGTTTATGATGTTATCCCAATGGTATCATGTCAAAAAAGCAAAAAAAAAAAAAAAGATTTGTGGAAGCTCATTTGCCAATTAATTGGCTCACGATTAAAGTTGGGTATGATAAATATCTTAAAACGCAATTTAATTGTTAAAAATATGATGTCTACTGTGCATCTCCATTCCAGTTTGGAAAATCCTTGTCATGAAAATACAAGGCTTTATTTTGTAAAAAAAAAAAAATCTTCAAATCCCATCTTGAAATTATGTTCATGCATTC
Source organism: Rhaphigaster nebulosa (assembly GCA_948150685.1). Lineage (NCBI taxonomy): Eukaryota > Metazoa > Arthropoda > Insecta > Hemiptera > Pentatomidae > Rhaphigaster > Rhaphigaster nebulosa. The sequence continues at coordinate 33,120,642 of OX411309.1, read as the reverse complement.
ATTTAACATGTATATCTGTAACACATATTTTTTTCAAGAAATTAAAAATTTCGATTTTGAGATTTTGAAACAATAACTTTTTGGAAATTTGTTAACATTTTAATATTGGTTTGGCTAAATCTTGATTTAAAATTACATGGGTTTTCATTTATCTTTATTTTTCATGTATCTTGTATATATCAAATGAAAGCCCATGTAATTCTAAAAATAATGAGACTTGATAATGAGCTTTCTAGAATTAATAGTATTGAATCATCATAATCTTTTAAATGATTCAAAACAAATCAAAAACAGACGATTATTTTTTAAAATTTATAAATCACAAATTAAAAATTGAAGAAATTTGGAATATTGTATTTTTGTTCTTACTGATATATACAAAAAATGATTGATGTTTGAGACATCCAGACCATTAGTTAGTATTTGCGTCATTACCTTTAAATTTCCACAGGAACATCTGCAGTGTTACAAACAATATTTTATAAAACATATCTACCAAGTTCAGCAAAAATATTAAGCAGTAGGCACCTATGGAATAGAAATTGGATGGTTGTCCCAAGATGATCGCCGTAAAATAAATTGTATCAAAGTAAGAAAGCTAAGATGGGCATTACATGCAATCAGAAGGTAAAGTGGTATAGATAAAAATGTTGGAAGCTCACTTTTGTGAGAAAAGAAAAAGGGAAGACCAAGAAGCAGGAGGAAGTGAAGAAATAATCCAAGGAAGAATAAGGCTGAGGAAGCTAGGAGCCCACAATTGATAAGCCATAAGGATAAAGACTACACTGACCTGTAGGACCTATAGGTAATTAGTCTACAAAATTCATAACGCAATATCTCAGCTAATACAGGTCCGATTTAAATTATTTGAATTTTCATAACTTTCGATTAATCGTCGGGTGGATTTTTTATTTTATTCGATATTTGGATTCTACGTATCTTGAAACGTAAAACCTAAAATTTTGAGGGGGCTAAACATTTGTTTTTCTTGGTCAATTACAAAGGTCTATTATTGAAAATAATAAACTAAAATCGGAGAAATTTGAAACTTTGGATATTCAACAATATTTATGTATAGAATACTCACTTATTTAAAAAAAAAACCTCGAGTCTAAATTTTTTTTTTATTGGTTGATTTGGTGTGGAATGACCCTATCAAGTGTCGTTGTTACCTTAATTAATAAAACCACGATGTATCTGCGGCGCAACAACTCATTGCTGAGACAAAGCCGCCTGAATAAACCAACGCAACGTTTTCCGGTTCTGTGTGGCGACCATCCCATTCCCTACTCCAAGCAATGTCCGGACATCGTCTTCATCTCGTCACCTCATCTGAGTTCTTCCTTTACGTCTCGGCCCATGAATTTCTCCAGGAAGAAGAAATATTCCTTGGTGTGGCATCTTCTTTCATCCTCGCCAGATGTCTAGTCCACTCGTCGAATAACGTCGAATGAATTTTACTATATCGGGTTTCTTGAAGAGGGTACAAAATTCTCGATTAGTCCTTCGATGCCATTCCTGGATCTGTATGATTCCTCCATGGATCGATCGGAGGATCTTCCTTTCGTAAATTAGTAAAGCTGATTCATCCGACTTACGAGTGCCCATACGAGGGTTTCTTTAAAGTAGATCCTTGGATGGATCCCCCCACATCCCTCGAAACGAAATCCTGGTTACGCTACTGACGTTAACCATAATAACACCTGTTGGACTTGCTGAGACCTAGTTTCCTAGAAGAAATAATTTTCCACATCTAATTAGAGATTGATAAATTATTTGCCACTTCTATAATTTTGTTTTATTGAAAACTAGTTTCGAATGTTATACATTCATCTTCAGTTCTAAAAACACACAAAAAATTCAAAAATAAGCAATTCAAAATATAGTTTGGTATTATTATACATATTAAATTAGACGTAATATAAATCAGTATTATAAAACATTTATGAATTATGAATTTAATTAAGACAATAATCAAATACATGTTGGTACTCAACAGTATAACATTCGAAACCAGTTTTCAATAAAACAAAATTATAGAAGTGGCAAATAGTTTATCAATCCCTAATTAAATTGATCCTTCTATACCCATCATGCGGATGTCAACTGGTTTTCCACATCCACAGACAGCCTTGTTATACAAATTCGTTAAGAAAACCACTATTAAATAAAATTACATTGAATTGATTAATTACACGGTAATCAAATTAGAATTGTTTTTAACTCATTACTCGTGTATTTCGAAAATGATATGAAACGAAGAAAAAAAAAATGCGCATAATTCATTAAATTAAATATCGATAATCTCTTCTATCGGTTACAGTAAACCATTCAATGCTTCTTAAAATCATGTTTACTCTAATTATGCATTGCATTTCGACTGAAAACTTCAGTTATATAATTTTAAAATGAACATATGAAATTTCTAATAGATACCTTCGTCTCCTCTCCATAAATAATTTGGAGCCCTTAACTGAACTTTCTTGTTCAAAACATAAGCCCCTACGACGAGTATGGGATAAAAGGCTAGTGTGAGACAGGCCTCCCACAGCTCCACGACTCCCCTTGATGAGACCTCCAAGATTATGTAGATCCAAAAGAAAGAAAAAGCGCTGAAAATGCCCGTGAAGCAGAAGACCTAGGAACACAAGTCGATTAATGAGTACATGTTTTATTATTAAGATTATATACCCATACATTTTTGTTATTAAGATTATCACGCATTTGTCACCGAAATTTAATTAAAAGAAAGATATTTTGGAATGGAATAGCCCAAGCTATTAAAATAGACTACTTCTATGATATTAAAAAGGAGTATCACTTGAATTAATTTTCATAGTCCATACAATGAAGAGGCCTTATAAATAACTCGGGCCACAGCTTTTTTAAGTTTAATTTATACTATTAGGTTTATGTCCATTCTGTTTCAACATTCATTTATAGAAAATGTGAAAAAGAAAGAATAAGACATGTGGTATGATGGAAAAGATGTATGTGGTTCCAAGCACGCAATGATGCAGTGTTAGATGAGGCATCCTGTGACCCTCACATCGTGCAAACTTTTTAGATTCACCAAACTGTCATAATTTTGTAATTTCTCTAAATTTAGCTCAAATATGTAAGATGAAATTCTTTTGATAATTTATATTTAAAAAAAAAAAAGTAGATCTATACTTTCAATAATATTGTATTCTTTATGATTTACTTGAACGAAGTAAAATGGGGAGATTGTAAATGTAGATTGCTTACAATGATCACTAAAAGGCGAACCAGAAAATTAAAGTAACTCGATAATTTAGTAAAGTAGTTTCCTTCCCCAACTACCAGAATGGTAACTAAAAATCTTTGACTCGAAGAAACTCCAAGGGCTCTGCAATAATTTTATGGTTTCGAAATATTTGGTCAGATTATAGTCAGTTCCAAAAATTGTTACTTGCATGTTTTAATAGTTCTCATAAATGATTTTGTAACATGAATATATAATATAAAAATATATTAGAGCAAACAACTGAATAGTTGTTAGCTATGTGGTAATATTACCCCGTACTCAAGTACGATTTTGACTTCACCGACATCAAGAGCTATATTAGAAATGGCGATGATGAGGAGGTTGACCGCAGCCGACCCGACGATAGATCCTGGGCCGATACAACCAGCTTCGAAATTGTGTCCGATGACTTCGATGATCGAGAGGAACACTTCAGGAGCCGAAGTTCCCAGACAAAGGAGGGTCAGGTTAGCAACAACATCGTCCCATATCCTTATCTGTAGCTTCTCCTCTAGATCTTCTCTCAGGGCTGCACAGAATTTTAATTAAATATAAATAAGTAGTTTCATAATATAGCTGAGTGTATCCTTCAGTTCTCAAAAACATGGAAATATATTTTGAATAATTTTTGACTGGCAATTTTTTGATGTAATGTGAGCGCAGTTGCATACACCCATTCTCTGAATAACAAAACTATTACACCTCTGAAGAAACTTTCTAATAATTTGTTCACGAAACAACCTCAAAAATATCGAAAAATCGAAATGCCCATGCGCGATCGACAATCGGTATTTATTTACAAATATATATGCATATATCACAAGAAAGCAATACCATTTTTTAATATTTGTAAATCAATTTTTTTCGAGGGTAAAGAAAAAAAAAATCTTATTTCAACGGTGTAACTTAGGGCGAATGATAGTTCGCAAAATCTTTCGTTTATTAGATTTCAAGGACGATATTTCCGAATTTACATTAAAAAATTATGTTCTGCAGTCCAATTCCAAAATGTATTTCATTTTGCGGAGGACTGATAATTGAGAAGGTGGAGAAATAAATAGAAGTGGAGGCTTTGTGGATGGAAATGGGTAAGAAATACCTGAACAAGGAAACTCCATGCAAGTTAGCGTGAAGTATTTTTCAAAAGAAGTAGATTTATTAGGAAGGATATAGACGTCTGTAGGCTGATATAATGTTTTCAAGAAGTGTACGAAGGAACACAAAGAAGGTTTTTGGTTATTCGGTATTGAAATAGACCAAGGAAACATTACCAAGGATGGAACAGGCTTGCCCGGAACGACAGCAACAGATGTGACTGCATATGGGAAGAGCAAAAATGAAATCTATTAAACTCTTCAGGCTCTTTTTGTGCTCACCGTATACTAATCATTCGTAATCGAAGTGTGGGAGAGTAAGGGAAGGGAGGGGAGGGGACGGGGAGATAAAAGAAGTCGACGGGTACTCAGTTGAAATGGATTTTTGGTCGATTTGGAAATAAGATTATTCCAATAATCTTTAATAAGGTATTGATCAAAGGCGATTCAGAGGATCTTAAGAGGGTTGTGAAGGTTGCCTGGCTTAACATCCAAGTAACTAGGGACCCATTGCAATTCCTATAACCGTTATTTGTGGGTCACGGTTCAAAGAATTTATTCGAAACAATGACTGTTCTTTTTTCATCCAACATAAAAATTATTAAATAAACAAAATAAAAATATAATTTCAATAAAATTATCATTTAAGGCACTTAACGTTTTTAATACTTTATGAGGGAGATAGATTGGAACGAATTGATGTTACGCCGCAACCAACTGCGACAGGCAGTTGCTCAAGCACAACTAAGTCTTTGCGAGAAATTATTTACACTCTAATTCTACTCACAATAAATCTTCTTCCTTTTATTGGCAATATACTCTATGGATGACATGAAGATATCCATAACAATTGCCACACCGAGGAAGGAGTAGCCGAGCCCTAAAAAATAAACAGCTACTCTTATGTAAGGATTCCATGAGCTCTCATCCATTAACGGCACCAGTATTCCTGGCTTACATTGTTTTTTAGGCCTTATTTTGGTGATCTATTAACCCAAAAGTTAATAAAATGCATTTTCATATTGATCATATGGTGAATTTTCTTCAATAAGTAAAGGTAACTAAACTGGCTCATGAATGTGGTTTCTATTCACATTAAAGTTAATTGGTAAGTATCCTTATCACGTAATAGGTAAACTGAATAAAACTGTGCACGAACTCATTCCTCAGAAAACTGAGCAGGTGCTCTGGTTCGATGTGAGAAAATAGAAGTTACACAATTTAATACAAAAATTTCCCTATTGCCAAGCAAAATAATTAAAAAAGTAAGACATAAAAGTATTCAAGTATTATGCTTGGTAAGAATACTAAAAACATAAAACATGTTCTCAAAGTAGTGATTTTTGGGAGAAAAACGTTATTTTCTCCAAAACCAAGACCAGATTTGGATTTCTCATCCTAAAAAACATTTTTATCTAATTTTTCCAAAAAAACAAACAAAACACTGCCAAAAAATAGCAAGGGGAATATCCTTTGAGTTTTTTTTTTCAAAATAGCTTTACATATTTCTTCTGATTCACATACACAGTGTAGGAGCTTGAAACCGTGCACAATTTAACACCTTATATTGTGTTTAAAAAAAGAAGGACATTTTTCAGGATCAGTAGAAATACGTTTTTGAAAACAAAAATCACAATCTCAGTTTTTCATTCTTCAAGTTTATACTCCTCATCACCAAAGGTTGTTATAAATAAAGGAATATTCCGTTAAATCTAGATATAACCTGAACAATTTTTTGTTATTTTACAAAAAATAAATATAACATGAATTATTCTACTATTTCCAATATTACCCTGCTTATGTATTATTATAATATATTCCAATATTATTTCCATTATTATAAAAAAAAAATAAAAAATAAATCCTTAAGAACTTCTGATAAGTAAAGAAAGAGGGAAATAAGAAAAACCGTTACTTACAATTTGTTTAATGTTCAAATAAGGAAATATATAAAAGGTTTAATTTTGATAAAATAATAAATCTTACGACTTGAATATTTTGATGCCTTATTTACTTCATTATTTCGCTTGGCAATAGGGACATTTGGTACTAAACTCATTTTTCTACCTCCATCAGAACCAGAGAAATCAAATAAAATATGTTTTGCACATGCAAACTTCCGGATTAGTTGGCCCCTAATCTCCAAAACAGTCTAATCTCTGAAGGACTATTCACCTAAAAAAGTTTCATCATAATCTAGCAGACACATGTGGCATCCTCTCCTAGCAAATTTTTTTGTTTATTTTTATATTGAATTAACTATAAAATGTTGATTATACTCCATACAGTTTACTTTATCAAAGTTCTGTTTTCTGATTACAAATACTGGAAGCAAAGTTGAATAAAGCAAAATAAAAATACTTCAGGTAAATAATAACTTTTTAAACCAATGTTAAAACATTACTGGCGGAAGGTTACGTAATAAGTAGAGGTTGCATGAAGGTAGGTTAGCCTGGCTTGAGTTGATTTTAGAAATATTCAGGAACGAACCCCTGGTTAGATTACCGGTTCTTTTGAAATAATTGCAAGAACGACTAACTATTGTTTTTCATTACTTATTTAAGTAATAAGTGGTATCATTAAAAGTATTCTACGCGTAAAATGTACACTGTTTCTAAAGGGCCTAGCAAAATCGTAGCCAAAACGAGGAGAGGTTAGAAGAATTACTCCGTTTCATATTATTATAATTTTTCCCCTATTGACAGTTTTATTTAATGTTTGTGATATTCATATTCTTCAGGTATTTCTCAAAATCTTGATAGTTTAAGAGACTTGAAAAAGAATCAAGAAGACAACGGTGATATACTAAGGTAGGTACATATTTCAAATGTTTCACCATTTGAAATGCCACCGTTTCACTGTTTTAAAATGCAGCTTACTAATGATTGATAAACTAAAGTTATTAATATTTTTTTTTCTTTTGTCCCATTATTATCGTATTAAGGTTAATAGTAAACTTTTTTCTAACTTTACTTTTTAGCCTTCCTAAACCAGTCTTCCAGCCTGTAAATGGTAAAAAGTCTCATTCTTTTAGAGCACAACAAGAAGCAATCACACCACAACATGAAGAAATCATTAGATTTATACACGATTGTATGTAATCAAAATTTCTCGGTTAATTAGTTTTAACAATTACTTGCATGTCGAACTTAAAATATTGCATTGATTTTACTTGTAGTAACTTAAAAATATTGACATATATAAACGTTTTGGGATTTAATTTACAAATTTTCTATGTAGCATGGACATCAGTTTGCAAAGAAGGTGAGGAAGAGGCCTCGGAACAGAAACAAAATCAGAGTATGTAGAACTGCTATCTATTAGATGGTTATTAAGTTTTAATATTATATTAATGAGATGTACTTATTTATATTTTTATTTTTAGGCACAGCAAAGGTAGTTTATTATAAGTGCAATGAACCGAATCTCGATCTAAAAGGTATGTTTATGGTTCAGAATATCTATTATGAATAAAAGTTTTCACTCATAAATAACTTCTCTCTCATGAAATATAAAATATGCTCTTGTTTTAGTTTCCAACTATTTAGAGTTCTAAAACTTTAACCTAACTTGGAAAAGTAAAAACAAATCAAATGACTTTTAGTTTATTGCCATCATGTTTATTGAAGTAATTTGCCCAACATTTTTAAAAAATTTTTTTTGCTTTTAATTTGTTTTACTTCTTTACTGTTACCTTCAAACCAGATCCAAAATCAAATCTTTGAAAATTATTGGAAACATCAAGTAATGTTAAGTCAAGAATTTTATATTGAGATAACTTTCTTAGTTTCTTTGTATGCATTCACCATTACCTTTAAACAGTTTTCGTATTGAAGAAAAGAAACCAATGGTGTTCGCCAAAAGTGGCTTGTGTGTGTTAAATTCATTGTGTTCAGTAACAAAGAGGTCACCTTGAAAAAGTTGGCTACTAATTGGTGTGCTTAGGTACTCTTTTTTTTTTTTCATTGTATTTGACTGTAATGTCTTGTGAACTTTGAGTATTGAGCATTTTTTAAAACAAGAGACTGTTATTTCTGTAATTTTACTGTAAAAAGAAAATTTTATTTTCTTACTAATTCATTCTGTCTTAAATTTTAATTTGATGTCTTTCAGAATATTTCTTTGCGTATTCTATTATAGTTTTTTTTTTTTAAATGCTATTTGATAATTAAATGATATTTTTTTTTTCCCGTCCTATTTTATTATTCAATATGATAATTGGTATATTTATTTTCCATGCTATTAATTAAGCTTTTATTTCCAGTTGTATATTTTAAAAGTTATTTTTAGGTGAAATTCGTAAGTTATGATATACACACTTTTTATTAATTTGCTGCAGACTTGTACAACTCACAAATGGGGAAAAACAAGTATTTTACACTCAATTTTAACACTTGAAACAAACAATAAAAATGTTTAATTTGAGTGAGGAAAAAATCGCGTTTGTAACCTTTATCACCGAATCATATGATCTCTGTATTTAATTTTAATATAATTTTTGATGTAAGTTTATTATGACCTTCAAGTAAAGTACCCCTTTCAGCCCACCAATCTTAACCAATATCTAGTATATTATTTATATTGATATTAAAGCCTTATTTTTAAAATTTGAAAGATTTTACATTATATTTTGACATAATTTTTATTACATTTTTATTACATTATTTTTTAACATAATGATGAAAGTTTCTTATGACCTTCAATTAAAGTACTGCTTCCGGTTTCCCAATTTAGGCAAAAATCTATTATGTTATTTAAATAAATTATAAATACTAAATGTGAGAAGTTTTGCATTATATTTTAATATAATTTTTGATGGAAATCAATTATGACCTTCAAGTAAAGTACCACTTTCGGTGATCATGCAGTGACCAAATTGGGAGATTCACAGCTAGATTTTACAATAATCCTAAATACAAAACTTTAACTTGCTATGGCTAACCGTTTTTGAATTATGCGAGATATGAGCGTATGTAACGTACAGACGTCACGACGAAACTAGTCAAAATGGATTCAGGGATGGTCAAAATGGATATTTCCGTTGAAATCTGAAAACCGAAAATTTTCGCGATTACAATAGTTCCTTTACTTCGTACAAGGAAGTAAAAATTATCTGACTATTGAAACAGCTCTATCCCTCCTAAGGGACATATACTTGCATATCTACTAAATATATTGGTAGGTTAGTGAATTTGACGTCTATGAATATTGAAACTTGGTGTAGTAGTAAAGTACCTTCTACTACACTTAGGGCTCCTTGCAAGTACATTCCGTTCCATGTATCTGTGCATGTCAACATATTGAAAGCTTCTTGTATCTGTGCATGCAAAAGTATGGAAAGTAAATTAAATAAGCATAAATGCAACAAAGATATGATTAAAAATTTATTTTTTAAATTGTGTCAATCATTTATTTTATTTGTTATTTATATTCTGGGGTCGTATTTAGATTGCATCAGACCCTCCATTATTGCATGAGGAGTTTAAGATAACATTCAGTATCAGTGAAAGAGTTAGGTTATTATGTTTTATACTTGATTCCAAAAAATACATTGTCAAAGAATATATTTTTTTATTATCTATTTATTTTTTGCCTTGCCTGATGTGGATATATTGTTATTGAAAAATAATTCTCTTTTGTTTTTCTATTTTATTTATTTACAACTACAAAACTTTTCTCTGAACTGATCTAGCAAGTAGATAGTATATCCACATGTCAGTAATTGTTCCCATAACTCGTAAATAAATTAAATCTCTAGAATATTCAATATTAAGTAGTTTCAAAGAACTATCGTGCATTAACTCCACATTGTGCTCTCCTATTTTACAAAAGGAAAGACAATAAAGCCCATATTTTTTCTAAATTATAGGACATCTGGAAAAGAGGCGTTGACGCAAATCCTGCAGTTGAATTTAAATGAAGAAGTTAAATGAATATTAAAATAAATCTAGTTAAAATAATCTTTTGTGCTATAAAAATGTTTATACTATCTATGTTCTGATTTTCAACAGTATGCAAATCGGAGTTTTTTTAGCTTTCTATCTCTTCTTTTTATTTCCATGCTTACAGTTTTTCTACTCTCTCAAGTTAGTTTCATTTTCTGAAGTTTTTCTTTTTGAAATCCTGTTGTGGTGATTTAATTATGATTTTTAGTATTTCTACTGTTATGTATTAACTTCTTTAGCCATTTTAAAACTAAAATTTCGATATTAAAACTTATTTTATAAACTATTTAAAATTTTGTTATTAATCTTTTAACTCCTCGCGCGGATCTCGTCGCTCCTCGCGTAGAAGAGTGTCCCACGGGTGGCGGATGTGGGGATGGTTGGTGGAAATTCCTTGCAAGTTCCTGCCGGCTAAGTCCGTTGAACTTGCTGACCAACAATGAGAGCGCCCCTCCAGGCTTGCTGGGGGGTGTGACATAGGTTTGAACACCCTACTCACATATTTTTAGTTCACAAAAAAGTCATAAATCTCTCTTGATGTAAAACGCTCATTATCTGGAGGTAAATTAGTCTCCCGTTCGGGTCTCCGGGTGGGGACTACTTCAGGGGATTCATGGCACAAGTTGAAAATTAGAGATTCAGGTATTATGGGAAATGCTTGTTATTTTTCGGTATCAACATTACTTAGGTCGCGCATTTTGTCCAGAAACTTAAAACTTAGAATATACAAAACTGTTATCTTGCCTACAGTTCTTTACGGATGTGAAACGTGGCTGCTAACCTTGAAGGACGAACAACGCCTTAAGGTCTTCGAGAATAAGGTATTGCGTAAAATATTTGGTCCGAAAAAGGATGAGTCAACTGGAGAATTTAGGAGGTTACAGAACGTGGAATTGCGGAGCATGCACCCTGTTAATATAACCGAAGTGATTTCATCGTGATGGAACGTTTAAATGGGCTTGCAAAGTTGTTGGGCTCAGTAACGAACGAATTCGTAAAAAGTTAATAAACGCTGAACCGACTGGTAAACGTCCGAGGGGTAGACCGAAACGTAGGTGGGAGGATTGTATTAAGATAGATCTAATGAATTTGGGTTTGGATGGTAGTTAGTGAACCAAGGTTTGTAGGCTAAGCCTTCGGGTTCGCTAAGCCTTTTATTATTATTAATCTCGTAACTATCGAAATTTATTTAAAAGTATGTGCTACTGACCCATTTCATTAATTCCATTTAAAATGTTTGGGTAATAAGGAGGAAAAATAATTATTTATCTTCTTGGTTTTTTCATCCTACTATCATAGATTTGATTTTTTGCAGTTAACATTTTTTTTAATGGTGTTTAAGGTCCTTTTCTATTCCTATTTAAGTCATAAAAGAAGCCATAAAAGAAGCGGTATTCCTACACTCCGGGCTACTAAGGTCATGCCTTAACACTCTTGGGCACCACGGCCTTCAGTATATACCCTTAAAAATGCAAAAAAGTATGGAGCTAAAAATTAATGAAATAGTTCGAATATGCAATTATTTTTTTTACCATGTAATATATTACAAAACAAATAATCCTTTCAAAATTATAATAGTATAATAAATAATGATTTGTAGAGGCAAGGGAGAAAATATGTCAAAAAAAGTTTCTAATTAACAATTATAATTTACACATCGCATTCATATCATTCCTAAATTGACTTAATCTTATTTTATTAATTAATCAAAATGTGCTCATTTTCACTAACATAGTTGAAAAACTTTTAATATTTTTGTTTAATTTTCTTTAATGTATTTACAGTATGCCTTGTATAACTTGGACTCTATATGAAATTGAACTATCTTTTGAATTATTAATTATATTGTTTCAGACTTCAAGCCATTTGACCTGGAGTCGTGGTGGGGAAAGAGGCTATTTAACACAATCACCAAATCTATCCCGTAAACTGCTTTACAGGAAATTCTTTGGTGACATCTCATTCTGTACCTGCGACTGCTCTTGAAAACTCTTAAAGTTACAAAAACCAAAAAGGATACATATTTTATGCTAAGTGAAAATTCTTGTTCATTGGCAATTTTCCCTGAACAAACGGTATACTGGATTTAGTATTATTTTAGGAAAATGTCGATGTTTTTCTTGTTCTTTCATTCAAGATCAAGAATATTATCAGCGCGTGAAGAGTATATTGTGAATGAGATGTAGCTTAGGTATAGTTTTTTGTTTAGTTTTTAGATTATGAAATTCGTTCCAATGTATTAATTTGGAAATTTATATTTTCCCTTTTTTTTTCTACAAATAAAAAGGGAAATTAAAAATTTTCTTGATAAAATTAAAAAATATAGGATGATGTGAAGGTCCTTGCATTATGCCGTCATGTTTGACAAAAGGAGACTGTAATAATTAAATATTTGCAATGCTTTGTTGATTTTTCATTGTTTATTTTTTGTTTTACTATTATTAATAATTTATATTGTGATCCTCGTCTTAATACGTTAACGTCGAACGCTCAATTGTCAACTAGTTGTTTTTATTAATGTTATTATTTTTCTACATTTTTCTTTGGTAATATCTTGTTACTTTGGGTTGTGTATGTGCTTATGTGCACAAATTCAAATGACGCTTTCAGTGTAAATCGCTCATACGATCCTTATATGATAAGGCTCACAAGACAATACTTAGGTTATAGAAAAGGTAGGCTGCGTGCGTTTATTTTTGCACTGACTGCTCCTCGGAGTGTGGCCTGCATTAGTGTTGAGTGGCCCCTTGGCGGATGCTTTGAGTGGGCCATTATCGACGATTTAGTAGTGATTTTGTAGTTGCATGCTCGTATAATTGTTTTATGAGACTCTCCCTCCGTTAACCCCTTTTCCTTGAAATTGTTGTGGATGGATTGTCTGAGGATATAGTTTACTGTAGCAATATATATATTTGTACGCATTCCACTAGCTTGTAGGACTCGACGAGATGAATTATTTTTTTAGTGGCTTTTGTAATAGTTAATCAAACGGAAGGTTGTAGCTAGAATGAATATATTTATTTTCGAAATCCCTTCAAGTTCTGAACTGCAAGACGAGTTTGCTAAAGAATTAGTCTCTCAGTAGATTATACCCACTGCAATCTCCACAGTCTTTATAGTCTCATTTAGGCAATTTGTGTTTTTATAGTTTATATGTATTGAATTTAAGGCAATAAATATAATTTTGAGAGCATTTTTAATGTGAACACTATTTTGGATCTAAAAGATTGTGAAATTAGAACAATATTATTTATATCTGTTGTTTAGTTATATTTATCACTTTGTTAAAAAACATATTTGATAAAAGATTTTACACAATAATTAGCTTGGCTCCAAAAAACTAAGCAAATAAAGTTGCCTAAAAAATATGTTTAGAAGTTTTTTTCTTACTTTTTTACACACTTCCCTTTATTTGTATGATTTAATTTATCCATATTCTCTGCTTTGAAGGTATAGTATATAAAATTTTGATTTCAAAATTGTATGGATAAGCCAACTGATTCAACCAAAACCATTAAGATACTAAATGTTAATCCCATATAAGGTTATTAAACCGAAAAATAGTCAATGCTTTTACATTTATAGAGAAATATGATAAGTTGAAATGGTGATGAGAAGATGTATTAAAATAGAGAATGGAAAGGTTGCAGTCAGTCTCTAGGGGAATGATGTTACGGAAAAAGAGTATAAAATATTTTCGATAATATCAAAGGCTGTACTTAATTTTATGTAGTAAATAGAGCCAATTCAGCTGTGGCTTAATCAACGGCTTTTTATTTTAGGGGAGACAGAATTGTGGATGAAATGGTCTGACATCGCCAAATCTTGTGTTGATCTCTTGACTATTATGGGTTGATATTTTGACTAGTGGTTGATTACACTTACAGTGGATCTGTTCAACAAGGATCAGTGGAAGATTATTAAAGGATACTTTAGGACAGGATGTCGTGGGTTTGTGATAAAAGGTAAAAGTGATCTGATGGGATTTATTTTAATTCTCCAGTTCCAATGGATGTTATGAGTGACTGCATTACTTGGGATGTATCAGGTGGGTTGTTATTCACAGATAACACACTTGTGACAGTGGTAGGAAGGGTTGGTATATCAGCTTTATAGTTTAGAGAATGGGACCTAGGATTCCAGGGAATGGGACAATGGACAGAGAAAAGAGGGATGAGAAGGTAAATATATTATTCATTTTGAAGGTTCAGTAAGTCATGAAGGAACGGATTAATAGGAAATATGTTGGGGAGAGGAATGGATGGAGTTTGTAAAGTCCCAGATGCCCAGACCCGGTCAAAAGCCTGTTCTGCATCGAGAAAGGTCCTCTTGCAGTACATTCCGTGCTCCTTGTAGTATTTTAGGTCCACAACGTGATGATACTAGTGGATGGTAGAGTGAGCTGTTTGAAATCCAAATAGGTTGTCAAGAATCACCTGATTTGAATCTAGGATTGTGTACAGTCATTTTAGTGTGTTTTTGTAGGATTTTGCCTGTGATGGGACAACAGAGAGATAGATTGGTAGGTATAGATGGACTTTTACCAAGGATCAGAAAAATAGGTGGATCAGAGTAAAGCATTGTTGTTATAGATGAGAAATAGAATCACTTTTCAAAGGAGCTGGTTTAAGATACGGGATGTTCTGAGATTGTAGCCAGGAGCTTTTTTGGAAGGTAATTTTTGAATAATGTTAATAATTTTGGTCGAATGGAACGCTTTAAGAGGAAGGGAAATTTTGTGAGAGATAATAGCCAGTTCTGTTTCAATATAATCAAGATGGATTGGGTTAGGGATATCATGATGTGGATTAAAAGTTTTGAAAAGGTGTTCTCTGTGGAATTTTATAATTTGGGATTTTTGTTTGTCAGAGTTCTAAATTTAATCCAATAAATTGACGAAAAACTCCTTGAATTTTATAGTTCATAACCTTGAAATCCTTGAATTTTTTCATACTTTATAATATATAGGGAGCGGGGTAGCTCAGTGGGTTAGGCACTGCGCTACTAATCTCAAGGTCCCGGGTTCGAGATCGGCTGAGGCAGGTAATTATTTATTCTGTATTCAGTCGCGGATCGACCCTGTGGGATCGGGGGGACCCTCCTGGGGCTCACCCAGCCTCTATAAAGTGGGTACCCTTAATTAGGGGAAAAACCTGGCGGTTGAGCGTGATCTCGGCCAAATCCCCTCCTTACACCACCGTTGGCTTAGAAACAGTTCGGTCCTTACCCCAAGTACTGAGCCCAAGACCCTTCACGGGTTATAGTGGTACAGGTTTTTTTTTATAATATATATATATATATATATATATATATATATATATATATATATATATATATATATATATATATATATATATATATATATACATACTTTATATATACCTCTTTGTGTGGTGGGTAGATCCTTAATAGCAGGTCAATCTGAATAGATATCACTCTTACTAAATGTATCCTTGTTTTTTTATGATTTTTTAAAATTTGTTCAAAATTCGGGCTTTAATATCTCCTATTGGACTGGAGTTAAAAATATGAAATTCACACAAGTTAAGTGTTTTCGAAGAAGTTTATGGTAAATAAAACCGTTACTTGTTTATTTGCTTGGCTAAAATTTGGCGACTGTTCGAAAATGGGGGAAAACACGAAATGCCAAGCATTTGTAGTATTGTCGATAGCTCAAAAACTACATGACCTTGAAAGATCAAGCAAGCATCATTTTAAAAGCAATGTTATAGCTATTTAAATAGGTATGTATATATGTATATGTATATATATATATATATATATATATATATATATATATATATATATATATTATACCTTGGCATAAGTGTAGAAGCTAATAGGTAGGTGGCTCTGGTATGTAGTTGTGTGAGTACGAACTGGATTGATATGGTATATTTTCTTTAATATACTTTCGAAACCAGCATAAATGACCATAAGTATCCTCATCTGATTCTGTGGTAAAAGATACAGTTGGTAGACTCCTATCGTATATAAACTATAATATAAACGGGGTTAGTCTGTTAAACTCCGCAGTACTCCATGTTTTCCTTCACCCACTCTGCGATGCCCTCTCCATTTGATCTAAAATGTTTAAAGCATCGCTTGCAGACAAATGTCATTTTTTTTTTGCTTATTTGTGCGTAGACCAGTTTATTAAAATTCGTTATATACGTATAGTGGCTTCGTATTAGGGGCTAAACGTTTTTTTTTCTCCCCAAGAGTGAAAACATTAATGCTAATATTGTTTTCTTTTTCAATTTTTTTCACCTCATGGAGAGGAGTGGGGAAGGATATAAATTTGAAATTGTATCTGTGTACAACGTTTTTATATTTGCATTTGCGTTCCGAATGTATTTCAACGAGGCGAGAGAGTATGGCGTACTTGAAACATCGGTCATCATTGTTCTTTACATTGATTACCGCTTTCATATTTGCTATATGTGAGGGAAAGGGAATGAAACTAGATGCTGCTAGCGGCCGAAAGCGGTTAACACGGAGAAGAATGCTATCTAAGCTTTTGAGAGCCCAACCGCTCCCCTTTATAGCTGACTCCTCAACCGCTGTTGCTATATTGGTATAGCTCTCACTCAAGGAATCCAAGATGGTAGAGTTTTCGTACAATACAATGTTCTTGGTCTTAAAGGCTCTATCGCAAGTTTCACCTTTGGGATTTTCAAAAGTTGTCTCCAAGACCAAATTGTACTTTAGAGGATCATTTGTTTCTTCTCTACATTCTCTTCGATACAGTCTCAGTCTGAGAACATGGAAATTCAACTGCATCGATTGCCTCAGTGCATGGGAGAAAGAATGTTTTCAGAGTCCCTCCTTGTGATGTCTCCACTTCATAGAGATGCCCATGAGCAGTAATAATTCGGGCTCTGTTTGTCATGACGAGCGGTATTTCATTTTGACAATGAGGCACATGGATCGTGAACTGGGTTTCAAAATTTTCATGATGGACTATATTAATCTTCCTACTAAAATTCCTGTCGCAATACTGACACTTATTTAATGACGACATGGTAATAATAAAATCTTAATTTAAAATGAATTAGTAACGAAAATTCTTACTTTAAAAATATTAAATAAGGAAAAATTAAAATTGATTTGAAAAAAACAACCTTAGAGTTTAAATCGAAGCGACCTGTTTGGTTGAAAAAATAAATTTACTGTTGAAATTTATACAGCCTCTTCCGTTGAAAGAAATAACCTCTGGTCGAAAGAAAGAAAAAATAATCTCACTGGTTGAAAAAAAATAATAAACTTCTCGATAATTGATACAAACTCTTTGGTTGAATAAAGTAAATTAAACAAAGTTAATCTCTCTATTGAACGAAAAAAATAATAAAAATAACATTTCACTGGTTAAATAAAAACTAAACAAAATTAAACTCACTGGTTGATTGAAAAAAGAATAAACTTCTCGATAATTGATACAATCTCTTTGGTTGAATAAAATAAATTAAATTAAATTCTGGTTGAACAAAAAGAAATAATAAAACAAAAAAAACTTCACTGGTTGAATAAAAAATTAACTCACTGATTTGGAAAAAAAAAAAATAAATTTCACGGTAATTGATAAAATCTCTGGTTGAATAAAATAAATTAAACAAAATTAATCTCTCTGGTTGAACAATTTATAATGAAATTTGTAAACAATAAACAATTTATAATGAAAATGAAATTCCCCTGAGAATGAAGACAAATATTTAGTTGATTGAAGAAAAAAATTTCTTTAAGTAGAAAAAAAAAATATGAAGAGAATAACACTAACAAATGATAACGATAAACAGAAGAATACTGGAACGATGGAGTGATGGAACCATGGAGCGATGGAGTGGACAAAACCTTAATTCTCTCTAGTTGCAGTAGAGAGAGAAGATGGCGGTGTAAGATAAACAAAATGGCTCCTAGGCACACTCAACCTGTACAAAACCGGAAATCTCTCAAACAGCAGAAAAAAAACTCACAGCACACTCAGCTTCTATAAGGTGGGTACCTGACTCTTCAATGGATGGATGAAACCATGTGGGTGAAGCGTAGGTCAGAAGGCGCTGTGACTGGATCACGTGACTAAAAAGGGGCGTGGCCCGATGGTTAAGGTTAGGTGGAGGTAAGGCCACGTGGCTATTAAGGTTAGGTGGAACTAAGGCCACGTGGCTATTAAGGTTAGGTCGAGGCAAGGCCACGTGGCACTTAAGGTTAACGGTGGAGGGGATGGAGGAATCGCCATCTCTGAAAGGCTTCTATACTGCTGACTGGAGTTAAAAATGTTCACAAAAGGTACAGTGTTTTAGAAGATGTTTATGGTAAATAGAAACGTTGCTTAGTTAAAGCTTTTTAGTTGTTCTAAAATAATTGAAGAAACGTTAAGCAAACAGCAAGTCTGAGTAGTGCAAGTAACATTTTACGTGCTAAAATGAATATTTTTTAAGCAATAAAATTTGCTTACAAAATTATGAAATAAGATATGAACTTAATTTTGTACCACGTTAAAGATGGCATAATTAATTACATAATGGTTATATTACATAAAATATTATATTACATACATTATTACAACAATAATTACAAAAAATTATATTCTTGTTATCTGAATTGTTATTGCACTGCATTTTTTCTGTTAGGTAATGCTTATTTGACATACCTGTATTATTTTTGATTAGCCTATAGTAATATCTTAATAATGTGTTTTGTATTTTTCTTATTTTGTTTTCCGGTTTGTTAGAAGCTTTGATATATCTTCACAAAGTGTTTTTGTGATTGCATGAAAACGTTCGGTTTCTGTTGTTAATTCAAGTGGGCTTAACTTTCTTAAAACCTAATAGTCCATTGACATCCACTCTTAATCATTTACTGATTTTTCAAATAGTGTTCGAGGTCCTGAAGCACAGAAAAAATGGACTAATACATGATCATTCTCTGGGCTAATGTGGAGTACTTCACCAATCCGCCACAGTTCATCATAGACACATGCGATCAGATCTTTGGCCGAAGGATTATTGGTGACAATTTGTAAATTGAGTAGTCTTCAAATGTCAGAGTTTGACACCACATAACATCTAATAATACCTTCTGAAATTCCAACAAACCTATGAATACTTCTTATTCCAATTACTCCCTGTCAGAAACCAAAAAGGGCTTGAAGTAACTCATAATTTCTGAAAACTTCTTTTTCCCTTACCAATAATATAAAGTTCATAGATTTTAAGTATTGATTCCAAAATTTTTACTTATCGCCTATTGTCAGTATTTGATTTCTAACAGCTCTTTGAAAACTTGCATTATAAACTAGCCGTCACATTGGTTTTTTCCATGTGCTGAGTCAAAGAAATTCCATTCCGCGTATAATTGAATGTTTTGTGGCTTCAGACATAATTAATTTTTTTACATTAATTTTATTCATTTTAATTTTACTTGAGGAACCATCAGTAAAATAAATTTGATACATTTGGTTGTGTTTCTTCAATAAAGTTTATAATGTGTTTCTGAAAAGCGTGAATTGTTGCGGTATCAAGGTGAAGATGACTTAATTGAAAACATTAAAAAAAGCATAAAAAAATAGGGATAGATTTAGTACAATTGTTATCTATTGAGGTTGACCTAGTATTAAGGCCCTACCTTCCACACAAAGAGTAGGCTGTTTATAGTAATCCTTATCATTGAAAAAAATGGTTTGAAAACATAAATTTTTAAAGTTAAACTTCAGGTCAATTTTTATCATGTTAGGAATAGGAACGCATTAAATGTGCCAAGAATAAGATTTTTAGCTTAAAGAATTAACTTTAAAATGGCGTTTGTTTGATCTTTTTAAGTCGTATGATTTTTGCACTATCTAGAACTGAAGAAAAATGGCTGCCATTTTTAAACGGTCAAGGAAAAAAAAAATTCTCCTAAGGCATTCATCTATAGAAACATGGAGGAATCAATATACAACTTATAAAAAATATTACAAATGGTCAAACAACCAAATTAATTTATTTGACATTGATTGACTCATTAATATATATATATATATATATATATATATATATATATATATATATATATATATATATTCATACAAAAATTCTCTTATGGTTTTCATCTCTAGAAACATATCCGGAGAGGGGAGGGGGAAGTATGTGAGGCCCGTCAGTCTATTGGAGGCAACTCACATAGGCCGGGCGTAGGAGTGATGACCCGTAGGGGTACCTAAATTGCGAATCGCTGTGTGGTTTTCCAGGAAGTAAAATAGCCGCCCGGAGGTTTTGGTCCATGGACGGTTTGCTTCGGGGAAAGAAATATAGGTACTCGTGGGCCTGCTGACTCCGAACAACCATAATCCGTGGATCTTGACCGGTTTGTCACTGTCCTTGAATCCGAGTTAGTCGGTGGAAGGACACAGCCGAATTGGCTCCAAAGAGACCGGTTGTGGAGGCTGTGGATAGCTTGCCGCTGCACCATGGAAACCATGGTTCGTAGCAACGTGATGTTGGGTGACCCTCCATGCTGTCTGTTCTCCCGCAAGCAATACTTGTCTGTATGAATACCACATCGCACGGCCAAAGATCCATGGCCTGTAGTATATATACTCATATATGTGTGTATATTAAGAAGAACGGTATTTTAGATATGGAACATTGTTGTAGCCATTTTTTAATTATATAAAAATAATGTTTCTATCATTTCCAAGGTTTTGTTTCTATACCAATAAAAACTTTTTTTTCCCTAAATTGTGAACCATTTTTAGTAAAAATAGAATAATGAAGTATCTGTCAGTTTCTTTGCTTTATAGCATTATTTTAGATTGAAAAGGCTTACAAGTTTTCACCTCGTGCTTAACTGTCTTCAATGGGTCTTTTAATAATTTCACCTTTGGCTAAAACTAATAATTTTTATTAATTTATCCAATAATCCAACTCTTAGGTAAAAGGATTGAGAGATTAACAGCCACGATAAAGGTTCGACCAGTTCCTTTGTTAAGTCCGTCAGTTCTCTAATGGCTTCTAGACTGCATTCAGCGTCACTAAACGACATTTTCTTTCAAGATATTTTTATAAAAATAATTTTCTTATTATCGACCCTCCTCGGTATCTTTCCATGCAGGTACAGAAATGGTCAGTTTTTCGCTTCTATACCCTTATGCATATGGTCTTTTATGACAGCGTGTTTGATGAGCTTTTCCTCGGTATATTTCCACATCAATCTGTTTATACCAAAGTCGAGGGTAAAATTTCTTCTAGTTGATACAGTTACGCAGCTATTAGTCACTTTGTGGTTTTGTTTTAGTTTGTGGGTCTTGTATCTGGTCGCTGTTACGAATTCTGTCATCAGGATGAGGCACACCAACAAAATCTTACTGGCCCTGAATGAAGTCGACCGCCAACTGGCTCTCTTAGGAATCAGAAGGAGCTGGCGCCAACGAGCCAAGTATTTTGCTAAAACTTACTTCGTAGGGTTAGTTGTCGTAATACTTTGCTGTATCAACTCTCAGTTTATAAGCCTCCATATTTTTCTAAAAGTGCCTTTGTTTCTACCTGCCTTTAGTATTTGGCTGAGTGCAGCAAATTTCACTTCCTTGGCAGATCAAATAACCCATAGGCTAGACGAGACCTGTGCAGCCCTCAATGATATTGTTCTCACGAGGCATTTCTCCATTTCCGACAAGAAGTTAGTCACTCTCTCGCAAGCTCAAGACAAATTATGTGACATCTACATCATTTTAGACCGTTCCTATGCTTGGCTCATAACTTGTGTCATTTCTGCCTGCTTCAATGGGTTTTTTATTCCATTTTATACCTCACTAACCGCACTTTATCTACCAGAATCAGGATTTAATGCAAATATAATTACAGTTGTTATATGCTGGATGGCCATTTCTTTGTACTCTGTTTGGCAAATTGTATCGACTACATCCGGGATCACCATGAAAGTAAGTTATATCGAATGGAATATTTTATAAACAAAACTAACCAAGTTAGATAAAATATCATATAGAACAAAAAATCTGGTGCGCGCACATTGTGCATTAATAAGGATGTATTCAAAAGTGTAGAAAAAACTTTGAACAGGTGCGATATGTTGGACATTAGTTTTCCTAAATTCGTTAGCATTCCAACTGAAGAAATTTGTTTTAAACCTGGAAAATATTTCTTCTGTTTTCTCCCTTAGTTGATTATATAAATTCTTTTATAGTTTATATTCGTCCATTTTTTATTAATACTAACAATGAAAAACAGTTTATTATTTCCAATAAACAAAATTAAAGGTACTTTAGAGAAAGCCATTTAGAAACTTCGGCGTTTAAGCCCTGTCTGACTCTTATGAGAATAAGAAAGACCAAGCTGATACAAAAGATCATTTAATTGTACATTGGTATAACCGGAACCGTTAGAGCCGTTTTCGAGAAAATTGTAAATAAGTGTAAAATCAATTATATAAAGTGGCACTTATATATCAAGTAAGTTGATTTTAGCGGCAAAGTTGATATAATATTTCAGGCATATACCAAACCTAAATATATAAATTTTTAGACTAACCTATTCATTGACACACACACACAAATATAAAAAACAAGCAAGCAACCAAAAAACCAAACGAACGAACAAACACAAAGAGACCATTTTGCAAGACTTAGTTATTTAGACTTTAATGGAAAATTAAAACGTGTATTACCGTTGAAAAGTCGGATTCAATACAATACTTTCCCTGATTATAGATTTCATATATGGATGATTCTCAAAAAAGATTATTTGAAGTATAAAAATGACAACGCGACTTTCTCCATAAAAAGACTTTTTATGGATTTTTGTTTGCTTTATTTAAAAACTAAACAATGTTTCACAGAAAGGAAGTCAAAATAATATTTTTTTGACATTTTTAGGATAAAAAAAAAATTACTTACTAGAGGAATGATGCATGGAAAAGGAATGATTTTTGGCAAATTCGCTTATTTACATTAATTTTTAATTGAAAATCAATAATTTTCTGAGCTTATATATATATATATATATATATATATATATATATATATATATATATATATATATTTTTTTTTTTTTTTTTTTTTTTTTTTTTCGGTTGGCACTATAGACCATGGAGATCTTTGGCCGCGCGATGTGGTATTCATACAGACATGTATTGCTTGCGGGAGAACAGACAGCCTGGAGGGGGTCACTCAACTTCACGTTGCAGCGGCAGGCTATCCATAGCTCATTAACCGGTCCCTTTGGGGACGATTCGGCAGTGTCCTTCCCACCGACTCACTCGGGTTCAAGGGCAGTGACAAACCGGTCAAGGATCCACGGATTATGGCTGTTCGGAGTCAGCAGGCGCACGAGGACCTATATTCCCCGATGCAGACCGTCCATGGACCAAACCTCCGGGTTAGATGGATTAGATGGACCAAACCTAGGGTCATCACTACTACGCCCGGTCTTGCCTCCAGTAGGCTGACGGCCTCACATACCCGTGGGAGAGGGGTGATAAATTTCTTGAATTAATAATTACTTAAATTAAATTAAAGTAATGCCGGTACAGGGATTCGAACCCACAATCTTTGGGTTTGTGAGTAGGTGCACCACCCCGACCTCTTATATATATATGTATATATATATATATATATATATATATATATATATATATATATATATTTATATATAATCACTTTCATTTATATAATTTTGAAATCAGAGGAGTGACCAGTTCTATTGAGCAGGATTACAGTTTTTGGCATTATCTCTTTGTAATTTTTTCAATTTATTATAATTCCTATATCTCTATGATTTTTTTCGTGCTCTTCTCTCGAGTCTTTGCTTTCGTGTGATATATGTTTATATCAAGTTTGACAGTTCCTTTCCTCTTTTTCAAAGCATCTTGCTTATTTCCTCTCTCCAATAACCAAATGAAATCTACCGGATTTTGTCCCAACTTTTCATTTATTTATTTTTTTCAGTTTCCTTTTTCTTCTATAATTTTCTTCTCTAGACTGAGACATTCCCACAATGAAAATATACAAATATGTCAATACTAATATATCTAATACAAATAAATAACGTAAAAAATGGTTGTGTTTTTTATTCTAATAAATTCAGCACTACTCTTAATTTGTGAATGCATTCAGAACTATCTTTATTACTTTCAAAAATTGAAAAACCAAAAATAATCAAGTCATAAATAATAATAAAATTTTTAGAGGAATAATGCAATCAATTGTGACACCGGAAGGTTTTTGAAAACTTCCAGACTAAAGCAAAAGTCTAGAGAATACAACTGACCACATGCTTTCACATGAAAGTGTGCCGCATAAATGCACAAAATATCCTTCTTATTCCTTATGGTGGTTAAATTTCCTCTTCTTCATGTTCAACAGCAAACTTATGCCAGAGGAATTACAGATACAAAGATGGGTAATTAGAAAACTGTTTGTAAAACTATTAAGCCCAGTCAAATTAAACTTCTGGTTCGAATTTATTCATACAAAGCTGGAAATTTTGCGACGGATTCAGAACAGAACTATACTTTTAGGAGCCAAAAACCTCGGAATTTTTCAGTTTTCGCTTATTACATCAGAAGGGTGCATCGCACAGAAAATTTTAC
Organism: Rhaphigaster nebulosa; assembly: GCA_948150685.1. Classification (NCBI taxonomy): domain Eukaryota; kingdom Metazoa; phylum Arthropoda; class Insecta; order Hemiptera; family Pentatomidae; genus Rhaphigaster; species Rhaphigaster nebulosa. The sequence goes on along the minus strand of OX411309.1, from coordinate 33,095,752 downwards.
TTCAACTTTAAATTCTGCGTTGAATAGTATCCTTAAACATTATGTTATAGCTTAGCGGTTTGGTCAGAATCGGCAGTCAAATATTGGCATATTTTATCATTTTGAGTGAAAAGTATATTATACTCAGTTTCATACGACTGTAACTAAAAAAACGATCATTCCAAATGAAAAAATTCAAATAAATAAAGTTGTAGAGCATCAAATTTTAAGTTTATAAAACTCTTATTTTAATTTGTATGCATAAATGCACGCAGAAATTATTAATTTCTGATTAATTAATTTTCAGAATTTGCAGATTTTCCTCAATGTGACTATTTTGTTGTCTCATCAAGTCTAATCTTGAAATTACTAATAATGGTTTAGGAAATTAAATTTTATTTAATTGTTTTTTTCTTCATGCTTGTTATTCTCAAAGAACTGCGTTTCAGAGTAAAGTTTTTTTTTCTAAAAAAATGTTAGACATTAGTAAATTTAAATATAAATATGTTTTTTATAGTTGAGAGGATTCAATCTTACACTCTACAAGCTTATGATGAGTGATAAAAGAAATGAAGTGTTACGGAATGTGAGTATATTCTTATTATAAGTTTATAGGTATTATAAAATTAACTATGCTATTTACATGACTATTGAATGAATATCACTTTTGTTTCTTGATAGAACAAGTTACGCTTACATATCTCAATGCAAAGGGATGTCGTGTTCACTGGCAAAGGATTCTTTAAACTGGACTTCACTCTTATTCAATGGGTAAGATTTTGGTTTATCCTCTGAGTAAAATAAAATAATTCTGTAAACCGGGCTAACATTTGGATATGCTTTACAAATATTTTTTTATATCACCCTGATCAGATTTTTTTTAAATTTTAGATCTAAGCAATAAGCAATAGGAAGCAATAACCTTTAGTTATCTCACTATACTCAGATTTTCCACATATCTTTAACTGGAGAGGAGAGATTTTTTTCTGTCCAAATGTTACCCTGCCATCCGGGGGTTGCATTAGGACAGCCCTTTTTTTTCGTTTTACAGAAAAACAGTTGGCCTAAGAGAAAAATACTAAAGAAAAAAATTGTAGAGAATAACGTTCTTATCCAGATATGCCCATTATTTGGCACTTTGACGATACGTACGCACCTGACGCGCGTCCATACTGATATCGGTTACAAGAACGCATTCAAGATATATGATCGGTTTCAAGATACATGATTCCGATTTATATTACTAGGAGAGTATTTTTCCTAATAAATGCAAATAATTAAAGATATCAAAATTCGGTTTACACCATTCGTTTTAACTATTATCACCCTTTATAATGACATGCATAAAAGGATCATCTAGGAATCTCACAGTTTGGTCGCGCTACAGGCGCCAATGTTAAATACGCTGCAAATTATTACACAATGGTTTATTATTTCCACTTATTTATTCCACTTGTTTATTTATTATTCCACAAAAATATCTATTCTGTCAAAGTAAAAAATATGAAGCAGTAGGTACCAAAGGAAAAGAAATTTGAAGCTTGTCACAAGACGTTCGCCGTGAGAGTGCCGAACTGTGTTAATTAAAAAAACTGCGTCAATGCAAGTAGGCTGTGATGTAAAATGATACACAGGAAATATTTGATGTGCACTTCACTAGGAAAAAATAAAAACGAAGTTCATTAAGCTATATCTCAGCTAATAATGGTCCGATTTAGGTGATTTCTAGTTCGTATTGTAGGGATTTTCGTTAGCTTTCGTTTAAATACAATAAAAGCACCAACAAAAAGTTATGGGTATATAAGATCTTTAATCGGCAATTATTATAGATTTTTTGTTTTTAAATTTTTTTTTTCATGTCTCGTTATGCTGATTCCAAAACACCTTACATTTTCTCTCTATCTTTATAAATGACCGAGTTATGGACTTATGAGATCTCTAATCGGCCGCCATTTTGAAACAAACAGACGGATTATAATGTCGAGTTCCGAGGATCATCCCGGGGTGACCTGTGACTTTGGTACCGAATCTCAAGAAAATCGGTCCAGTAGTCTCGGAGAAAAGCCGCGGACGGTGTACGGTGTACGGCGTACGGCGGACGGCGGACGGACGGATTTTTTTTATTCGATATTTGGATTCTACGTATCTTGAAACGTAAAACCTCAAATTTTGAGGGGGAGTTACAAAAAAAATTTCTTTGGTCGATTCCAAAGGTCTATTATTGAAAATAATAAACCAATAATGGACATATTCTAGGATGAAATGTTACGCTCTGCAATTTTTATCTCCAACATTTTTCTCTCAGACTAATTGTTTTGCCATAAAATCCGTCTTAGCCATCTTAAATGTCCTAATGTTATCCCTGTACTTCGAAGTTTATATTTTTTTGTGTTTTGCCTTGAAAACATTTGAATATAGGAGTGGATCAAATCATAACGTTATTGTAATAACATTATTAATTGTTTAACTACTTATATATTATTGCCAGATGACAGAAGGCTAGACAATAGAGGTTTTACAAACGTTTTATAAAACCCTTAGCAACATCCAATTTATTAAATATTACCAACAGGGTACAAAAGAGGCTACAAGTGCTTGAATTGTCTATAGTGGGCTCTTGTGATGTTGCAGAGAAACTAAAATAGGAAACTAAACGAAAGGCGATAACAATAAGCCCATAGAAATATTTATATTTTGAAATACCGACTGCCCTAAACTTACTCCAGTTAACGGTACTTTCCTTAGTATTAGGATTTTAAAAGGGATTCCCCAATTAAATTTACAATTCACTATTTATTTGAAGTCAGGAACATTAAAAAAAAAGGCAAATAACTTCTCAAAACGAAATCTCTGTATATTAAAATATTTTAATTATTGATTATTCATTGTGGATTATAACTGAAGTCTTAATTGAACATAAGAGGTGAGAAAATAACATAAATATAGGGGAAGGAATTTCAGAACTCTTATAATCACAGGGGACCTTAAATCCATCCCCAGGACAGGTGAAAAACCTGGAGGACGAGTTTAGGACTCAGCATATGGCAGCTTTCCCTACCTTAATGAATGACCTAATACCTCTGTTTTTTTCTGTAAACAGTGTCTCCTTTGCTTCATTTCTCAGAGTCTGATCCAATCTGGAAAAAGCTTTAAATCTAAATGAAAAATAGATTTGTTCTCTTAAACGATCAATTTCATAAATTGGTTATTTCTCATTTTTAAAAACCATTTTTCTCTCTGTTTTTACTTCCTTGCACGCAGTAAAGTAAGGTATTGTGATCGCGAAAATTTTCGGTTTTTAGATTTCAACTGAAATATCCATTTTGACCATCCCTGATCCATTTTGACTAATTTCGCCGTGACTTCTGTACGTACATTCGTTCGTACAAATCTGGCAAAACTCAAGAACTACTTACCCGTAGAAAGTTAAAATTATGTATTTAGAATTATTTTAAAATCTAGTTTTGAACCTTCCTTTTTGGCTAATGCATGATTACCGGAAGTGGTACTTTACTTGTAGGTCATTATTTACTATCATCAAAAATTATATTAAAATAAAATGTAAAACGTTTCAAATTTGGACTTACATGTTAATATAAACAACATAATAAGTTTTGGTTAAAATTAGCTCATCGTAAGTGGTACTTTGCATGAAAGGAATATTAGTTTTTCATAAAAAATTATATTAAAAAATTATGTAAAGCATCTAAAATTTGGTAAATTATACTTTTATATCAATATAAATAATATAATATATTTTGGTTGGAATTGAAGAGCCGAAAGGGGTACTTTACTTGAAGGCCATAAACTTGCATCAAAAGGTATATTGGCATTTAATATTGAGATCATATGTCATCATCAGGTTATAAACGCGATTTTTTTTCCCTTCTAATTAAACAATTTTATTACTTGTTTCAAGTGTTAAAATTTAGTGTAAAATACTTTTTTTTCCTCCAGCTGAACAAGTCTGCAACAGGCAGGCGAATAAGATATAAATTAAGCGGGTTCTCCCGCTTAAAATGTTGAAACCGTCGATTTCCACAATGCTTTATCTTGTGACATATTGTAAAGGAACACGAAGAAATCTTTTGGGAATTTGTTGCCAACTGAAAGAAAATGACATATAAAAATGGAATCAGACTTCCAGAAATAAGAGCTTGTGTGTGTTTGATGGACGTCGCGACGCCTAGCCTCGTTTTTGTGATACTGCTATATTCAGAAACTAATAACAAACTTCAGGGTCACTGTTTGAGCAACCGATTTATAGTTTAATAGACGTACAAGGAAGTCATGGGGGTGTATAATTTTGTTTAAGATAATATTTTTTTAACTGTTACAGATCGTAGCGTCGGCCACAACCTACTTGGTCATTCTGATACAGTTCTCTCCCCCAGGTGATGAAATATGAACAGATGCTTGAGAATCATAAAACACTACAATTCCTTTCCGGTTGAGAAAATTGAAGGAAACGTATTTATTAAATTTACAGATATTGGCAAAAGATATATTTGGTTTTTTATTTGCACATGTGTGTACTATGATATGATAGTTCTCTGAACTTCCCCACTATCTGTACCTACTTTATTGGCAAAATACCCAAATAAATCATAACTTATCTAATTCAACTGAACTAACCCAGCTTCCCTATTTATACCTGAGATGATTCTACTGGCTTCTGAAAAGATGGCCCTCGGACCTTAGCGTTGTGATTGGAGCGCTACAAAAGTGTAATTTTTTCATAAGCCACTATCATAAGCCGTATTAATTAGTCATTACATTTACTTATTGTATCCTCTATAAAATGGTGTACCTCAACTTTTGGATATAAAACAAAAAAATTATGTTCTGTCTCAGTGTAATGTAGTATATCTCAGATGATACAAAACCATTCTAACATCAATATAATTTCATTTACTACTAGTTCAATGATTTAACTTCCTTGTGAACGAGAGGTATTATTAGAATATTGGAATTGTATTAATCATACTCATTGCTATATTAATTTTTAGATAAATTCGTCTGTTTTTTTTTTGTTGTTTTTTTATATATTTTATATTCAAACATACTGAAATATATGAGCATTTCACATTGACCCTGAGAAATGGAAAAATGGATCCTTCAAAAAAATTCAGGTAAAATGAAGATGGAACCAATATAAAAATCAATTTTTTTTGGGGAGTATTTTTAGTATATTAGTAAATAATAAATAAACAAAACACTTTTTTAATAATATTAAATGCATCGATATTTTATAAACTCCAGGAAATAAATACTTTAAACATCAGTATCATACAGTGCTTTTTTTTTCACTTTCTTCAGTCTTCTACACAAATACAGGTCATCTTTAAAATTATTGATTATGAAGTAAAAGAGAGTCATTGGTGGCTTCAACGCTAGATAATCCTGGCGGTCGGATTTCTACTTCAATGGAAGGGCTAGGACATACTTTGCAGAAGTAGATGAACATATACCACAAGACGATCAAACCTACCCTTTCGGAGACATTTTGTAATCTCTAGAAGTGTTTGTTGATTCTTCCTCCTTTTAAAAACTTTAACCCGGCATTGCATTCTTTTGTACTTCTAAAACAGTGGTTCACAGCCAATCTCTTCGGTCTACGGACCACTAAGCCAGAAATTGAACCATTTATACATTGTACAGGCGCATGTTTTAAAAACATTTTTTCGCCTTAAGTAAATTTTGAGGTGATATCTACATGAACAGTTAACAACTATTATTTATATAATAAAAATGTTTGTTACGAGTAAGCATGGTCGTTAATTTCCGCTAACTCTAAGCTATTTCAGCCTTTCAGAAAATTAATATTAATGTTATTGTAAGTTTTTTTTAAATTTGAATTAAAAAATTAACGATATTTTGGGATATCAGTATTTCTGGGACGATATGATTAGGATATTTTTTTTATTAAGTTCATTAACAGCAGGATTTAAACATTTAAAAAACAGATAATCTCCCAATTCGTCTGGATTTTTTAAATGAAAATATTAACGATATTTTATAATTTGCCAATGATATAGTGATATTGATATCGATGTTTTGCTTTCGATATCCCATTCTTACTGTTAGGAAGTATTTCCCCACCGTCCAGTCTCGGCTAGTTGCCAGATGGGTCCAACCTGACTATCGGATCCCCAATTTCTCACGGGGTATGAGGGCTTTCGTGCCAAGTAACACAACCTTGGTACTCTACTGAGTACTCTAACCTTGGTACTCGAAATCTACTGATTTCGACCTCCTATGGACCAGTTGTCATGTTTCGGAAACTGTCGAACATGTGATTATGATGAACTGATGGTCAAACTAAAAAGGAGTACTGGCATCTTCAGCCTTGAAGAAGATTTTCCTCTTCTTGTTACTGAAGAGAACTATTCGTACTATGAAGTAAGTAATGTACCATGCACGGGTTGCAGGAAATAGTGGGCGTAGACCATTGCTACATTGGATCTGGATCTGGCTTCTGGAAGAAGGCAACAACTCGTCGGAAATATTCCAGAGATACCGCGAAGATGATGCTGGACTTCTGAATTGAAATGGGGAACAAATCATTTTATTGTTGGTACTATAAAATCGAGCCCCGTATTGCATAAAGGCAAAAATAAAATTAAAACTTAATTGCGAGAGCTGATGCTAATTATCGGTACAGACTTATCAAATCTTAAGGGCAATGTGGAGAGTGTCATGTGCAACTCGTAACTTTTTCGACTATTAACTCGGTTCGATATTTGCTTTTCATTGCAAAAAGAGTCAAGAATAAAACAAAACAGTTGTAACTATTTTATTTTTTTATTTAACGCCACCCGGATCATCTCCTCGATTTACCATACGGTCAACCATCAATACACAATATAAAAGTATTTTAGCCGATTAAACAATTTTAGTTTTATCATAAAAATAAAAAATAAAATAAGAAACAACCTTATAATCTTAAAAAATATTCATTTTATTTTATTCAAGTTTTTAGGGGAAAAAACAATATTCTGTGAGGTATCTACGTTATCATTTTCAATAAACCAAGGGATCTATTGGGATCTTCAGTCATCAACATGTTTTTTAAAGCACTTCAGAGAAAAACCGGAGGATGATAAAATATTTATTGGTAAATTAATTATTATCATACATTCAAATATAGTGAAATCAACCGGTATCAATATATCATCACAAACGGAATATAAAGTATAGTTTTTCGCGGTATCTGAAAATTTGTCAATGATGATTAGGGGGTTCATTTTGGAAATAAACGACTCATGTAACATTGAATATAAAATTCACTTTTTTCATAAATTTAACGTTTCACATAAATAAGACATTACAAATGGTAAAAGCGCTTACATTAATTGCTATGCATTACAAATATCCATATTTTCCATTAAGATTCATCCAGAATTAAATTATAGTTTTAATTTATAACTTATGCTTCATTGAGCAATATTATGTCAATTCTATGTCAATTTTTTTTTAATGGTTATACACTCAAATTCTTTTTCTTCGTTGTCAAAAATGGATTCTGTATACACAAAACCTTTGAGAAATCATGGCTTTTGAAATCGTTTGATAAATGCAACATTAAACAGTTGAAGTAGTTCTTATTTTTTACTAAACACTCCCTTAGCAATAGTTTTCCCTGATGGAAACTGCTGCCATAGCGGAAGTTCTGGAAGAGTATGAGGATGGCTTGAAAAAGCCGCTGCTGATAAAGACCATGCCATGGGCATATCGAGGAAGGAGAAAAAAATCCATATTCAATGTGGAAAAAATTTCACAGCTAATCCTCGCAACCTATTGTTTAAGAAATAATTTTAAAACAAATAAATTGTATTCTTTTGTATTTTTTTTTTACAATTATGATCCTTTTTATTATTTTCATTTATTACGCGTAAACGAAGTTGTTTCTTTGTACAATGTCTTATTATCGGCAGTTTTATATAAAATTGTTATTAAATTATATCATATCTCCAATAATATGCAGTAATCCAATAATCCAATTCTTATTAAAAATTGAAATGGATTAGTGAGCATCATTTGAGAAATAATTAAAGCTATTAACAATTCAATATAATAAAGACGATAATAAAACACTGGACTAAGAAACAATTTAGTTTAAGCGTAATATAAGAAAATGATAAAAAGAAGCATAATTGGATAAAGATCCATGATGATAAGAAGGACAACATTTACAAAATTAATTTTTGTAGAGAAAAAATGACTTTAAAATAGGCAACTTAGTCCGAACCGTTGATGTAAATGAATTAAGTAAATAAAGGATGTATGAATTTTTGATAGGTTTTATATATGAGTCGTTTACTTTGAAAGTGGCCTAAGTCCAGTTAAACTTAAATTAAGATAATAATTATTGATAATGTCCGAAGGCAGTGATGAAGGTAAATTTACTTAATTAGTAATTAACAAGTTAACCTTAGTTTTTACACAATTGCATTAATTGAATTAAACGGTACGTTTAATTAATACAGTTAAACAAATTAAAAATAAAACTTAAAATTTAGTATTAAATTTTAGAAATGGACTTAGGCCACTTTCAAAATAAACGGCTCTTATATACAATTCCAGTTATTGTTTTCTTACCATTCCTGAATGAAAGAAAGATGTAAATGGCCCTTGCGAGGTCCATTGCATGAAGCAGCGAGACCTATGACTGTTTAGTACTCATTTGATATTTTTAGTACTCGCAAGAACAGAAATTACCACCTATTGGACGATTGAAAAATTCTGGTACATCCTTTTAATAACCTGCCTACCATTTTACGATATTTTTAAAACTATGAAGTGTAAAATTTTAGAATGATCTAACCATACATTATCTGCCCTGAAAATACTGAAAAAAATATTTTTCCAGTTTGCCTTAGTTATTTTTTAATTTTCAAAGTAGAGAGAATGAAAAATTTGATGTTAAAATTTTGTTTTATTCTCAATTTTTTATAATGGGGTCATTTTTTTTTATTGTTAACTATTACTCTACTAATTATCCCTTTATTCATAAAAAAATTCGGACATATTCCATTGTCAGGGAAAAGACTTAAATGCGTGGGGACGAGGATTCGCCCTTTCTAGATGAATGATCCATATTATTATACTATGTATAGAAAGACATATTATTATTGCTACTACTATTGTAATATACAATGATAAAACAGCCACCCCCTCTTCTCTCCTCCCGGTCGCACAACATTGTATCTTATAAACTATTTCCATCGGAGAACCTACAATATAAGTTTTATATCGCGACAGTTCCGAACAAGGAAAATTGTCCCAGAGCAGCTCTGCGACCTGTCCCGATACACATGTTCCGCGGCATTTTCGCTAGGTGTGTACGAGACGTAGGCCGAGTCCTACCTCCCCCTTCCCCCCCGAGAGGGTAGGGCAGCACAATTTCTGTGACTCTGGTGTGACTTAGGCTGCATGCGATCCATTTCTTCTTCACAATTCGCAATATCCCTTTCTGTAACATGAGTCACAGAAACTGTGCTATGTGTAAAACTGTGTCTTTCTAACCTGTGCAGCAACTCAATGTGCAGAATTCTTAACATAACATAATTGTGGAGGTTGGCCTGAGCCTTGTTACTTATTTACATTTGGTGAATAATATTTACAAGATAGCCTACGATGGTGGCGCTACTCGTTAGGACTATCACCACAAGAGATGAACAGCTACGATAAATGTTCGACCAGTTTCTTTGTTCAATAACTCAGTGAGGTCCCTAATGGATTCTAGACCGCATCCAGAGTCACTAAATGACATATTTTTTCAAGATATTTTTATTAGAATAATTTTCTTATTATCGACCCTCCTCGGTATTTTTCCATGTAGGTACAGAAATGGTCAGTTTTTCGCTTCTATACCCTTATGCATATGGTCTTTTCTATTAGCGTGTTTGACTAGCTATTCTACGGTATCTTTCCACATCAATCAGTTCATACCAAATTCGGGGGTCAGCTTTCTATTGTTTGGTACAATTACGCAGGTAATAGTGAGTTTGTGGTTTTGTTTTTGTTATTGGATCTTTTATCTGGTCGGTGTTACGAATTCCGTCATCAGGATGAGGCACACCAACAAAATCTTACTGGTCCTGAATGAAGTCGACCGAAAACTGGCTCTGTTGGGAATCAGAAGATGCTGGCGCCAACAAGCCAAGTATTTTGCTAAAACGTACTTTGTAGGGTTAATGGTTGTAATACTTTTCTATGTCTTATATCCGTTATTAAACTTCTGTACTTTCCTGAAAGTACCTTTTTTTTTTCCTTTCTTTTGTGTTTGGTTGAGCACAGCAAATTTCACTTCCTTGGCAGATCAAATAACCTATAGGCTGGACGAGACCTGTGTAGCGCTCAATGACGTCTTCATGAGGCATTCCTCTATTTCGGACAAGAAGTTAGTCACTCTCACACAAGTTCACGACAAACTATGCGATATCTACATCATTTTAGACCGTTCCTATGCTTGGCTCATAACTTGTGTCTTTTCTGTCTGCTTCAATGGGATTTTTATCCCTTTTTATATATTACTGACCGCAGTCTATATAGCAGAAACTGGGTTAAACGCAAATCAGACAGCATTGGCTGCATGCTGGATTACCATTTCTTTCCACACCATTTGGCAAATCATATCGACTACCACTGGAATCACCATGAAGGTCAGTTATACCAAATGTATATATTTAATCAACAAAACTAACAAATTTTATAACATTAATCAGTTCAGATTAAAAGATAACAGACCAATTTAATCCCTCAAAAATTTATTTATAAAAACTTTATTACTAGTCAAGTTATTTTATATTTTGTAACGTCTTGGCCTTTTTTAACTAATCTTTGGCCATTTTCAAACTATTTTATCATCTATGTCCAATTTTAAAGTATTGTAAACCCACTACTAAAAGCATTATTTGTTCTAAAATCTAACAGTAATCTAACAGAATTGTCAAATGTTATATTTTTGGCACAATGGCTTAGTTCTTTTTACCAGTGAAATGGCATTTCTAAAAAAATATTTAAATAAATATTTTAGATCAGTACTTCAACAGATTTAATAATTTAAAAATCATGAATTAAATTTAAAATTATACTTAAGGCAAAATTTATTATACTCACACTAAATACAACCAGTAAAAAATATTTCTATTTTACCCGTTTCTTAATTTTTTCCTAAATTAGTTCAAACATAAAACTGGCAATGGGGATTTATTTTGAAACTATGTTTGTAAAATATAGAAATTGTATAGAGTATTATTTGTTCAATTTATTCAGCAATTCTGCATATGTTATATTGATACTTGTGGAATCTTTCTTGAAATTATTTGGATTTTGTAAATTTTCTGTTATTGTAATAGACTCTAATAATTTTCTTCTGAAAATAGTTTTTTCTTCTTAAGGAATTTTAACATCTCCAAAATCAGACTTATCATCTTTTTATGCAGAATACTGCACTAGTGCTGTTTTTTTAAAAATTATATTTTGGATTATTTTTATTTTTACAATTATTAATATATTGATAGATTCTGTCCTTTATATATTGACCACTATCTCAATAATCCTTTTTCAGTTATTTTTAATGCTTAATTTATAACATTCCTAGTTAAATTCATTTTCATGTGATAAGGGTGGTTAGAAAAATAATTGAAAATAACTTTGCTGGCTCCATCCCTTCTTATCCAATCTGTAGTCAGAACCTCATCTTCCCTTTTTATTTTCATCTCTAGAAATCTTACCGCATTATTATTTTTTGTTTCTTTTGCGAATTTTATTCTTTTATTATAATTATTCAGACTTTTAAAAGAAGTATCTGTTTTATCTTCTTTTATTATGCATAAAATGTTATTCGCATATTTCAAGCATAACTTTGGTTTTATATTTTAATCTTTAATTATATCTGATAATAATTTATTATATATATATATATATATATATATATATATATATATATATATATATATATATATATATATATATATATATTCATATTATATTATATATATTCATAAATTTCCCTGATAGATTTACTGACCCACTTATATCCACCCATTTATATTCCGTTAGTATGTTTATATTGGTCGCTATCAAATTAAAAAAAAAACATTTTCGCTATGTAATTTCAATTATATATGATATTAATGTATATGATATCATTTTTTATGCTGGTGTAATGTTTAATTTCATTCCAATTATTCTACAATATTTTGATTATACATTTTATGGCACATTGGAGAACAGGGAGTCTACTTCAAAGCTTATTAATTCTTCATTCTTACTTGGTTTTATTTTCTTGGTTTCGTTATTTGCTTCCAATGTGTTTTCACATCAAATGGGTTATTTTTATTAAGATTGTCCAAAGTGGGTTTTAAGAATTTGGATAATTTGTATGCAATGTAATGTAATTGTATGTATATTTCTATAATTGGTCTGAAAGTAATTTGTAGCTTGTGCAGTATTATTAACCCATTCATTCTAGGAGATATTGGTCTTTTTTCTACCAGTTAATTATAAATTTTGTTAATCATAATTAATTAACCATAAAATTTGTTTATGCAATCCTCTGTTTTCTCGGAGATTTCTATTAATGGGTCCTTTCTTAGTTTTCTATAATTAACATGTTTTTCAATTAAATTGTGCAAATTATTTAAATAAAACTCTTCCATTATTCCAGTATCAGATTTTATGAATATAATGTTAGAGTAGTTTTTCTTGTATTGTTTAAATCATTCCTTCAAATTTTTTGTAATAGGGTTATTTTTGATACATTGAGATCATTGTTATTGTCTAGCCAATTACAATTTTTTCTTGTTATATTGTTTCTGATACTATTTTTGTGATTGTCACAGGAATCTAAGTCGTTTATATTATTTTACGTATTTATTATAATACATATGATTTTTTTTTTTTTTTTAATGCGTAGGAAATAAATTTACATGTTCCCCCAAACTTAAAAGATTTGTAGCATATTTAGTAATTTCTAAGTTAGTAAAATTTTTGATATACTATTTTTAATTTAACATATTTATTCAATAATTCATTATTGCTGTAACCTGTTTTAATTTTCATCCATATTATTATATTATTTTTTAATGATAAAGATGTTTTATTGTTCAAAAAATTATTTTGATTTGAATTATTCTTATTAATATTATACCATTTGTCAATTTTTATTTAGTTTAAAGTTTATGTTATTTTTGCACTTTTTTTCTCCTACTTTTATTTTATGGTTAATTTTCGTTTCTAGCCTCGGATATTTCTCTATCGTACTTTGATTTGGTATAATGTATCTATTTTCAATCTGGTGCAACAACCAATAGCTCTGTTTCAAATCAAGTTTTATTTTCAGAAGAAAATTATTAGAGGCCATACACAATAACAGAAAATACAATACACTCTAAGAAAGATTCTATAAATATCAATATAACATGCCGAATTTGCTGAATAAGTTGAACAAATTTCATATATGTTTATTGATTTAAGGTGAAAAGTGATTTATATAAATAAATGAAGGCTGAAAATATTTAATTACATTTTACTAAATAAAAATATTTTATACAACTAAACAATTTCTAATATTTTACAAACAATAATAGTTTCAAGATAAATTCCCTAAGAGTGCGCTATGACATTCTTACTCTCATTTATATTGAAATGAATATAGTTGTTAGACAAGTATAGCCTTCAATAAGTAATAGTTTTGTGTTTTAAATAAGTGAGTGAGAAATGAAGAAACAGGTAAAATAAAAATATGATTTACTGGTTTTATTTAGTGTAAATAAATAAATAAATTTTGTGCTAAGTATAATTTTAAATTTAATTTATGGCTTTTAAGTTATTAAATTTGTTGAAGTATTGTTGTAAAACATTTATTTAAATAATTTTTTAGAAATGCCATTTCACCGATAGAAAAGTATCATTGTGCCAATAACAGAAAATTTGAAAGTTCATTACAATTAAATTTTAGTACAAATATGTAAAATAATTTATTTGTTTTTTTTAATATTTAATAATCAGACGTAAGTGACACAATAGTATATACTTTGAAAATGGGCAACAATTAAGTAATAAAGTTTTTATTAATAAATGTATGTGGGATTAAATTATCTTTTCATCTAAACTGATTAATTTTATGAAATTAGAATCCCAATAGGTAATGAAAAACCAAAATATTGCTGTTGTCAAAAAAAAAACTGTCTGATAAAAAACCATATAAGTAAAATAACAGAAATACAGCCTACATTTTTTTTTTACCTCTTATCCAAAATAACATATATAAGGTAAGCAGGGTAATTGCGTTACTGGGGTGCATACAACAGCTCTAAACAATATAATATTAGTCAAATACTGTCAAAATGAAATTATAGCATTAATATGTGATAAATATTCAATCTGAGAATTTTAACAATATTGGGCTAATATTATACAGTTTAGAACAGAGGTGGCCAAACCATGGCGCATTGGATTATTACAAGTGACGCATTGCATCTTTGCGCCTACATATTGTAACGTTCCGTTTTTGGGGAAATAAATAAATTAAACTTATTTTCCCTTTTTTAATATATTTATTTGTTTTATAAAACTTTGACTCTAATTCTCAGGGTGGGTTACTAGACAACCAGACACAGACACACAGAACTATTACTATTGCAAAACATAATAAAACGTGAAGCGTCAATATTTCTTAAATTTAACACTTTCTTCTTTTAGAATGATGACGTTGGTTTACGGGATATAATTAAAATGTATTACCAAATGATGTGGATCTGGTGGATGAAGTTTCACGGGAGCTCTTAAGACGTCTACCCCGGTCCCTGGTCCTAACAAGAATGATGCTCTCCTTTGTTGTCCGTTACACCTCTCTAGGTTTCAAAATGGCGAACTGCCATTTTGATTATCTAATACAAATGGACCATTTATGATTTTCTGAAGTTCTCATTTGATGAAAATATCTTCTACTTCTTTTTGATTTTCTTAGATCAGGTTTATTGTCGAAGTATTGACAAATTGATCATCTTCACCCACTCGATCATTATGGCAGAGGTTCTGTTGAAGTCAAACATAGAGCCGCCATGTTTTAAAATAAAACCGTCTATTTTGGTTCCATTTATGATGATAAACACACTTTTCATTATAATTTATGATGGTTGCAGTCAGGATAAATAAATGTTGTATTATTTTCCTGAGAATCCCTATTTCCAAATATTAAATCTAATTTAAGATATCTAAAACAATTATTTACTACGTACTTAATTCTTAAAAAAAAGGTGTATATTACAATATTTGTATTTTTATATTGTTTACTTTGGACAATGAGTCCCCTCTAAGCGAAGCTGATCCTTTTTTTTTTTTTATTCATTTTTTAATGCCTAATCACAAAGGTATAAACATTACTCGAGTTATGTGGTGCATCTGAGCTCATTTGTGAAAAAACTGTATGCAAAAAGTTGACCACCCCTGGTTTAAAGGCTGAGTAAACGCACTTACCCCACCTTACAACCTTATAATTTGTTTTCATTCAGATTAAAAAAAAAAAATTCAGATTTCAGTTTAAAAAATAACCATTATAGGCCATGTTCATAGTCATATTTTCATTTGTGCCAGCCAAAATAACCGTGGACTTGGTTTAGTTCAAACATTTTCCTGATGTGTATTTCACATATAAGAATAAAAAATGAAGGAATATAATGTAGGTTTTCTATTTATGTATTAGCAATAAGTGTATATTATTAAATTTATCATTTAACTCAAAACTGTCTCAAGAAAAAAAATCCTTATTAAAAAAAAATTATGTGGCATAGACCACTGTCATTTTCAGCACATCCTTCAAATCATCACATAACACAGCAAATTCAATTAATTTAAAATTTAGGATCTATTATTCTGCTATGCTCCACCTCTTTCATTCTATAGTAAACAATTTTTAAGCCGAGTGAAAATAACTCATTTTCTGTTATTTGTGGATTTGCAAAATTTTATAGTAATGCTAAGCTAAATGTTGGCCCTTCTCATCCATAAATGAGGGAAATAAATAAATAATTTATGATTTTTTTTTTTAGTTGAGAGGATTCAACCTTACACTGTTTAAGCTAATGATGAGTGATAAAAGAAATGAAGTGCTACGAAATGTGAGTACATTCTTGAAATAAGTTTATAGGTATTATAAAATTGATTGTACTAATTATATAGCTATTGAATGATTATCACTTTTATTTCTTGACAGAATAAGTTACGCTTACATATATCAGTGAAGAGAGAGGTTGTTTTCACAGGCAAAGGATTCTTTAAACTGGATTACACTCTTATTCAAAGTGTAAGATTTTGATTTGTTACCTATTTTAGCCAATAAATAAAAAAACTAAAAGACAAAATAGCCATAGCAAAGTATTAATATGGTTATGGTATGAATTATGACCTGAAAACTTGGTTTTATCTATAAATAATACCTTATAAGCCTAATTTCTCAGAGTCCAATCAAATCTGGAAAAATCATTTAAAAGAAATAAAAAATAATTTAAAAAAATAAATAATTTAACAGTTGAACATTGAGAGCTCTCCTTGACAAATCCTTCAGATTTCTGCTTAAGAAAATCCTCATGTTAGTATGGGTGGTTCACACTTTTTCCTCTGCTCAGCTAGCAATATGCAATATTTAGGGATTAGAATCTACACCACTCATTTTCGTGAGGGTTATTATTTTATAATTTTTAATTAGAGAAAACACATTTCCCTGAAGAAAATATAATGGTTTCGTGGCAACAATCATAGCACAATTCATTTAAGGTTTTTTGGAAATTTAAATATATACAAATTGTTGAAAAAATGCTTCTGTTTTATGTTATGCTAATGTTTTTTAAAATCGTCATTGACCTTGTAAAACTGAAATGACACTGAAAAATAAATTTAATGGTTATTTCTCATTTCTAAAAAAAACCATTTGTCTTATAATATTTTTTTTAAACTGTTGACAGATCATAGCTTCGGCCACCACGTACTTGGTCATCCTGATACAATTCACCCCAGGTGAAGATGAACCTGTGGACATTTTGAATTCAGAAATTAACAACACAACTCATTTTCCTGTCTCCTCAATATCAGTAATAAATGCTTAATACGATTAAAGAAAATTAGAAGAAATGTATTTATTAAAATGGTAGATATTAGCTAAAGATATATTTGATATTTCTTTTGCACAATTATAAATAGTTATTTTATAGTTGTATCAACTTATACATTATCCATTCCTAGTTCCCTGCCAAGATATTCACAATAAATATTATTCTTCCTATTTAATCTCCGTTTCTCAGCCTACAGTTATTCCTCGAAGTAGTATCCTTGGTAACATCTCAGGTGGTTCATATAGCTGATAGTCTCACTTTGCCTATCTCTTTCCCCGCTACCTTTTTAAATAACTCATATATCTTTAATGATCTGTTTATAGTACCTCACACTCTTCAGTCACATGTTAACCTCGAAAAATGGTATCAAAGCTATAGGAATAGAATAAATTCCTACTAATTCCTTAAAATTACCTGTATTCTTCGCTAAAAAACCTACAGTATCCTTTCTCATGACTTCCTTCAATAGGATGACCCTAATATCTGTAGAAAAGAACCCAGGGCTTCATCTAGACAAGCTGCTTACTTGGAATCCTCATACAAGATTGAAATGACTAGAAATTATTTGTCTGACTACTTCAATATTTAAAAGCCAAACTTACATTTCAACTCACACAATACTGCTAGTTTCTAACCTAGCTTTCCAATCTATACTTGAGATAATCATCCAAGATATGGCCCCAGGAACTTACCATTGACATAGAAACACTACCAATCTGTAGTTTCTTCACAAGCCATAATCAGTCAGTAAATTTACTTCATACATTTTCATTAAAGTTGTAAATCTCAATTTATAGATAAAAAAAAAATGCATGTCTTTCTTCAATATAATATTTCTAGATGATTCAAAAAAAATATTTTATCAATATAATTTCAGTTACCACTAGATCTATAATAAAATTTCCTTGTGAGAGAGAGATCTTATTAAAATTTTATTAATTTTAATTTATTAATTAAATTGAATTATTAATTTATTGAATTGTTGACTTTTAAAAACTTTCTTGTTTTTTTTCTTATGCATCATTTTCAATGGACGCTGTGATGTGTGAAACTGTATCTTCAAGAAGATTCCAGTAAAATAAATATTTATGAAAGGAAACTAAGTTTTAATTTTTGTAGCATTTTTGGTATATTAGGGAAGAATAAATAAACAAAACAACTTTTATTTAATAACATTAAATACATTGATATTTTATAAACACCAGTAAAGAAATACTTTGAACATTAGTATTTTGCTTTTTTATTTTCTCTTTCTTCAGCCTTTTACATTAATACAGATTATCTTTAAAATTATTGCATTATATCTTACAGAAGAAATGTTGAATACTTAAGATACTTTGGTAACAGTAAGTAGCGGGGTGTCTGGTTCGTGAAGCAAAAGAGCAGAGTCGCTGGTTGCATCAATGCTGGTTAGTCCTGGAGGTCGAATTTCTTCTTCAATGCAAGGGCAGGACACACTTAAGTGTTCACAGCGATTAACCTTTAGAGAAGATGATGAACATTTATTAACTTGCAACAGTATTTGATGATTGAGGAAGCAACTAAATAGAAGTTAATAAATTTATGTTGTTTCAACTTGCAGTTATAAATTACTTTATTTTTGTTGGATAACTATAATAAATTTAAACTTACTTGAAAGAATAAAACAACTTAATTTAAAGAATATTGCATGCCAATATGATTTGTAAATAAATTATTGATAATCTTTCAATAATCATACTATATGTAAATATTGTCTGACCTTATTAGTGAGAAATCGCAGAAAGCAATTAGAAATTGGATTTGCAAACATTTTTTTTCTGTACTTAGTAAATGAATTTAATCACACTTACCAATAATATAATTAACCAAAACTTACTTCCAAGGAAGACTTTTTGATAGGGCTATCAGCAATTACTTCCAGTCTTTTACTATCAACGTGATTTGCAGCGAACCTTAATCGCTTAGGAGATTCAAAGCTAGCTGCCCTTGGAATTTTGGTTTTTAGTGAGCTCCTGATTCCTCTCTGTAAACCTTTTGAGAAATAAAAATAAACCTCCTCATGATATATAATTAAAAATCAAATGATAAACTATTAATAATATCAGTGATTTCAAATGATGATAATAGTGACTCAAATCTGGGCCTGGTAGTTTGGAGTATTCACTGAGCTACATCACTTCTGACATATCTATATATTGTATTAATAGTTTCTTTGGTTACATTAAACACTAATGCACAAAATGCTAGAAACAATTTATGTTTTTAATTATAGTAATTAGATAACATATCTTTATATAAGTTTTAACACCACCTAACTCAGTTTTGGATGAAAATGAGCGAGGTAGCTAAGTTGATTTGTATTTTCATGCCCTATTGAATGGTAGCCATGCCAATGAGCTACATATGCCATAATACCCTTCAAGGTTGAAATATGCAATAAATTATGAAGGCCATAATTCTTTGATTAAATTAAATTAAAAGGCCATAATTAATTATTATAAGGTCATAATTATTAATTAAATTAGGCAGTTTTTAGTATCTCCTGCAAAATTGGGAGCACTGAGTTAGGCATTGTTAGAATTTATACGATGATATTTTATTCATTAGTAAATATCATGACAATATAATTACCATGCCTCCTCCTCTCCCTCCAGACTGGGTCCTCACCAATCAGAAAATAAGTCTTCACCTCTCCTTTGCCTTTCATCCTAATTATCCCTCGCTCCTCAAAATGGTAGCCCCCAAGTCTGTCCAACAGTTGCTTTGTCTCTTCACTACAATGGATCTTCTGAGCTAACAATGGTAAATTAATAGAATTTATTTATTATAGAAATATATTTAACTAGTATACACGGGCGAGAACTCTCGCATTAGATCCTAATACATTAGAAGTATAAGTGATATCAGGAAAACATATTTGTTCTTATAAACAATATAATATTACTAAAAAAAATTATTTAACACACACATTTGGGAAAGCTACATAGTTTGTAATGATTATGTTGAAGTTACAGCTCATACTTAATAATATATTAAAGTCATTAAAAGATTTTGTAAACAGACTCAGATTGATATAAAGTTGCCATGACAACGACACTACGCAAGATGGCATACGGTCCGTGCGGACGTATATCGTGCGTTATCTCGAAAACAGTAGGTTTTTAAGCTTTAAAACGCTGGACCAATACGCTCCTATGGAGCGTATATGATATTGATGCCCGCGTCAAAATCTTTAAAATCCAACTTATCCCGTCTCGATCCGCCGACTCTCAGTCGTCAAAGTTTTGAAACCTTCCAGTTTTTTCATCACTTTTATTTAAGCCCATGTAAGATTTTAAGAAACAAAATTGGAATTCGTCACGTCTCCGTGGAATTCTCTTTCTTTTGATACCTCACTCGTCAAAATCCATCGCTCCTGAGAGCCGGAAAAGGGATCTATACTACCGTAATAATATATAGTAGTGATATACAAACTTTTACGGAAATATATTTTATATTAATAGAGATGAATCTTATAACCATAAATATATAATAAAAAAATACATTTATTTTTAAACCAGTAACCTTCCAACATACACAACCCTTCTGAAATATTCAGCCTTATTACTAAACTATATATTTTATATTATTCTCTCCTATTAGATTATACTAATTAAATGTTTTAGCAAAAAGCCTCATTACCTCCTTTCATCAGTGTAAGGAATTTAAAAATGTTTATAATTTTAAAGACTCTGATACTAACCTTATACCTAACATTATTCAGATAATACAGATGCATGGTAACCATGTCCAACAAACAAAAAAAAAAAAAGAAAAAACCTATACCCTTACAACTCAGGAAGGGTCTTGGGTTTAGTTAGTACTTGGTAAGGAAGTACTGTTTCTTAACCAACTATTATGCTAGGAGGTGATTTTGACACAGGATTAACTGCCAGATTTTCCTCCTAACTCATTGAAGGATCAGACATCCACTTTACAGAGACTGGGTGTGCCCCAGAAGAGTTTACCAATTCCAGAATTAATCCAAAGCTGATACAATAGAATAATAAATTAGCTTGCAGTTAGTCTAAGCCTTACCCATTCAGCTACCCTTTATGGAATAACTAGGAATTTATTATTTAAAAAAATCCAATAAAAGAGCAAATAATTTATTTATTCATGGAGTTGGTGAAATTAGAACAGCTAAAGAATGCAAAACAGATATAACATGCTAAATATCAATACCAAATATATAAAAATGATTTATATTTAAAACAAACTGAATTTTGCAATGTATTTATTAGAAAGAATATTTCATATAAACACTAGGTAATTCAAAAAATTTATTGCTGGTACTGTGATAGCTTACCCAGTCCATTTGATTCCATTCTCGAAGCAGTGTTTACTGTATCTCCAAAAAGACAATACCGTGGCATTTTGAGACCAACTACACCAGCGCATACAGTTCCTGTAATAAAAAAATATTTTTTTATTTATTTATGATGCATTGACTATCTTTAGAGTATAGCTTAGCACCTAGATTTCTTGCAATCTTTTAAAGAGTTGGTCGGAAACAAGTACCACCCAGAATCATGAAGATAACTTGCAGCTAATTAAAAAGATAAGTAGCAGTAAAAATTAATATGGTATCAGATATAACTGGCCTTCAGAGAAAGTCAATGGTGGGAATCTCGGCATAAATTTCTTGAGGAAAATGCCTTACTTTTCTAAGATATATTGATCCTCAGGTGATAATTAATGCTTGATATAATCCATTTTTGTTTCAAAATCAATAATTTGTGAACTATTTTAATAATTAAAATATCAATTTTCACATCGTGTATCAGTCAAGATGTTTAATAAAACAAGTATTGTTTTATTTACTTTGTCTTCATGTTGACCACACAACAAAGGCTGTTTAAATACAGTTTAGTATTTTTTAGCCTTCATGATTTCTTAGGAAATTTATCACAAATGAAAAGGACCTTTTAATTTTGCTCATACAGCTTTCCTAAATATAATAATTAAACTATGTAGCATTTAAGTAATGCAGAAAAGCAGTCCATAAAAGAACTTACCAGAATGAAGTCCAATCCGCAGCTTCAGTTTTTCGTTTGGCCTATGCCTGATCTTGAACCTGTCTACTGTATTCAGAAGGTCGAGGGACATTGTTGCAATTTCTGCTGCATGCTGGTCGCAGTTCCTGACAGGTAGTCCAGATACCACCATGTAAGCATCACCTATGGTCTCCACTTTATACACATCATAAGCTTCTATGATGGAATCAAAGCAAGTGTACAGGTCATTTAAGAAGTCCACAACCTGTAAGTTGTTTTATTTATGTAAAAGCTTTAGTATCAGTTTTATTATATATTTGCTCGCGAGAATGAAATATGCCAAAATATGAATTTTTAAATCCGTGTTCCTCCCAGTACTCCTGTATGGATCAGAAAGTTGGACGGCCCTCGACAAGCACGTAAGTGGGATAACATCTCCAGAAATGAGATTCCTCCATAGAATAGTTGGCAAGACCAGGAGAGACTGCGTCAGGAATGAAAGAGTTCGGGAGGATCTGGATGTTAGATCAGTGCGCGACAACATGCAAAAGCGGCAACTAAAATGGTATGGACACGTCTGTAGAATGGACGATACCAGAAAAGCCAGGTGGTATTTGGAAGCTAGGCCAGAAGGAACACTGCCTCGTGGCAGACCCAGAGGCATGTACTCTGATTACATTGAAAAACTGTTGGCAGCTAGAGGACGCACCATACCGGAGATGAGAAGATTAGCCAGGGACAGGGACCAGTGGGCTAGATGGACCGAGACTGCAACTCCACGCTTCACAGCACAAAGGAGATAGAGGAAGAAGAAGAGAAGAGAATGAAATATATTTCAATATTGAAATATTAGAAATGGGAGGATGGCATTAAGGACACCTTTAGCAATAGCAATCTGGATTAGCTTAGGGGACAAGAGAAGGTCAAGAGGCTTTTATTAATTAAGTAAAAGAAGAAGTAGAAAAAGGAGTAATTTATAATAAATATTGCTTGAGTTCAAGGTTGATATAATTGGAGTTATGAAAGTACACTCGATTTAATGGTGAAAGATTTGTATTAGCTTAATTATAATAATTTTTTAAATTATGAAAAAGCATCTTTCTATAGTGTGGAAATGCAATTAGGATAATTAAAATTAAAAATTAAAGCTACCTTTTGAATATAACTATAACCTTGATCTTGTATCCATTAAGATAATTAATAATTCCATTAGTTCAGAACTTTAATTTACTAATCAATACCAAAGCAAATTTTTGAACTAATATTTAGTATTTTTACACACTTGTATTAAAATTTTGCTGTAAATATTTTAAATGTTTATATTTATCCCTACATTTTAAATTTTTATCAATTAAATTACAATTTTAGTATTATACATATTATATTATTATACAATTACATATTGTATTATTATACAATTTTAATATAAATTGTCACTATTTATTCTTGAAAATTGATGCTATAATACACCTACTTTAACTAGTTTGATAAAATTCTAAATAAAAACTAAATTATTCAAAAAATATAAAAAAAGAAGACTAAAATTAAAAAAACATATTAATGATTTAGACACTGCACAAGATTTTGTAGTAGTAATTTGTTCACAACCTGAAAAGTAATCCACATTGGTTCTAGCCAAATTTAGAAATTTAATTTAAATAAAAAAAAAATTGTTTAGCATGCAATCTCCAATTTTGGTGCTCCCAATAAAATGCTGCCCAATGCAACTAGTATACCTCTGCATAAATGGGCCCCAGAGGATAACCCAATCTTTCTGTACTACTAAGAGTACGAAACGAACAATAATTACGGACTGTAAGCGTAATTTGTAGTTTATTTTCTTTTCATGTCTATGAAATTATCGAAATCGTACGTAAAAGGAGGATATAGAATACACCTTTCAGGAATTGTAGATGAAAATCTCCAAAAAGTCCTAAAAATTCGATTTTTTTTTGTCACCATTTTGAAACTCGTCCCCTCCTGATATCGACGGACAGATTTTTTTAGTATCTGGGATGTCTGCAGTTTTATGTGTACTTGAAATAAATCATATCTAATGTGAAACCACTGACTTATTCAACTCTGAATTATTTGGACAGTTTGCAGATTTTCACGGCTCTATATTCTCAGTGCTATTCTGAATATTCAAAATAATGTATACGAACTTGCATTGAAGTTGAATTTGAACTTGAATTTAAAGTTCTTTAAAAATGGCTATTTTACCTTAAATGCGCTGCAAGCGAGTTTCTGAGGTAAAAACCGCTTTTTCTTAGCGGATTGCCAATTTCGAGAGGTGTACTTGACCGAATTTAAAAAAAAAAAAGAAGTGCTCAATGGATGCAGAATTTGATCTTCTACAACTTTTATCACTTAATTTTTTCTCTTACAATTAGAGTACTCGGCTCTGGTTCTGACAAAATCGTCGTTTTTGACCGTGGTTTTCGATCATAGAAATTGACCAAATTATTATGTTTTGGCATTCATTAGACGTAGAATTTGATGTTCTTTAATTTAATATACCATAAGTTTTCGATAGAATATACCGTTTAGGAATTATACGTGAAAAAACAAAATTATTCCTAAAATTTCTAGTTTATTGGCCGCCATTTTGTATTTCAGCGGATGTAAGTTGGCAGGCGTCCATTTTTCATGTCAGGCATGTGGCCATGTTCATTATATATGCCCAAGCCTTATTATGAAATAAGTCATTTTTTTTGCCACGGTCTCTCGGATGAATAGCAGTTCAGGGTTGAAGTGAGATAGGTAAGGATTAGATGTAGAAAAAATTATGATCTAGTGTGTTGGAGAGATCAGATTTCAAACCACATACAAATCAGAAAGGACGCCGAGAAACGAAGGGGTTCTCAAACCAAATTTCAAACATCGATCCAATTCCTCGTAAAGTTCAATTCAAACAAAAAAAAAATATTATAATTTGATTCATCTCCCAAATATGAAAAAATAAAACCATATTTATTTGTTTATATTATATATATTTGTTTATATTATATATATTTATATGACCAGAACAATTCTGGACGCTTGGCAGTTTGTAATTTGGTTAAAACTGTATGATAATAAAATGGACAAGAAAAAATTTTAGTTTATATTTATAGTACAAAGTATTTTATAGTTTATATTTGCGTTTGCTTTTCATATCGTCCCTACTATGTCCAACTATCAAATGCGAAAAAATACGATCATATTCTTCACTTTGTAACGCACTAAGTGAGGCATGCCTTATGGCGAAGACTTGAATTCCCAATCCTTAACATTTAGCTTCTTGTGTCTTTTGGGGGCTAGGCATGAGATACTTAGCTGTACCTATTGCGTTTTCAATATGAAAATTCCATTTTTTCACATTCGATAGTCGAATATGGTAGGGACGATATGATGAGTAGGGAGCTAGAAAATTTAAGTTAAATATATAGCACCAAGCAGTATTCTCTAGGAAGTTTTTAAGCAACGTTTGTAATAGATATTTTAGCATATTAAATTCTTTTCAAGCAAAAAGTTCTCTCAAAAGTTTCTGAACTCGGATATCGCACAAATTGTATCAGACATTAAAAGCTTCCCGATAAGTTAGTTCTTGTCACACGGAACTGGAAAAGTCCCATTGTAACTCAAGTCTATCGATCCCTAAGTTGGCGAGTTACACTAAATCAAAACTACTGAGTCTTATGACTCAACGGAACTCTAGTTGAGATAATAGTATTTTTGTAGCTGAAAAAGAAATATCTTGTCGAGGGAAAGATATATTCTAGTGATACCTGGAATGGCGTGCTCTCGGCCGACATTGCCGTGAAACCGACGATATCGCTGAAATAGATGGTGACGCAGTCAAAACTTTCAGCTTCCACTTTGTGGCCCCGCTTCAGCTGCTCGGCGACGCACCTCGGCAGCATCTCGTACAGCAGAGCATCTGTATCCCAAAGTTATTAGAACACAAATATAACCAATACTCTCATTATCCTATAAATATCTCTCTTTATATATGTGTATATATATATATATATATATATATATATATATATATATATATATATACACATATATAATGTTAAATAAACAATTTGGGCTAATGGTATTCAATTAGAGCATATATCAGGTTCTATTATTGGGTACACGGGACAGCTTGATTAAAAATGATAGCGATCCTCCAATGCAATTCCACCAAATGTTGGACAAGGCTTCTGGTAGTCCAAAGTGTACTTTTTTGAATTAAAAGTAAATGTGGTTGCGTATTATTGTAAAGTCTTAATTGAGCTATTATTCTCAGATGAGAAATATGACAGCTTTGCATTAAGTATTTTTATATCCCATTAAGTTCGTTTTAATGAAAGCCTTATCATACAGGGGTTACATTTCGATTACTGGAGGAACAAGAGATCTTTACTCTTGACGATTTCCCTACTGCTTTCCAAGACCTCACTCAATCTGATTTTAATACTGACCGGGCCGTCAAACAAAATCAGTTCAAACATTAACATGCTCTCTAAAAGTTGTCTCAGCTGCGTTACTCAGTTATATTGCAAACTCAACCGGCCATTGCTATTCAGCAGCACCAGCTTAAAAATACATTGTTTAACAATGCGTGGACAATTAATATGGAGCATTTTTATTAGACAGGCCAATGTCTGTTTTCAAACAAAATATCCCATTGGAATGGATGCGACTACCAATCTTATCATAAAATATAGGGTATTTCGTTGCAAAAACAGTAATCGCTTATATTCTCTTATTCTTCAATGTGCTCAGTGGCGCAACCAAGCGCAGCATAGAAGATATAAGTCAACATCACAGACGTTTTTGCCTGGCACCCCATGAAACCATTTTAGTTTCACACAGTACCTAGTACCGCCCCAATGTTTGAGTTACTTTTAGAAATTATATGCCTCATCGCCCAGTTGAAGAGTCTAGATGAACTGAAGGTGATACCGATATAATTGTATTCTTGTACTTCCTTAATAATACTTCCATTGCAAAATACACTTTTATCTTTCAAGGGCCTACCCCGGTAAATTTTTAACAAATTTATTATAGAAATATTTAATGTTAAGTAGTTTGTTGTGCTGTATTTTTTTAGAAAGTTTAATTTCGCTAGGACATTAGCTACGGAGTTCCCAGCCAAAACCAGATCATCCGCATAAAATGAGGCTCAAAATTTCATGAGATAGACTTATCTTTATTCCGTGCGCCATATTTTCTAGAAAGATGGATTCGAAATCAGCAATAAATAAGGAAAATAAAAGGAGACTTGATATCTCTTCTTGGAGAACACCCTCAGTGATGACTATTTGATTGCTCAAGTGATTTTTATATTTCATTTGCATAGATGCGTCATCATACAAGTTCTCTACCAGACTGAGGAGTTTGCCACTTATTCCCATCGAAAAAACCTTGCACTAGAGTTTTGTATGTGAAACAGAATCAATTTCTCTCCGAAAATCTAACAACTTCTTTTAAGTTCTACATAAAAGCCCCAAAGATGTTTCTTCAAACTGTTGTCGGTAGATCACATATCATAATATTTGAGGGCTCTTTGATGTGATAGGGGTCAAATAATTAAAACTTCTGACATAAGCAGTTTTGAGTTGTGTCTCTTTCATAATTGATGTGCGATATTTATGCGACTCCTTCCTCTCTCCTCTCTTAACTGCAAGCAACAGCTCCTTTCAATAAATCAGTCAGTCATGAAAAAGAGATAGGCCCTTAGCGGCGAGTGAATCATTCTTATTTGATCCCTAAAAGGAACGGTTTATCCATTATTAGTGAGGACGTATAAGGAAGGCTTAAGGGCATGAGTGGAGAATCTGACCACTGCCACGACTCCCTAGGACATATTTTACAAATGCTCTCGGGGTAATTACAGTTTAATCTTCGAGGAGGATTATACGGCTGATTGAAGCTAGAGAGGCTTTCTTAGAAGAAATAAGGTATATTGAATTTATTCTGCAGGGTGATACTTAAATAATACAGGGACCATTTCATTTCCTGTAGAACTATTTATGTTTTTATAAATGCATTCATTATTATTAGTATAAACTTTATTAAAAACGAGATCGAAAGACATTCTATTATAGCTTACATTATTATATAATGTATTATACATTATAATACATTCGAAGTATAAAACGAATTCTCAAAACATTAAGCGTAAATAACTGAAAGTGTAAAAATTAGGTGGGATGATGGCACTCAAAAACTATACTATTTATCGATATTATAATTTTAATATTGTCATTCTGATATCTCACACAATCATTTTTTTTTAAATATTTATATATATGGGGATAGGGTGGCAATAACAAACTTATACAAATATAAATATGTTGATGCTTTTAGTTCCTTGTACGCAGTTTTGTACCATTTTGACCATCCCTGATTCCATTTGACTAGTTTCGTCGTGACGTCTGTACGTCCGTTCGTACGTATCTCGCATAACTCAAAAACAGTGAGCCATAGAAAGTTAAAATTTTGTATTTAGGGTTGTTGTAGCATCTAGTTGCGAACCCTTTTGGTTACTACTTGAGCACCGATAGTCATTTAGACTTTACATGAAGGTCAAAATAGATTTTAATCAAAAATCATATTAAAATATAATGCAAACATTTTCAAATTTGGTATTTATGATTTATATATTCATTTGAATAGCGTAGTAGATTTTGTTTAAAATTGCCGGATATGGTACTTTATATTGAAGGTCATAATAAACTTTCCTCAAAAATATATTAAAATATCAGAAAACAC
Source organism: Rhaphigaster nebulosa (assembly GCA_948150685.1). Lineage (NCBI taxonomy): Eukaryota > Metazoa > Arthropoda > Insecta > Hemiptera > Pentatomidae > Rhaphigaster > Rhaphigaster nebulosa. The sequence continues at coordinate 33,066,885 of OX411309.1, read as the reverse complement.
ATCATAAATTTGGTATATAAAACTTTTATATCAATATAATTAATATACTAGATTTTGATTAAAAATAACTAGCCGAAAGTGGTACTTTCCTTGAAGGCCATAAAAAACTTTCATCAAATATTATATTAAAATATAATGCAAAACATCTCAAATGTGTTATAAGAGACTTTTGCATCAATATAAATAACATACTAGATACTAAATAAAAAATAATGGTTAAAATTGGTTCTTTACCTGAAACTGTTTTGGTTTTTTTACCTCCCGCCTATTTAGAAGGGAGGAATACGAATCGTGCTAAAAATCACAATTCGAGATTTTCATGAATAAGCACATTTCAAGATCCGTACTAATCGTTTTTAACATTTTTATAGTAGTGTGCTAATAGGCCAATAGGAGTAAAAGGAAGTCATTCGGTGTCCAAATCAGGTATTTTCAATCATATGTGTCTTTTTAAAGCCTTTAGTTACTGTGCAAAACAGAAGTAAATCGTTCCTTTAGCATGTGCTCACCACTTTAAAAATATTTTTCTTGAAAACTATTCGAGATATCATAATGAAAATTTGTAAGAAGTTAGTATCCTATACCTAAAATCAGCAAAAAATGCTCTTATTAACCTATCTCAATCCCCTTAAAAATTATTAATATTTTAAATATATTCCCCCCAAAATCTGAGGAGGTGGGTGTCGCGGGTGATTTGACATGGAATGACACTGAGATTGCCTGACTGTGGAATGGCTATGGATTGGCTCACCAGTCTTTTTTTTCTCTTCGACCAGCTGATCAGTCCTCTCATCGACGAGGGCCTCCAGGTTGTTGGCGTACTTTTCCATCATGGCTATCATATTGTCGAATATGTTGGGTTTCCTGGCAACACATTCATCTTTAATAACATAAAGTAAAAACTATGTAAATTATTAAACTATGGTTTATTATTTCTAAATAGTTATATTAGGGCCAAGACATACCAAGTGATTCAAAATAAATTAATTTAGTTGCTTGACCATTTTTAATTTTTTTAATATTTTTTATCTTGATTCTTCCACGTTTTTAGAGATAAAAACAATAAGGGAAATTATTTTTCTTTGATCGTTTATAAATGGTAGCCATTTTCCTTCGGTACTACAGGCCATTTTCAGTAAATGCAAGCATTGGCGGTTTCGTCGATAGTTCAAAAATTATACGACTTAGAAAGATCAAGCAAACACCATTTCAAAGGTAATGCTTAAAGCTAAAAAAAGCTTATTATTAGTGCCAATAATCTGACAAAAATTGACCTTAAATTTACCACCGAATTTAAAAAACTTTTCGTTTCTAAACAATTTTTTCTATGAGAAGTTGTCCTGTAAACAATTTACGTCTTTGTGTGGATGGTAGGTCCCTAACATTAGGTCAACCAAAATAAATATTAACCCTACTAAATATATGATTTTATAAAATTGTAAATTTTTCCATTTTTACAAAATTTTAGCTTTAATAAATCTGATCCTGAAATTCTCGAAAGTAACAGTGTTTTAGAAGAGGTTTATGGTATGGTACATATGGTGTATGGTACATATAAAACTTAAGTTGTTTATTCGCTTGGTTAATGTTCGGTAACTGTTAGAAGAATGGAGAAAACATGATAAGCAATCGTAACGTGTGTGCAGTGCAAGAAAGTTTTAACAGAACCATGGAATCATTTTTCCACTTATTCATATATCTGAAGCATAAAAATATTCTACAAAAATTAAAAAAAATAAATTACAAATTTTAAAAAATCATAAAAAACAGAGATGCATTTAGTATGATTGATATTTATTCTGGTTGACCTACTATTAAGGACCTACACATCACACAAAGAGATAAGTTCTTAAAACGGATAATTTTAAAATTTGAGCGTTAAATTCAGGTCAATTTTTGCCATATTAGGAGTAGGAATACATTAAATGTAATAATAATAAGCTTTTCTAGCTAAAAGCATTACCTTTAAAATGGTGTTTGCTTTATCTTTCTAAGTCACATAGTTTTTGAGCTATCGATGAAACCGTCAATGCTTGCATTTACTGAATTGCCTTTTTTGAGTTTTTTACATAGAGACAAATGACTTTTTTAGCGCGCCCTAATGGTGTCGCAGATTGACCGAAAATTAAATCTAATATACTAGTATGGTTTTCTAGTTATAAGCGAAAATCATAAAAAAGTTCCATTTTTTTTTCCATTTTCGTTGTGAAGCCGGCGGCTGGCGTGGTGACAAACGTTAAATTCGGATTCAGCATCTCCAAAAATATATAAAATAAGTGAGAAAAAAATATGTTTTTTTTCTGAAAACACCCTTCAATGACTAGAGGGTGATAATTGCAAAGGAAGCATAATTGACTGAGGAATCTTGACTGTCAGTATAACATGAGTTGTGATATATATCGTGTTGACAACCTCGTAACTTCATTATCATAGTAAATCAACCGATGTTCTCAGGGGTACGAGATACAACACCCTTGTTATACACTTGTATACCCAATTAGATGGTATCAATTCGGGCTCACGGACGTAGTTATTTCCCAACTATCTAAGGTAGACATAAGTCCGATAGTCTGAGAGAGCTAGGGTCGTAACGGTGTGGGTTCGATTCCCACCTGAGTCAAAAGTTATTATTTATTTCGTGGCGAAATCGCAATATGTATCTTTACACTTCTGATGGGCAAAAAAACAAAGGTAGTCCCAAGGTATTAGAAAAATGGATCAATAGACCTTACGGAATAGTTTCTCCTCTCCAATAACATTGCTAGTACCTAGAATAACTTTCAGTATCGAACTATAATTGATATAAAATCAAATTTGAATCACAGCATTGGTATTATAATAAAAGATATGGTACTTACATTCCCTTCCTCATCGGCCTGAGCCTACTCCTGACCGCCTTGATATCCGGCCTGTCCTCGGGCACCTCCTGCCAGCACTCTTGAACGCATTCTCTCACGCACTCCAAGCAGCTCTCTAGCAGCTCTAGGGGAGGCCTTAATGTATTATAAAAACAGATACTCGATTATCTCGATCCTTCACAAGTTCCAATTCATTAGTATCAGCTGTAGGCAAGCCGTTCAAACTAGGCTTAATTTAAGAGAACAATGTCTGTAGCTAAAACTACAATAGTATACGCTTGCGAGACTAATACCTTAAATCGCTGTAAAGTATATCGATAAATTTTGCCAAATTCTGTTGTCAACATGTTAAAGTCAACAAACGTCGAAAATTGACTACACTCTGGATAAGAATACCATAATTTTTAAACTTCATGACACAAATATATTGATATGAAGCATACCATAGTACCTATCGGCAAGAAGTGAACTTTCTTCTCAGTCATTATGCTATTCTTATTGGACATTGTTGCAGTACTTACAATTCATTTCTCTATGAAAAATATTCTTTATTTTTCACAGGAAATATGAATTTTAAAAGATTCTTGTTTAAAATATGAATAACTTATTATTAGCTAAACTTAAACAACTCTCAAATTTTGAAGGATAACAAGTGCTTTCGGCTCAGCCAGGCTCTCGGCTTGTCTTCAGCTGACTTTTCAGAACAGTTTAGAAAAAAAATTATATACAACCACGGAATTGTAAAAAATACATATACGATCCACTTAGAAATAATTATTAATTACTCTTTTGTTTTTTAATATAAACAAGTATTTCTAAGGTGACATCGTCAGTTCGAATAAGATATTTTGCGGCATGGTGTATCTGAAGCACCTGTCCCAAATAAGACGGATATTCCAATTTTAAAATATTTTATCGCGAAATTCTAAAGTAATGCATGATAAAGGTTTACTTTCATCTGGGGTCAATCAATTTGAAATCACACAGTTTGAATTAATTTGGTTCTCGAAATTTTTTGTTTTCCCTTTGCAGCCATTTTAAATTAGCTTCACTGCTGAAAACGAGCTTTAAAAAAATGAGTCTGACTCTTGTAATTTTGTAGATATCAAACCAGAACAAAAACTGAAATCATTATAAGAACATGCTCTACATCTTTTGTCCTCAAAACACATCAAATAGGTAGCGAGGAAAGTGGTTAAAAAAACGAAAATATTGTAAAAAAACGTGAATTTTAATGCTGTAAAAGAGTACAAAGAAAGAGAGACGTTTGATTTCTTTTTCGTGTATAGTTTAGTCATTGTACTACTTGCTGAAATTTTTTTTCAATCTTGAAACCTTTGTCCTTAAACCTGGTCTTTCTGTGTCACGAACGGGTGATCTAATTCTATTTTGAACTTCAATTAATTTGATTTTTAACACAATAATTTGTATCAAACTTTCGATTGTGTTCATTTAATCTATATATATATATATATATATATATATAAGAATTTTCAAAAATGGCCAAAAGTCATTTTTAGCAATATTGAAAGTTGAATATGTCTAAAGGAGAGTGCACGGTGTGTCGGTTGCCGATTTTAATCTAAATTTTTTGGCTACATTATTAAAAAGTTGACCCATATCCTTCCGCTTGGAAGATGAGAAAAAAAAATCATGTTAAAAATGCTTTATTTTATATCTCGTGTTTGGAGAATGATATCGACATGATTTTTTCAGCTATACATTTTTTTAGAGTATATAAAAGGAAAAATATAAAAATAATTGTTTTTTGGTCAAATAAATTTAAAAGTGTGTTTAAATTATTAAATAAACTAGCCTGATAGACTTGTTCACACCAAAAAAGATAGTAGATTTGGATTCAGCACATCAATAAACCATAACTTTGAAAAATCATCGAAAACAAAAAACATTTTTTTTTTTTAAGTCTCGAGTGTGCTCAAAATTTATGAAGCCACAAAATTACGTTTGATTTTGAAGCTCTGTATCTCCTCTTTTGTTTACTCAATTTCGACATGTTAAAAAGAGGGGCGTTTCTTCTTTCCATACATATAAAAAACTATTGCATTATCTTAGATGGTCTGGGTAAAAAGAGGCGATTACCATATAAAAACAAAATTGAAGTATTTTGCGGATAACGTTGGTTCTAAAACGCGTAGGAACATCACTGTTAAAGCAAATTGCATAGTTTACAAATTTTTAACGATGCCCCAAATTTGGTTGAATTATGAGCGATTATTTAAATCATTAAAGATATTTGAATGGTAGACCCTTAGATAAAGTTTTAGGCCAAAAATTTGCATTTTTAGATCCTCTCGAAAGTTTGAATATAGAGGTTTTTCAATTTTCTAAAACCAAATCTGACGCCAGTTATGAATAAAAAAATTCTGGTAATATTATTCCTCCGTAAAGAATTACATACAAGTCAAGCCACCCTTCTGGTCACTCTAAAATTCAATTTAAAAAAAAAAAAATTGTTTTAAAAAATTGGATACCTAAAATTTACTATTTCTTGATCACGAATAATGTTTTTTTATAATACACATAAATACGCCCTAAAAGGCTTTTATCCATGCACATATCATAATAAAAAAAACAATATTTGGGATCAAGAAATAGCAAATATTCTACTTTTATAACAATCTATTGACGGTGATATTCCTACGCGTAATAGAACCAACGCTTTCCCAACCAGCCTGAGACTCAACTGGTTCCAAAAACGGGGTTATAAATACATATATATATAAATAGAGTTATAAATTTCCTTCGCAGCTGAAAAGAAGCTTTGGAAAAATGTCTCTGATTATGGCAATTTTGCAAATATCAAAACAAAACAAAAACTAAAATTATGAAAAGGATGTGCTCTGCATTTTTGTTTCCACAAAACATTACCTCAGGAGTGAGAAAAGTGGTTAAAACAATTCACGACAATTGATATAAAATGATATTTATACAAGAGTATTAAGGAAAAGAGACCGGACTAGTTTCAGAGTTGTAAATTTCCTTCCCATTCAAGTGGGGGACATGCCAAAGCCGACGCTAGCGAGCCAGCGTTATTTGTTAAATTTAACTTAGGAACCTTCAATACGTATGAACTGTAATGGAGTCAGAATTTTTGTATTTTGGCCATTTTTAAAAATTTCGATTAAAAAAAGAGCAAACTTTTTGGAAATTAAAATTTCTACCGTTAGTAGCATAATTTGTGACTGCAAATTTGTGTCATATGCACAGAGATATGAACTATGCCAGCTTTAATATAGTTAAAAATTACTTTTGGCCATTTTTGAAATTCATCTAAAAAAAAGAAAAAAAAAATTTCTCAAGAGTGAAATTTCTACAGCAAATAGTAAAATCACAAAACTATATACAAAAAAAAATTAAATCGAGCCCTTTAACTTAGTGCACTTTTACAGCGCTAAAAGTCACGTTTTGCATCCATTTTTGCAAATTTTTAAAAATATTTTTCTCACTATTTATTTTATCTGTTGTGCGGAAAAAAATATAGAGCACACCATCATAATAATAATTTCAGTTTCTATTTTGTTTTGATATTTACAAAATTACGGAAGTTAGAAACATTTTCCCAAACTTGTTTTTAGCTGCAAAAGGCTCATACTTTTTATGAGCCCGAAAAAGGTTTTACCCATGGTTTGAACTATGTTTTACCCATTGATTTGAACTCACCAAATAATAGAGAACAACTCGTATCAAAATCATAAAAATAAAAAATGTCAACCAAAGGGTCTGGGTGATTTCAAATGTGATCCGTGGGTGAAATGTATTAGTAAACATGTAACTATATTGGGACAAAACTTGTTAAATAAAATAAAATTCTTTTGGTATATCATTTAAAATAACAAACTATCAGAGACTCAATTTAACAAACATACAGTAGGTTGTTACAAAAGTAATAATATATTAAAAATTCGGATGGTACTTTACAAGAAATATTCCATTATTTTCTACCATTCACACCCTATTATTGCCAATAGTTGGATATGTTTATGCTACATTTTTTGTGACCAAATAACTAGTCAAATCTCTATTTCACATCAAGATAGTATGAAGAGTTTCACCTTTTTTTTTTAAATGTGCCATATACAGGAAAATAACAAAATTACATGGTGCAACGCCAACACAAAAGTGTTACTAGACTTTTATTTGATATGGAAACTTTACTTGAGTTAATAGTCCAAAATCAATATATCTACCATATCCAATAATTGCTCAACGCAAAACTCCAATATAATTTGACTAAGCTCCAAGCATAACCATTTCCGAATAACCTTTGAAGTTTTTGAACGAAATCGCTGAAATATTTTTTCCACTACATATATTTTCTCTGCCTGGCTCATGCTGCTACTGCCGACGTGAATTACCGAGAAATTAAATGCAAAGGTTTGGAGTGTATAATTATATAAAAGATAATTTATATAATGATAAAAATTAAATAAAGAACTTTTGTAACAACCTATCATGTTACAATACGATCTAAAAACTAATATTTTCAATCTTTTTTTTTAATTAATTTAAGAAATGATAGTAATTTACAAGCTCGTAACAAAGTACACAGTGGTAATAAAATCATTTAAATCTGATAGTTTAATAATCACGATGAATTTTTAGTAATCATAAATAGATGAATAAAGAGAAATTCAAGATGGATATTAATTAACTATTAACAATGGAAAGTCTAATTTGAACTTCCCAACTTCTTCAGTTATTGAGGAGTTAGTCCATGCTTAGTAGGCGCAACCCGAGGCCAGTTCTAAACTTGGCAGAAAATAAACAGAACAATCGCAACTGAATCATTAATTAATAAATATCAATAGAACTGATGCTATTAAAAAAAAAACAGTGTCTGTATATGAAATAAAAATAAATTTATCCCTGTGAGTGTTTGTATGGAAATATTGATAATTCCTATGACAATTCTATTTTTCCAGTCATCTAAATTGAAATGTATACCTTAAAAATGATATCCACTATAGTTCAATTAATTTTTTTTTCTGGTAAAAACTGTTACTGTGATCTAAAAAAACGGTCGTTGCTAACTTCTTCTAATTTTTGTGACAATACTTCTCACACCGATGATTTTTTGGCCGATCGGCGAGTTATTCTTAATCATAAGAGCAAATCATTTTCACTGACTGGAAATTTTCTTGCTGTCATTAATCATCCTTACCATGTGTCCGGGCCCATGTCAGTCTGTCAGTACGAACACGTTTGGTGACACCGCTCCTTATCAATTCGGTATATATGTATTTATCCTTCCTTGCCATTCCGTACATCCATTACTCTTACATAATTTCCATTTCAATAGTAAATATTTAAAATTTGAAGTGTTTAATCCAAAAGTCGCCATAAGATGTTTATTATATATGAAGATAGGCATAAAATCTACTGATCATGAACGTCTATCGTTAGTTTGTAATCTCTTGTCTACAATGTTCTTTCCATCATATTCTGCTGGTTCGACTGACATAGAATTCACCATTTTCTGATTTAAGTACTCAGTTTTTTTATGTAGGAGCTTATTAAATAACTATTTTTGTAAGGTATTTATTTCAATTTATTTCTATTTCATAATGCTATCCAGATCATTTTTTATTTATTATTAGTATAATTAAAATGAGGCTTGAGAAGCCCTTCATCTTCCTATGAAGCCCTTTTGTGAGATTCCCCTCTGTACATCTAGAGATACCATAGGAATCGTATGCTTCTTATGAAGCACATTAATTTCTTAGGCTAAGATCTAGTGATGTATTGAGGTTTAAGTGAGACCTTTTGTTAACTACTGGTTCTATTTATGGAAGGGTTCATTATTTGTCAATTTTGTCTTACTTTTCACATTTCATTATTTTCCATCCATCTAGTTTTGTTATAATATTGTTCTCTGTGCCACTATATAAGAATAGTCTTATTTTTTAATATTTGTATTGAAATTTACCAACGAAACACTAACCTCACAAAGTCAATCATACAGGTTCAATTATCTGACCGTTTGAGATTTGTTGTTTAAAAAAATACTTGTAATATTTAGGTTTGTTTACTGGTGTAGTAACTAGCACAGGATATAGCTGTATGTTTTTTTTTAGTATGTGCAATTATGGTACTGGAATTGCTTAATATTTTATACCCTTAAGCTAATTCTAAATTATATTAATGCTTTGTGAAGAATATTGGATAACTTAATAGATGTTTAACTATAGAACAATGATGACAATCTCGGAGGCTAAGTTGCACATTGACATAGAAGATGGTACCCACCTGAAGGGCTGGGATGAAGGGTAGACGATCCTGTGGAGGATCTGCCTGGGGCTGAGTCCTGAGGTGTCGCCGAAGGGACCACGACGTGTGTGGATCTCGTAGAGGATGATCCCGAAGCTGTAGCTGTCTCCCTTCTGGCTCCCGATGCAGTTGCAAGACAACGTGTTCCGCAGGAGCTCTGGTGCCCTGTATAGCAGGCCTGGGCAGAAAGTAGGATATCAGCTGACAACATTAGGCATTTGGAACAGGATTTTATATATATATATATATATATATATATATATATATATATATATACATTCCATTATGTGATAAATATAATTTCATATCAATAAGATCAAGAATCCTCAGATTCTATCATCCTTGATGTCTATTAATATCAAGCCTAGTCCACGCCAAAAAAATGGTTGCGAAGCTGCTCCGAGCCTATTCAGGGACAGCCCCGCAATAACGAGTAAATACTTGAGAATAAATTATCTAGAATTTCACTATTGGCATGTAAAATGCTGTATGTAAAGTAGTGTTGCTGAGATACGAGAGATCTTTTGTTATAGTCCTAAACGTTATTGACTGGAAAATGTGATGTTTATGTATGCGTAGGTGCAAATGGAACGTACGCAAATAAGTGAAGTTCTTCCATTTTTGCTTGTTTCAATTTTGAACGTCTTGAAATTAGTGAATATAATAATCTAAGTCTTAGATTTGGCGTTCTTTCGTTCTTGATGTGTGGTCTCTTGTCATTATTTTGTCAAATGTCAGGCCACTGTGCTGAATTTATTTTATTTTTATATTATGAAAAATCGCTGAGGTATTTACAGGAATATACATGTGCTGCATTATTCCTTATATTGTAGTTTGGAACAGATCTTGTTTTAGAAACAATTTTAAATTTGTTCTTGAACAAAGTTTGTTTTTAAATTTTGCGCTTCGTCTATTTCAAAATTGTGGATAGGATAGCATTGGTATAGTCTAGACAAAGCCTGATTCAGGAAAATGCCCCATTAAAAGTAAAAAAAAGAATCCATTTTCGTTGCATCCAAACATTCAAATTGCATCGTCAAATTCACAACAATAATGAGATCATGCGTATTTTTTTACGATGAATCGGAAGTGCTAAGCTTGCATGTGATGCTTTTATGACTTGATAATTTCTTAATTTATAATTAAATAATTTATTTAATATTTTTATTTTAGAGATATGAATGTTTACCTACTAAATTAAACTTTGGCATGCAGTACTTCTGCAATTAATTGCAATAGAACTTTTGTTGATATACATATTTAAATAAAAACGACCTCCACAACAATTCCCTAAAACTCCACATTCATTATAGTGCACCCTATACTGACCTACTTGGCCCCATCTTATTGCTTTGTGTCCTCACATTCAAAATAAAATGAATTTATATGATCAAGTAAAATCCTTTCTTTACCTGGAAGCACGAATCAATCTCTTACAATTCGAGGCATCCATAAAATATTATGCTATTAGCAACCACCATAATATCGTCAAGTTGTCTGTTGATTTTATAAAACTAACATGATGACTATGCAACAGAAACTTCCGTGGTCATCAGAAAACTTCCATTAAAACTTTAATTTAAGGTTCGACCGATAAATATCAGGCCAAGCAAGGAATGTTGATACTTACCGGAACAGAAGCAAGAGTCCAGCTCGTTGCAGAAGTGCTTCAGACTCCACATGCTGGAGAAATCCGAGCCGCTTTTGAAGTCCAAGAGGCCGAAGTCGCAGAGCTTGACGACCCACCTGGAGTCGACCAAACAGTTGGAGGACTTGAGGTTACCGTGCACTTTGAGCTGAGATTCGTGGAGGAAGATCAATCCCTGCCAGAAAAATATGTCAAGTGCACACAACTACAACTAGCAAAATGGTAAAACTTATAACCTAGCAATCCAATCGGATCAACGGCAGAAAGAGTAAATCTGTTTAGGTTATTAGTTAAGAGTCCTCAATATGGCCTCAACAATAATTTTATGATCAATTTGTTTTCTAGTCCTCCAAATTTATTATTAAGCCTGCTGAATTAGAAGTCCTATCTAACTCAAAATCCCTCATTCGACGAAAAAACATTTAAGTTAGTGTTATTATTTGATTGTTACTCTCATTTACTTGCTTAACTAACCTAAGGAAGAATTAGCGTGGAAATCGGCAAGGATTTTCACTTAGTGATCTGTAATATAATCTCTTGAACCTTAATAAGCGATAATAAAAAAAATTCGTTTTGTCATTATCGTTGTCTGATCAGTTTGCTCTCCAACTTGAGTACTCTAAGTACTCTGAGAGTGCCTACTGAATTGCTTCGCTGACGTTAGATAGATATGTAACTTATCAAGTCGAAAATAATAAAAGTTTAATTTTTAAAATAAATCGTCAGTGTTTATGAAAATAAGTTACTCTTGATGAAGATATAACATTTCAGATAAAAGTAATATCAGATTAACTTAAATAATGAAGACAATTTTGGTCAAGAAGAAAAAACAAATGTAACAAGAAGTGTCGGAGCAGAGCTGACAAATAGGAGTTCCTGAGGGAGAACTGTTTAGACGAAGGAGAGCTGCCATATTGTTTTCAATCTATATTAATGACTTGCCGCCCGATCCATCATGTCCTTTGCCATCTTCCATTTCTTGGGGATAACCTGGATGCCCCTCGGCACAGCTCCTTTTTTAGCTAATAAATTGACTGAAAGCTTCATATCATTAAAACTTCAAGGTTGAGGATAAACGTTACATCATTACTAATAAGCCGGTTATTTATTTCCAAGAAAAAATTGCTACCCCTCGTACTTCAAGATCATTTATTTAGTCAATCCCTTCAACACTAAGTTTCGGGCTGGTTCGTCCATTTTCAAGTATCCAATATTCTATAAACCTTTTCTAACTTTTAGCCCATTTTTTATTCCAATACTTCTTTGTTCCTGTTTTCACTTCTTTTTATCATTTTTCCATCAAGACTATTTTTAGGGATTGATAAATTATTTGCCACTTCTATAAAACTGTTCTATAATTTGTTACTGATAACAAATTTATAGAAGTGGCAAATAATTTATCAATCCCTAATTAGATTGATCCTTCTATACCATCATGCGGATGTCAACTGGAGACTATTTTTGATTTGCCTAATATATAATTATTGCCATTTTTTTTTTATTTAAAATTTATATTAATCCTCTCTCTTGATATCCACAGTTTAGTTACTTATTTTCAACTATCAATTTTATAAAGTGTGTGTTTGAGACAAAACTGGATGGGCAAAAAGTATTTGAAATAAAATTCAAAAATAATGTAATTGAAAAAAAAAATTAATTCAAGTAATTCTCAAAAATACGTATTTAAACAAAAATAATTTAACTAATGTAATTTGTGTGAGAAAAGTAGGTTAATTGAAATACGAATTTTGTTTAAAACACATAAATATCATACACAGATCGTTTCATATAAATTTTTATTCAAGTAAATATATTCACTTCACTCTCGATAAATGCTCCCACTTTACTAACAATTCAGTATGCTTAGTAATAAGTAGGAGATTGAGATATTTCAAGTGTGATTCTGTTCGACTTAAATGTTTTACATTGGCTACTGACTTAACAGTTCTAGTTAAGGGCAGGCTACTGTTTAGTAATCTGAGATTTTTGAATTGTTGTTCAAGATGAGTAGCCACTGATCGACCACAAAGGAATGGACTTCTAAAAACCATTACGGCGCTGAACACACCAACCCCACGAGAGCATAGTGGCTAGGCTAAAGGTAAATATGGTTTATCGATAGACAATGAGAAACATCGAGTTTTTTCGATACGAGCCTAATCGTGAGAAAATTTCATTCAGAGTTCGTTAGAACATTCGAAAGAAAATTTAGAAACGATATTCGAAAAGTGAGGAAGTGGTGAAAAATTAGTAACTAGTGGGATAAAAGTTGTTAATTAATTATTTTAAAATGAATTATGTTTTTCAGTACTTATATTTACAAAAGAATTGAACATTTTCACTCCAAGAAAGCACTTGTACTTGGATGCTCGTATTCGAAGGAGAATGGTCTGATCGGCCAAGTTATGCCTATAGGTTAAGAATTATATATTTTTACAGTAGTTACCCCCTTATCCGGACCAATCTTACTTATACTTATTACTTACTTATACCGGATTATCCGGAACTTATTCGGTTCTGAATTATCCGAGTTGTCTATCGTTTTTCTTAGGTCTTATATATTCAGAATTTTTTTCTGACAATGGAAATTTTTTATCGCAATAAACTGATACGAAGATATAATACCAAATTAATTCTAAATATAAATATCTAATACGCACACTGAATAGTAGGCAATTATGCAAATTTCTCTCTCGCAGACGAGCATAAATTAGTTACTTCCTTGTACGAAGTAAAGGAAGTATTTTACTAGCAAAAATTTTCGGTTTTCAGATTTCAACGGAAATGTCCATTTTGACCATCCCTGAATCCATTTTGACTAGTTTCGTCGTGGCGTCTGTACGTACGTTCGTTCGTATTTCGCATAACTCAAAACCGGTTAGCCTTAGGAAATTGAAATTTTGTATTTTGGATTGTTGTAAAATCTAGTTGTGAAGCTCTCTTTTTGGTCACTGCTTGATCACCGGAAATGGTACTCTACTTCAAGGTCATAATTGATTTTTATCAAAAATTATATTAAATTACTATGCAAAACTTCTCAATTTACGTATACAAGATTTTCATATTAACATAAATAACATACTAGATTTTGGTCAACATTGGCAGACCGGAAGTTGTACTTTACTTAAAGGTCATATCATACTTTCATCTAAAATTATATTAGAATAGAATGTAAAATATCTCAAATTTGGTAAATCGGACTTTTATATCGATATGAATGTATTTAATATATTTTGGTTAAAATTAGTGAGCCGAAAAGGGTACTTTACTTGAAGGTCATAATAAGATTAAATCCAAAATTATATTTAAATTAAATATATAAATCATATGTTTCGGTGATAAAGGTTACAAACGCAATTTGGTTTCCAATCTAATTAAAATTTTTTATAACTTCTTTGAGGTGTTAAAATTGAGTGTAAAAACTGGTTTTCCTCCCCATTTGTGTGTGTCAATAAATGGGTGTCGCGACGCCGAGTGTCGTTTTTGAGATACTGCAATCTTTGGAAACTAGTAATCAAATTCAGGATAACTTTTTGAGCCACCTATTTGTAGTTTAATAGGCGTACAAGGAAGTCATGTGTTGTCCACATCAGATATTTCTTGTACAATATTAAGTACAATATATTCACTGCCATCCACTTGTGCATGAATTAAGCGGTGACATAACAAGATGTGATCCCCATACATGTTGCATTCGATGGAGGTGTTTTTGGAGAAGATCTAGTCTCGTCATTAGGCAGAAAAGCGTCAGTCCCTTAGCTCTGTTAAGATTACTGGGGATTCCGTCAATTTTATTCTGAAGCTTCTCCCATTTCATCTCTTCTTCTTGGACTTTGGTAAAAGTGAGGTGTAAAAAGTTATTAGAATTCTTTTAAAAATTGGGAATGAAAATGTTTGTATTAGCAAACCCACCATTACGTTTTCTTTCTCATATGTTTTAAAACTGAGAATTCAGTCTAATATTGTCTCTTGTATTGTTAATTTCTATTTTTTTTTTTATCCCTTTGCAATTCAATAAAGTGTAATTTTAAGTGATACGAAATGTATTTTTATTACTGATATTGGTGATGTATAAATGATATAACCATGATTATTTATTGCCACAGAAGAAAGAGCAAAATACAGGTGGCGAACGAAAATTGTTGACTGCATAAATAAAATAAATTAAATGTCTAATCTTTTCAAATTGAACACATACATATTACATAGCTTTGTGAATATTTATATATTTTTTCAAGCTGTTTTAATACATGCCACTAATATCAAGATATTTTATTTAATGATCATACCATCTCTTATCCGGAATTTTCTTTATCCACAACACCCTTAACCTCGTTATTACGGGCAAACAGGGTTCCAATGTATATTCTGTATATAAAGCTATAGAAGATAAAAGCATTTCAGGAATCATGACGAAGACGAAGTGCGTAAGTCTTTAAAGAAATTTCAGGCTTCTCAGGAAATACATTACGTCCAAGAGATTAGTCTTAGCAATGTTTTGAGATTTTAGTGAGACCTGACTTAAACAGTAGAGTCTGTAGAAGGAGAGAGCTAAAATTTCAAATTTTTTTCAGGTTTTTTGTCAATCTCTTAACACATTTAAGTCGGGACTTCTACAAGTTAAATATTCTGAAATTGGCATTTTAAGAAACAATGGTTCATGAATAGACCGGGCATTGCTCTCAACTCGTTCTTTGTGAAATTCAGAAATAATTTTATCTTATATTTTACTGTTTGACCAAATAAATTAGACTGTACCATTCCAGAGTTTTAATTTCTTTCCAGACCTTCTAAAATCTAATTGACTTTGATCCCTTTATATCACAGTTTCCATATTTAGGCTAAGATGATTACACAGCATGATAAAAAATATTCCATTTTTTTTTTTTTTTTGGCGAACTGATTTCTTAAAAGTCCCATTATTATAAAAAAAAGATAACCAATAGGAATTACATTAAAAAAAAAAAAATTATACCTGGAGTATGTCTCCTACCAATGAGGCTCTGAACATGTTATCCAACTTCACATCTTCATTTTCAAGTATGTCCTAAAATGAAATAAAAAGTCATTATTAAAATAAAATAAACGCATTTATTTATAAATTTAATAAAAATCTGAATTAAATACCAGAATTTTTCAATTTAGATTTACTTCAAAATTTGTTTTCAATTTGATAAATATTCACATAACTTAAGAAGAGCATTAATAGTAATATATAATTTATACAATAATGTTACCTTGAGGGACCCCCTGTTGCAGTATTCGGTAACAATGCATATATTCGGTGGGTCGGTGCACGCTCCGATAAAAGGGATGAGGTTGTCATGCCGCAAATCCCTCATCTGCGAAGATAAAATAATCGTTCTATGTTAATAGACGAAATTTTTTAGATGTTTATACCATCTATTAGAAAGGAGATATTAGAAACTTACTATTTTCAGTTCCTTCTTCATGTTCCGGGTTATATCCACAGATTTCTTGTCTACCTTTTTAACGGCTAAAACCCTTCCTTTGTATATCCCAACCGTCGTAAACAGCGAGGAGTATCTGAAGTCGCAATCTGGGTTCGAGCTGAGGGACACCTGGCTTGTACGCATTAGCGGATGTGTCACCTTAAACGATATTAAAAAAAATAATAATAAGAAAGCTGTCATTTGATATAAGTACGATTATGTTTATTAAGACAAAATATATATTTTAGTTTCGTGAATTCATAAAATAAATATACTTCAATATTTAATCGTAGTTATTTGGTATTGTTTTAGCTAGAATAGTATCTCTCTATTACAAAGGGAACAGTGAATATGCGGCGCAGGATTTCAGACTTGAATCTGGATAATGTTATTCTTCTATTACGAAAAAAATATCTAATTTGCCGAATTAACTCCACTACTACTACTCCATGGCGCTACAGACCGGTGTGGTACTTGGCCGCCTCAATGAGTCTTTTACAGGTGGCTTGGACAGTCGCTCGCCAGTTGTGGGTATTTAACAGTTCTCGGGCGTCCCGGAAGATGGCGACCTCCCATCTAAGGCTTGATCTGCCTTTCTCTCTTGTCCTGTAGAGCTTTCCATCAAGCAATTTCCTTGACTTCTTCATCTGGTATTGTTGCCACGTGGCCAATCCAACGTAGTCTCCCAAGTTTGATGCACCTCATCACATCCGCCTCCCCATACAGATCATATATCTCTCAGTTTGTACTTCTTCTCTAAATCCCACCGATCTTAACTGGTCCAAAGATACGACGAAGGATCTTCCTTTCAAAGATTAATGTATCTTTTTCTTCAGGGCTTGACAGGGTCCAGGTTTCTGATCCGTATGTGAGGACAGGCCTAATGAGGGTCTTACAGAGGAGACATTTCGTACGACGGAAGATGGCAGAGCTTATAAGATGTTTACTAAGGCCAATTACAACACCTGTTTGCCCTTAGTATTCGCTGACTAACCTCCTGGGATATTCTGTTTCCACAGCTCACAACAGTTCCCAGCTACGTAAACTGGTTCACATTCCGAAATGTAAATGGGCCCATATCTACCGGCACTCGAACTGCGGTCTCTGTTCCAGGTTCTGCACGCATATACATGGTCTCCTCCTGGTTTACGCTCATTCCCATGGCGTCTGCTGCTTCAGCCAACTTTAAAAACGCATTTTTAAGGGATTCAAAGGAACGTGCTACCAGGTCTATGTCATTAGCAAACCTCAGTATTTGTGTCAAACTGTTAAAGATAGTGTCGGCAGTCTGGATTTCCACGTCACTCTCTCCAGGGCCAGGTTGAACAATATACAAGCAAGCCCATCATCCTGCCTAACTCCTTGTGTGAAAACAAATTCAGGTGACAGGTTTGATTGTATTCGAACAATGCCCCTAGTATCCATGGTCATCTTGATCAGACGAACAAGTTTCAGAGCAACTCCAAGGTCAAACAGAGCTGAGTACAGTTGAGGTTTCTTGATGCTATCATATTCACTCCTGAAGTCAATTGAGGTGATGAGTCGTCATCCTGTTCTTTTGAGACTTTTTCAACATCATCCGGAGGCTAAACATCTGGTCAACGTGGATTTTTCTCCTCTGAACCCCGCCTGATACTTACCAATCTCCCTTTCAGAAAATGGGAGGAGTTTGCGGAAAATGATGTTCGAGAGGATCTTATAGGCACACTGAAGGAGTGAGATCCCACGGTAATTGGAGCACTCCAGGATGTTACCGTTCTTGTGCAGTTCATAGATTACGCCTTTCTTCTACTGAGGTGACATTTTCTCTTCTTTCCAGAAGGTGAGGATGGTGTCGTAGAAGGCTCTCTGGAACTCGTCACCACCATGCTTAAGAAGTTCAGAAGGAATCCCATCCTGGAGCTTTGTTGTTGTTCAGCCTGTTAATGGCTTAAACAACATCTTCACATGTCTGTGGATCTGGGGGAACCAGATCATGCTCAGCGCTTGGGATCACAAAATCGTCTGGGCAGCCCGCACTCCCGTTCAGAAGCACATCGAAGTGACGGGAGCATCTAGCCAGGATCTCTTCCTTCTCTTTGACCATAGAGCCGTATTCTTTTCGACATAATTGGACCCTAGGTTTGAATGATTTTCTACCCTCATTCACCATCTTGTAGAATACCCTTGACTCATTCTGCCTCCTTTGTTCCTCCATCTCCTCCAGCTGCCGCCTTTCTCACCCTCTCTTCTTTCTTCTGTGAAGCCTCTTCTCCTCCCTTCTTTTGTTTCTATATTCTTCTGTGGCCCTTCTATTGTGCCGCTTCTGAACCATATTTTTATAAGCTTCATTCTTTGCATCCGTGGTAACTGCACACTAAGAAAAAAAAAATCTGGTGTGTCCACTCACACGATTTTCCTTACCGCTTTGGGGTCAAAGTTAGTTTTTGTTTTTATTTTTCGCATTGCAGAAAATGTCGAGAGATATAAAATTTTCGAATTATCAAAACACTAAGTAAAGGTGAGCGGATTTCTATGAAAACGTGTGCAGAAAACTTTAAAGAACATGTGTAAAAAGTTCAATGCTGTAATTTTGCTAATAATGATCCGATTTCGATGATTTTTTTTTCATTGAACGTCAATATATAACTTTCAAATACAATATTCTCCTTTATTTAATTGCCCTTCAATTAATATATTAATAAGAACTGCAATTATTTTATTAACATGAACTTCCCAAGAAATTAAAAGAAAATTTTTTTTTC
This sequence comes from Rhaphigaster nebulosa, assembly GCA_948150685.1. NCBI lineage: Eukaryota > Metazoa > Arthropoda > Insecta > Hemiptera > Pentatomidae > Rhaphigaster > Rhaphigaster nebulosa. Next base: position 33,047,894 of record OX411309.1, on the reverse strand, counting down.
TTTTCGTAGAGAATTCGAAAAAATTGAATTGGATCGAATTGATTTGCATACAAATGGTTTTGTATATAATTCATCAAAAGATATATGCTTTTTGAGTAATGCACGAATAAAGTTCTATTTTCATCACAGCTTTTTGTGCTATATAGGAAAACTATAAATCTTAGAGAAGATTTCAAGAAAGTTCCATCAAAACCGTTACAGTCATTTCGGTAATAGAAAATAGTAAATAGAAAAACAGATTTTTCGGATACAGCCACAATTGTGCACAAGATTGATATATACGCATTCTGGGTCGAAGCCCTATAAAATGTAACAATAATCAAATCGACAAAATCTGTTTAAGAGATATCCGTGGTACAGACACATAGACCAGTGGCCAAAAATTCCGTTTTTTGGACCTAAGAGGTTCTGAAACTTAAAGATCTGTTGAAAACTGGATACCGAAAATTTGAATCGATTACAATACTTTTCTTACCCAGTATCGGTAGAAAAGTAAAAACCTGTGTATAATATTCAATACGCTATATCTTTCCTAATACTTGTCCGACATAGGTGATTCCGGTATTGTTTTTTAGATGATTTAATTAACTTTCAAATAAATATATGCAAAATCTAGAAAAAAATTCATAATTACCGAGTTCTGCTAAAATAAAATTTTCTGTTCATCATAACTTTTTTCTGCTTTTTCACGGGAATGTACTTCAAATAAGAATATCAAAAGGACTTTAAGGAAAAGATTTCAAAAAAGATCCATCAAAATCGTTTTGGCAATATCGTCTACAGAAAAACACGTTTTTTAGCTATTGCACCCCCTATTGCACACGGAGTACCAATCCGATTGCAAAACTTCCGTTATCTAGTTGCTGTGGTATAGTAAAGAAAGCAATACATACTCTAATATTTAAAGAAATACGATTTATTTTTTTGGAGGCGGGAATTATTTAAACTTAAAGGTTGTTATTATTTGTTAAAATAAATATAGGTCGAAGAGATCAAAATTTGTTATTCATTTATTAAAACAACAGTAACAGAATTATGAATGATAATAGAATTGAATTAACAAAATGAAACAGTTTTAATTTTATAAAAAAAAAAAAGTAAAACAGAGTCAATTAATGTACATTAACGTATCTAAATTCACTCCTAGCTTCATTCCTAATCCCAAATTCATACCTTAGCTGGAAAAAAAGAAGTTTTTTTTTTTCTCCCAGGGATATAGGATTGAAAATTAGTCCAATTCTTGTAAAATCTTATATATAGGAGCTAATCATACCTTTGTTTTATCCTTGTCGTCAGTTCCTTCAGAGATGAGGATGTCTCTGAAGTCTATCTTCCAGAGGAGGCTGTCCAACTCTTGCTCGTATTTGAGGTTCCTGTAGATGACTAAGGATACAACGATGAGGAGTGCCAAACTGGCTCCAGCTACACCTCCTGCGATCTCCATGGTGTGGCCTATTTGAAGAGAGATATAAATATTAATGTAATCGTAAATATTGAATAGCCTATTTTTCTAAATCTCCGTTTCGTCTAGCTCTAAAAATTATTTCTCAAAAGGTTTTTTTTTTTTGTCGGTACGCCATATCACCTTAATAATTCATCAAAATCAAAAATGGAGCCATTGTTTTGAAGATTACCTTAACCACTAATGACGAAAAATAATTAAACAATTCTATGCGCTACTGGGACTGCACAATACCCGAAAAGCTTACAGTTTTGGTTGAATATATATACAAAATCAATTAAAAGGCATTTTCCCTGTAAAGAAATAGCGTTTTGAACTTTATAACCTTGATTTCTCTTTTCTACCGCTAATAGGCAAGAAATTGTAATTATTTCTCAAAGGTATTTTATTGTAGATACGCCATAACTCTCTTGATACTTCATGAAATCAAATGATGAGTCGCCGTAATTTTGAAGATTACCTTCTCTGCTTCTATTTTCTGCTTCTATTTTCTACTTCTATTTTTTGTACAATGAAAAATAATTAAACAATTACAAATTATATTGTAGATTTTTTTTCAAACTTTGTTTACAACGTTACGTTACAGACACCTAAGTTTAACACTTGGTTGCGTTTACTTAATTTCCACATTCCATTATGGTTCAATTAATACACTGACTGCGATAAATTAACTTAATTACATTTCACTCATTTCTGTTTTCAACTCCACATCTCTCCACATTTCCGGGCGTATTCCAAGCGGTGAAACTATCATTAGCGTAAAGTGCAACCGAACTAAATAAACGTTTCTAATCACAAGAAACTATCTTATACTTATATTACTGACCAATATACCAGTGCGAATTATTCGTTCGGGCCAACTATTTGTTTTTTTTTCAATTAAAAAAGTTATTCCAACTCCTTTCTATTGTCTTGTTATAATTGATGTCATTGGTTGGCTCTTATTGTCTGTTAGCAACAGTGAGTGGCCTTCTTACTCTAGCTATCTTGAAGGAGGTCTCTTCAACTCCATAGACTACATCATCTCTTATTTATTTTTTAATTTTTTTTTGTATACATTCATTATAAATGTTTAGTTTTTTAAATTATTTTTCATATTGCTTTTACTTTTTTTTCAAAACGCCGTTATGAGTTCTTTCTGTCTGACTTATAGCTTAAGATAAGACTAGAAAGCTACATTTTATCTATTTGTTAAGTCTCACAGTTACAGACCATTTAGATTTGACTTTCCTATTATTAATTATAATAATAATTATAAGTTCGCTGCTAATGAAACTATATTTACTGCACATGAAATTAGTGATAGGCTTCACTTCAATACCTCTATACACCTTACTTCAATAAAATTATTGTAATAGGATCAGTAAATCTAACTATGATATGAGCGTTTTAAATTTGTAAGGTGTAGGTCGATCGAGGTCTTAATTAGAAAATGTAAGTATTCAGCCATTGAAAAACATATACATATGCTAAACCTATCCACAACGGAATTAATTATAACAGAAAGTTTGAACGAGTCATGTGGTAAAAATTGTAAGTAAAAGCCTTTAGCTGAGTGGCTTCGTGACTTCGTGGCTACGTTCGTACGTGCATATATCATAACTCAAAAACGGTAAGCCGTAGAAAGTTAAAATTTTATATTTAGGATTATTGTAAAATCTATTTGCGAAACTCCCTTTTTGGTCACTACATGATTACCGGAAGTGGTACCTTACTTGACGGTCATAATTGATTTCCATCAAAAATTATATTAAAATTCAAAAATTATAAAAATTATTAAATTATTAAATTAAAAATTATACAAAACTTCTCAAATTTAGTATTCATAATTTATATATTGATTTAAATAATATCCTAGATTTTGGTCTAAATTAGAAAACCGGAAGCGGTACTTTACTTGAAGGTCATATTAGACTCATCAAAAATTATATTAAAATATAATGTAAAACATCTAAAATTTGGTAAATAGGACTTTTATATTGATGTGGATGTTTTACTATATTTTGGTTAAAATTAGTGAGCCGAAAACAGTACTTTACTTGAAGGTCATAATAAACTTAGATCAAAAATTATATTAAAATTAAATACAGAGATCATATGATTCGGTAATAAATGTTACAAATGCGATTTGGTTTCCACTCCAATTAAACATTTTTATTAATTGCTTTAAGCGTTAAAATGGAGTGTAAAATACTGGTTTTCCTCTCAGTTTAATGAGACGAACAACTCTGTAGCAGGAGAATAAGATATAAGTTAAATGGGTTCTTCCGCTTAAAATGTCAAAACTGTCGATTTCCAATGCTTCATCTCGTGTTATTGACAGTTCTAATAGTGTCACGGAACACGAAGAAATCTCTTGGAAACTAGGTACTGAAATAAAACCACATATAATAACGGAATGAGACCTCCAGAAATAAGAGTATGTGTGTATCAAGAGATGGATGTCGCGACGCCGTGTGTCGTTTTTGAGATACTGCAATATTCGGAAATAAGTAACCAAATTCAGGATCACTTTTTGAGCCACCGATTTATAGTTTAATAGGCGTACAAGTAAGTCATGTATTGTCCACATCAGATATTTTTTATTTCATTAACAAAAGGTTATTTTTAGGTTCTTACGCAATAAAAGATTCTCCCTGAAGTTGCCTTAAACCTGACCCAGTCTGAAGTAGCGGATCTAGACTTTGCAGGACCCTGGGCTTTTAAGTTTATATTTTTACTTCCTTATGCGCAGTAAAGGAATTATTTTAATCACGAAAATTTTCGGTTTTTAGATTTCAACGGAAATATCCATTTTGATCCTCCCTGAATCCATTTTGACTAGTTTCGTCGTGACGCCCATACGTACGTTCGTACATATATATATATATATATATATATATATATATATATATATATATATATATATATATATATATATATATATATATATATATATATATATATATATATCGCGTAACTCAAAAACGGTTAGCCGTAGAAAGTTAAAATTTTGCATTTAGGATTATAGTAAAATCTAGTTGTGAACCTCCCTTTTTCGCCACTGCATGCTTACCGAAAATGGTGCTTTACTTGCAGATGATTATTGATTTTCATCAAAATTTATATCAAAATGTAATGTCGAAAGAGGTACTTTACATAAAGGTCATAACAAACTTACATCAAAAGATATATTAACATTTAATACAGAGATCATATGGTTCGGTGATAAAGATTATAAACTCGATTTTTTTTCACTCTAATTAAACAATTTTATTACTGGTTTTAAGTGTTAAAATTTAATGTAAAATACTTTTTTTTCCTCCCTATTTATGAGCTGAACAAGTCAGCAGCAACCGTCGATATCCAATCCTTCATTTAGTGACATAGACAGTTCTGATACCAAGGAACACGAAGAAATCTCTTGGGAACTTGTTACCAACTGAAAGAAAATGACATATAAAAACGAAATTAGACCTCCAGAAACAAGAGCTTATGTGCGCGTGTGTATCTGTATGTTTCAATAGATATATGTCGCGACGCCAAGTGTCGTTTTTGAGATACCGCTATTTTCGAAAACTAGTAACCAAATTCAGTGTCCTTTTTTGAGCCACTTATTTATAGTTTAATAGCTTTACAAGGAAGCCATAGGATGTCCCCATCACATATTTTATTTTAAAGATATGCATGATTATGTTAAATATACCTACTGGATCAGATTAAATATGCAGTCTAAATATTAAGAGGTATATAACTGGAATTTCTCGGTGTTCAATACATCCTAGAAAGATGTATAATCATCTTAGGAAATAAGAGTCAAATATTTTTCTAAAAAACAAATTAAATTATAATGAAGTATTTAAATGAACAAATACAAATTTTATGAATAAACCTTTTCTGCCCTAGTAAAACGTTAAATCATAATATAATGGATATAATTTTCTAAAAAGAAGCTTTTACAAACCATTTTTTCAAAGGTTAAAAAAAAGTACCGAGAGGTAATTCCCAACGATATATATGTACGTAAGAAGCAAAGTGTCGTAAGTAACATTTTCAAAATTTCGCAGGAAAGAAAAAAAATCTTCAGATCGCACTGTATTGCTTATTATGGATAGTGGAAAATTTTTGTAATTGAAGTGTTGCATATGCTCTTTTTACTTATTTACGATACTTAAACCCCCAAAATATGGCCAGAATAATGTTTTCACAATTATAAAATCAAAATCAGAAAAAATGTAATTAGGGGAGTTTACCCCTGGCGTAGAGATATTTGGCTAGTAAACATGACTTAGTTTTTAGTTTTATTAAATATAAATTAGTTATTAATTATGTTTATTCATTTATGTAGGCCCTCATATTCCAAAAATGCATCACAGTTTTATCTTGACTTCAAAAAAACCCGACGATTGGAGTGCAGTATTAATCAACTTCAAAAATATAGTACTAGTATCCCAACAATGGGGTCTAATATTGTTTTGTTATATGTTACCATAGTTATAATGGAATTTCACCAGAATCTCGGCTTCAATTGCGGTTTATAGTTTCAGTTGATGATTAATCTAAAGTTCATTACAGCGTCTAGTTGGCCGTTCTCCACATTTCTCAGTGAACGTATTTGCCTTTTCGCAATAATTAAATTGCAACAAGCGTCGATATAATGTAATAAAATCATTAATTCGTGATGGCTAATTGATTGCGGAAAGGTTAGAGGGTTGACAAGACATAATTGGAACAAAATATTTTGACTAAAGTCTTTTCGGAGTACCTGGAATTTCTTATAGTTTATTTATCGATATATATTTTATGCGCCAACCGGAGTTTTGTATATAGCATCTTCACATATCTTTTACTTGTATATCACAACAAGTATCATTTTTTTTTTAGTCAAACCAAGATTGGTTCTGCAATCGTCTAAAAAAATTATATTAATATAAAATAAAAATGAAGTCTCGTGATGGAACTTACTTTTGAATTAGAAAAGTAAAGCAATTTTTGTGATTTTGTTCGTACGAAGTATCTGTAATCGATTTTAATGCACTTGATGTAATTTAGCGAAGACATTTTTCATAAAAAGTATCTCGGGCATCCGCTTCATATACAGAATGAAAATTATTTGATTATGTGGGAATATCAAGAATTAGTTATACCATTAATAACATGGAAAACCGCAATTTTACGATTTTTATCCGCCGGACTTGCTTCCTTTTAAAATATTTTGATCGAACTGAATGTTTGTGATTGTATAACTGTTAACATTATTATAGGTCAAATAAAAATTGATGATTATTAGTCACTTCATTATTTAGGACCTCAAATTGGTATTCAAGTACAAATTGGGTATAGGCAAACAATTTAAGGAACAATCATGTGAGCGGAGCATAGGCTGGTAGGTTACGCTCAGAGAGGGGAAAGTCTTTTCCCTCTACGTAATTCCACTACATAACTCGACTTATTCAGTTGACGCTTGACTATACCCCACTCTGTCCTGATTATGACTTAAAACTTAGGCCAAAACGTCCGCACCCAATATAATCAGTTTTTCTTGTTTCTGTGTTTATTCATTGACCTTATCCCAAACCAAGCTTCCTCTCTATATATTTTCCACCGTCAAACATACTCTCACCATTAAAAAAAAAGAAAGTTGTTACTCTTTGTTGCTTAATGGTGTATGCCTAAGGTTCATACTAGTAGTGAACAAAATTAAATTAATTGGAAATTTATTTTAATATATTAAAATGCAAATATAAGTTGTAATTGTGTAGTGGTTTCTATTAAGTTAGGAGAATATCAAACTGTTGTAAGCATTCTTTCTTTTTTTAATTTATTTTTTTGTAGATAAATTATATATTTGATAGATTTCAGTTTACTTCCATACGAGCTAGGAGGTTGAAATTTGATTTATAATTTATATAGTTTTAATTTAATAGGAGGTTATCAGTTTGACTTTATTTTTTATGAATGTTTACTCATAATTTCGACATTCTTGTAACGATTTCTATAATTCTTTTTTTAATCAAAAGGATACACTCTTCGGGTGGTCCCTTCAAAATGTTATCAGGATTTGCGTTGTGATTGGAAAATAAGGATGGCAAATAAAATCATTAAATTTATTGAAAATTAAATATTCAAAATATATATTGATTTGAATTTGAACAAATTATGCTGTCCGGTATATTTATAGAACCTAGAAGGTTAGCTTTTCAATCAATGACAACATATCTCTTAGTACTTAGTACAGAGGAATGAAAAACAATCACATTTTTAAGGCTTGTAATCGTGAAGAGAGTTTCGGGAAGGAGAACTTACAAAGTTTGGACTTAATGGCGCGAAGCCTCAGTTTCTTATCGTTCTCAAGACCGGAAATGGGACAATTATCTCGCAGGATTCTGTTGGTGTAGAGGATCATGTGCAACGAAGCCAAATAATGTTTGAAAAAGATCTCAGCGTTTATTCGCAATCGGTGAATCAGCCATGCATATTTAATAAAGTCTGGTAAATAAATCCATGGAAAAAAATAAATTTTAAGCTAATAGTACTCTGTACATGGTCGGGTTTGATTACCGAGCAGTTCTAATGGTAATGGGCTACATCTTAATTTATAAAACCTTAGATAATATCTTATTGCATATCTTAGATTAAATCATACTATAGTTACATAGGTGTACTTTTTTTTTTTATTTATCATTTTTTATTCGATTTTAATTTTTCATTTTAAATTGCACAATGGAATCTTGTTCTCCTCAAAGCGGCAATCAGTATAAGAAGCAAACAGTGAATGGAATAATAAACAGATGGTTTAAATATAATCAAAGTAAATATGAAATACTGATTCTTTGGAAAAAAAAATATATTTTGAGCGGAGAGGGGATAAAAAAAAAAGATTATGCCGAACAAGTCCGCCAATTAAATTCAACAGTTCATGAGGACATATCAATTACAATTAAAAAAAAAACTCTACAAAATATAGAAGAAATTCATACAAGAGCCTAAGGGTGCGTTCATATCTTAGCTACGATATGGTAACTAATCAAATGTCTGGGCTATTTTCGAGTTAAATTTGGTAAATTAAAATTAAACTGAATAATGTTTTATGAGAAAATTAAGGTAACAATAATAATTCTTCAAGACTACTGGGAAGATTTTTTTTTTTTATTATAAATAAATAATGTGATAAAGGAAGACAACGAGGATGAATACGAAACATAAAGATAAATAGAGATAATAAGATGAGAATGAGGAGGAAATGTGGAGCGTGAGTTTATAACTGTGCTTAAGCAACTGTATGAGGCAATAAATAGCACAGCTAGCCCTTCTAATTAATTTCTCATTAATTAATGTAATTTTAAGTGACAGGAGGTTAATTATCGTAAGTATTAACATTTGAATTTCATGCATACTAAATATAATATATGTATATATATATATATATATATATATATATATATATATATATATATATATATATATATATATATATGGTTATTTTTGGTAATTATTAATTAGGTATATCCATGTTAGCTCCAGCGATGAATTATTCATCGATACTCATTATCTAATTATTTTTAAAATAGGGCTTTTGACAATTTGATATCTATACCGAAAAGTGTCAACTGTAATGGTAATTCGAAATGCACATGGTCAATCAAAATCATATTAAAAAAATGGAATCATTGCCCCTAAAACACGACAACCGACCCTTCAATCAAAGAAAACTTCAACAGTAACAGAAAAGCGAAATGCGCATGCGCGATCGAAAATCTGATAGTTAAATAAAAAACAGACTCCTTAAAAACCTAATAAACGATACCTATACCAAAAAAATATCAAATGTTACAATAAATCGAAATTCGCATGCTCGATCAAAAATATAATTCAAATAATGGTATCAGAACCCACAAAAAGCTAATAAAAGATCCATCAGCAGTAATGGAAAATCGAAATGCGCATGCCCGATCGATAAACCGATAGTAAATTAGGAATTAGCGTCCTTGAAAATCTAATTAACGATACCTATACCGAATTATTTTGCAAGCTAATAATTAATTTGAAAAGCTGGCGGCCGATAAAATTTCGAAATTAGCAACTTCAAAAATCTAATGAACGATCACCAAATCGATGAAATCCGTCCCCACCTTCCTCTCCAAAAAATAAAAAATATTTGAAAATAAATAAAAAACAATTTTATTTTAAAAATAATTAATTCTTCAAATTAGTACTTAATATCAATTATATAAGCGATTTTTACCAAACTTTAAATTTTTAAAATTTGAAATTAAATCGCTCGATCGTAATTTATTCTATTCAATTTACTGTAAATGAAATTGAAATGCCATTGTGATCGTTCATTAGGTTTTTCAAGTTGCTTATATCGAGCTTACTGTCGAAATTTTGTTTGGCCATGAGAATTTCAAATTAATTATTAGCTTGCGAAATTCTTAGGCATAGGTATTGTTAATTAGGTTTTCAAGGACGCTATTTCTGAATTTACAGTCGTATTTTTTAACGCTCATACGCATTATGCTTTTACGTTGTTGTTGAAGTTTTCTTTTATACTAGGATTGCTTAATAGGTTTTGAGGATTCTAATTTCATTTTTTGAATTGGATTATTTTTCATGCAAACGAATTTCGCTTTTCCGTTACTGTTGAAGTTTTCTATCCCATAGGGGTCGTAAATTAAGTTTTTCGAGGGTTCTGATTCCATTTTTGGAATAGGATTTTTGACCGAGATTGCGAATTTCGAAACGACCTTCAGCGATTAACATTAAAAAAAATATAGCAGGACGGTGATTTGTGTTTTGTCCCATTTAAACTGCAATTGATTATAAAATAATCAAAATAGAGTAAAGAAATAATGTTATTAAGTTAAAAATGTTAACTTCCTAACAAACTGGAAAATTCTAGCAGAAATTCCTAGCAGCCATAACTAGCGTACATGCATTGCAGAAAGCATACAAGTCCAGAACATGCGTTGTTTCTGAAATTCACATCAACTTACAACTGTTATACCTAGTCTGTTTTTCAAAAGACATCTATGTTTTCTACACCAATAAAAAGTCTATGGACAAAATATTATGCTAAAATAAAAAACTAATTATAGAAAAAAAATGGATATGTGATATTTCTGCAATTCACACGATTCGATTGGAAAGGTTTACAATTGAAATAGAAAAGGTTACATTTGAATTGGAAGGGATTTCAATTGAAATGGAAAAGGTGGCAATTGATTTGGAAAAGGTTACAATTGACTTGGAAATGCTATAAGATAATGTAGTAGCCATGTTCATGTCACAATACCGCGTGGGCTCATCTTTCTTGAAGTGATCACAGTACAATTTATTTCCGAAAACCTTAAGGAGATGTCCTCCTTCAACCAGTTTCGCATCCGCATTCTCTTTCCAAAAAACATTTGGATGAATGCTAGTCTGAAAAGAAAAATATAGAAATAAGGAACAATGCGACATAAACTTTTTAAAGTGGAATTTCAAAGGACATCGTTCTTTCAAGCTGAAATTACTGTTCAGTTCGACTGTAAAACTTTTCGACCTTTTTAAAATATAGCAACATGAAATTACACCAATGAAAAGAACAAAATTTTTCAGAGAGCGAGTATCGACCTGTTTTCTAATTTATTTTCCTTAATCCGGTCTAATAAACGTTAAGCTCTGGCTCAGCTAACGAATGAGCTTGATAAGATTAATTAACACCTTAAAGTTTATTAATTAAGATTAAAATGCAGTTTTTAGTAAAACTGAGCAAAATTTATTTGAAATAATGAATGAAAAATAAATCGATTAATGAACTAAACAAATTATTTTGGAAATAATTTCTTTTATCATTTTTCATGAATCTTATTTCTTTAATGAGAAATCACAGTACCATGTGTATCAACCAAAGAAATAATTACTTTGGTAAAAAAAAAAAGGCACGTGAGAAATGGCTGTGCATTTGGTTTACAGTAAACGACAATAAATTAAAAATAGTTGAACCCTATGTACAACCTAGCCGAGCTGAGCTTCAGCTATCAAGAAGAGATAATGGTCTAGTGAAATAGTAGTCCGAAGTGGAAAATTTTGGTGTAATTGTTTTTAGTGGCTTACTTAATATGTTTAAATAAACCACTAAGAATTAATAACAGTTTATTTTTTGTTTTTGGCTTATAACATACAAGTTAAGCTTATTATACAAAACGTAATTTGGTATTAAAATAAAAAATACCTACAATTCATGTTCTCTCAATTTTTTTTGTGAGGCATATAGTTTCTGCGCAAAGGGGTATTGAAAAATACGCGAAAATCAGAAATTTTCAGAAAATAGAAACATTTTTTACAGCCTTTTCGGTTATAGGTTATATATAATTATGATTATATTTATAGCTATATGTTTGCTTTATCAAAAGATTTCCGATGAGTTACTGGGGAGAGAGGAGTGAACAAGCTCAACTGGATTTCAATGCATAATGAAATTTTTCAAAATAAATAACTTAATATTTAAAATAAAGGATAATTGAGTTCCTTAATAGATTCTACTATATGAGAAATCATTTAAGAATCACATTTTTTTTTTTTGCTAATAACTTCCAAAAAAAACTTCTTACAAAAGTATAATTTTATATTAAAATAATGATTAAAAAATGACATACCATTCATGTTCTTATAATTTGATTGCAGGGCATATAGTTTCAGCGCAAAGGACATTAAAAAATAGGCACAAATCATAAACAATTTTAAAATTTAAAAATCTCATTTTTTTTTTAAAGAGATTTCCTTCATAACACGAAAAGTAATCATTCTCAATTCTCTACAATACGATTTCTTCGGAGCTCGAACAGTTATGACAACATCAATGACGAATGCATTCGCGTTCTTTCGAGAATTCCGGATTATCCTCGTTTTTTAGAATTTCGGCAAGCGCCATGTTGTCAGCGCCAACTATCATAAGCAGTTGCGATAACACATATCTTGGAGCACTCGAGGCCTGCTATTTGCATCCACAGTTTTTCTGGCAGGTCTTCTTGCATTTGAAGCAATCCTTATTTTTCTAGATCTTTTTCAATTTCAAGCTCTTGTTATAGTTGGAATACACCCTCGAGGAATGTTGCTAAGCTGCAGCCTAAGGAGGAGGTAGGGGCACTGCATGGGTGATGTGCTGAATGCAGACCTAAGGTAGCATTTATTACTTAATTTGTTTAATGACGTGGCTTCCTCGTCAGCCAATTTATACAATAGGGCAAAAAAACGATGGCGAGCTTCAGCAACTGTATCAGAATCTGCTGTAGCATCTTTAAAAATCTCAAGTTAATGCAAGATTTTCTGAAAAAACCTCTGCCCGGCCTGAGGATGAGGGGAGCCTGTATTATGCACAACATAGATTTTAGAGTATTATATAATATTATGATAATTAAGGTAGGTAAATTTAATATTTTGCGAATTTCATTATGCATTTAAATGTATGCCGTAAAGTAAAGTATCAGAGGGCCTTTAAGGTATGAAGAGAGTCTGTAAAAAAAAAAAAGAAAGTGCTTTTTTTTCTATTTGCCAAACATGACTGGCTTTCGCCAATTTTTCAATGCCCCTTTGAGTGGAATCCTTATGTCTTCCAAAAAAATGATAAGATCATGAATTGTAGGTAAATTTTCTCGTCTTAATTTTAACATTCAGAATCACCTGTTGCGTAAAAAGCTTACTTTGCAAGTTATGAGCCAAAAACAAGAAAAACAAATGTGATTATTAGTGTTTTTTTAATGAATTGCCGTTTGTTTGTTGGACAACTTCAGATTCGTGTTCAGCACCCCCAAACAAAAAGTAAACTACAAAAACATTTACACCAGAACTTTCCATTTCAAGCCCTTTTTGAACACCATTTGACCAGTTAATAGTGCTATCCGTATGGAATGATAATAGTACTAAGGACAAGAGTCACCGACGAGTATCTTATGACGAGGAGATCACAGCAACAATGCGGGCCATATTTGACCGTGTCGCCCATCCTGGCAAAGGCGAATGATGCTAAATGGGAGGTATTAAAATCCGGAATAGAATAAAAGCTATTAATTTGGAATCAGCTATAAACCACTGCATTGTGGGGTAAAACAGTGCATAATTTTGTCTCACAGACTTTGCAAACTTTTATCCTATTCTGATCATTTCGATTTTCATGGCTCAACAGGTTAGTGAACTATACAACCATTGGAGAATTTTTAGTGAAATAAAAGATCAAATGCATCACTATAAATATGAAAACTGACGGTAACGAAAGCTCTAATCTGTTTCATAATATATATATATATATATATATATATATATATATATATATATATATATATATATATATATATATATATATATATATATATATATATGTATATGAACCTTTCTTTCCATCATAGTTTCCATAAAGTCATTCATAATTAAATTAGAATTAATAATTTTAGTAGAGGAATCAGGGAGCGGGGTAGCTTAGTGGTTAGGGCACTGAACTATTAATCTCTAGGTCCCGGGTTCGAGACCGACTGTGGTAGATAAATAACTATTCTGTTGTCAGCCGTGGATCGGCCCTGTGGGAGAGACTCCCATGAGGCTCACCAATCCTCTACAAATTGGGTACCCTTAATTGGGGGAAAAACCTGGCGATTGAGATTGATCTCGGCCGAATCATCTCCTTGCACAACCATTAGCTTAGAAACAGCACGGTCCAAGTACTGAAAACGAGACCCTTCACAGGTTGAAGTAGTACATGATTTATTTATATTTTTTTTTTTTTTTTTAGCAGAGAAGACAAGAATTCGCAAGATTGGGTATGGACAAATTCAGAATAAACAGTTTATCCAATAACTTATGGTACATGAATATAAATTTCCGGGTTCCGAGGAGCAAATAGTTTCCCTGTAAATACCATCCTATAACTTCGTGGAGAGCTTTATAATGCCAAGAGCTACTAGGGAATAAATTAAGGCTGAAATATGTTCGACGTCATCTTCAGAGCGTCACAGAGCCGCCTTGCTCCGCTTGTTTGTCGGAGAAATGGTTTAACTTGAAAGAGCTTCAATTTTCTTTGAGAACATCAAAAATTATGCAGAAATTAATTATACTATGATTGAAATCAAAGAACATAATTTCTCGACTTTGATCCGTCAGAATCGCTCTCAGTCGAAAGATTTGTTTCAGAAAATGGCAGATTAGTAATTTTCTGATTATACCCAGTACATTTTAAAATTAGTCAATAAATAATTTAAATAATAAAATGAATATCTTTCTAACCGAATTATTTATTTGAATTATTGATATAATATAACAATTTTTCTATACTCTATATATTTTTCTATAGAGTGGGGCAGAAATAACACACATTTTGAAGCGCTGTGAAAAGAAAAAAAAATGCCTATATTTCAATTATAAATGTTTTGCCATCTTGATAAGCTCCTACTCCACAAAATTAAGAATACAGTTTAAAAAAATAAAAAAATGCTATTTGAGAAAAAGCGACTTTGATATCTTTAAAATGCCGGTCATAATTGACGTTTCCGGAAATTTTTCCACCACCATTCCAGTCATTTCTGGTAGAATGGCATTGATTTCTTGACTGGTCCTCTCCTTTAAATCATCCAGAGAACGGGGTCAGTCCTTTAAACAGTTTGACCTTAAGGTATCCCCGGTGAAAAAAAGTGGCAAGAAGTCAATCTGGTGAGCGTGTCGGCCAACCTAATTCAAACCTCAACGAGATCAATCGGTTCATGCGAATATCGAGACGAGTGAGCCGTGGACGCACACATCCTCTTGGTCGATTTCAGCTAGCTTAGGATCGTCTCCAACATTCACAGTTACCGTTATATCTTCTCCTCAAAAGTACGGGTGTATAAAACGGAAGTCACCAAATCCCGACCACAGAGTCCTCCTGGAATGCGCCTGTTATTCCAACAAAAATGACTGATTTGATTTTTTGATTTTTACTGGAAAATTTACGGGCACGTCCTCAGAAATGCTTAGTCAATAACGGTCAGTTTTCAAAATTCAACCAAATGAAATTATTTTCAATGAACTTTTTGATAATAAAAACATTTTTCTTTCTTCATGTTTCGGTGTGTTTTTACAGCTTTTTAAAATGTGTCAGTTGTTTCTGTCTCACCATGTATCAAGACCAATTCCATAAAATTTTTCATCTTATCTTTTATTAAAATCGAGATACGCAAAAATTACGATCCAAAACTACAAGTTAAATCTATATTCCATTCTTATAATCGGTATGGTTATATAGGGTAAGTGCGCTATTTTCTCGTTAAATCCCAATCCTCAACTGGTGAGAACTGCTCTTTATGGAACATGAAGCCTAAACACTGATGTATCAGAATCAGACACGAACGTTCGCTAAGGTGTAGTACAATCATTTGTAAAAATATTAGTTCCAACCTATTTATAAAGTTGTGTCTTTCAACTTTTGCAGTAGAGCTGTATCGATGTTTTTCTACCAGAAGGTCTTTTCTTTCCTTTCTTTTTTTGCCGCTAGCGAAGCTTACCGAAGCTGTTCTTCAAAATGCTTTCTGATTTACATTCCTCCTTGACAGTTTTATATTTTTGTAAAATATGATAGTAGGGGTAAGTGCGGACCTCTGTTGTGTGACAAGTGGGTGTTGTGTACACTTGCCCTTACTATCAGGTTTTGTCGAGGCAACTACGGATTAGAGAATTAAAGAAAAATAGTATTAGTTTGCAGAAAATAATAATAGTTTGCAAGTAGAAGCATCCGAAAATTCTCTATCCATTAAAAGGCAAAGTCACACGCTTAAATATTAAACCAAATTTTAAGTAACCCAAAGCATTCTCTAAATTATTTCTTTTCTGTATCAAGTAATCAAGCCCAACCTAATATTCTGCCAAGCAGCCGTCTGTCTTTCCTTTACCGATGTCTTAAATACATTAAACATCCTAATCTTACTTTTTTTCCAGACTTGACGTCAAAAAAAGATGATAAAAAATTCAATCTTAAAAACAAATGAAGACGTCTGAATGGTAGTTGCTTAGTACAGTTCTTTCCTTCAACATGCAATTGATTGTAATAATACCTTCCAAGCTTTTATACTTCAGCTATAGGAAAACATACCTGAACTTAGGAACATATTTTATTCATGCGGAATACTGACACAGAAAGCCTCCCGACTTAGGAGAAACAAAGCCACTCGTTTTTTTCAAGTGATAGCTGGGGATGATAGAAAATAAGAAAACAAGACATTTTTGTTTTCTTATTTTAGACCCCACAAATAGCAGATAGGAGAATATATAAAGGAAACATTATGCTTTCCCAAAACCCTATAACGTTTCCTTACACAAGAGCATTTTATACATGATTCCCTGATTTTTCTCTCCATTTTCACCATCCCCTCTTTTAAATTGTGCACAACCTATAAATTTATGTAACCCCTTATAGAATCCTCAAGCCCCCTCTCCCCAAACAGGAGCAGGATTTCCTCAAGGTTCGGTCCGAACAGTCCAAGCCTAAAGGAACTTTCTACAGGTCCTCATGCACAAGCGGGATTTTCATCTAATGACCCAATGATTTTGTACCGTAGAAAGTTGCTGGTATAATTCTACCAAGGGCCTAAGAAGATATTATTGAAGAAAACTTCAGTTTTTTTGAGCTCCTTCCAGGAAGCAAGAATTTCAGTGTTACAATTAGTCTTCATGAGGGCGAGGTGGGGAGGGGGAAACTTGGCTACTGATAACTGTAGTTTTCAATTTGTAAGGATGTTAAAAAAAAAAAAATGTATATCACATAACAATATTATGTGCACATAACCAATAACAGATGAAAATTACTCTTAAGAGTTTTAACTACATCCAATCTCTACATGGACTGATTGACATATTTCCTGTTGATGTCAATGAGAGAAAATGATGGAGCAATATATTTTCTTTCGAGTTGTAATTTGCCTGGCAATGGGCTGTTACCAACCCATGAGTGGAGAATTTAATCAAACTATGGGACAGTGACAGATGGTGGTGGGTGGGCTTCGCAACAAACTTGTACAATATTGAAGGGACTTACTCAGGCACCGCGTGTCTCCGACTATTTGTCAACTCACTCTATCATTTGTGTTTCGTTTAACGATTTATAGGATAAACATTATTTATAAATAAGACAATATAAACATTTATTATAATCAATCTATATATTTTAAATCATCCTGACCATGCTTCTCTACATTTTTGAATTTTATAGTTGTTTTTACTAGTTATTTCTTATTGGTTGATGAGTTCAAAACTATTGTTTACACTTTTTTTAGGTTCATATTTTTTTTTCTTTTTACTGACATCTGAATTAATCAGTTTTCGATAGAAAACAAGTTTCACGAAAATGTTTTACACGGGTAAATTTTCATGTATAAAAACAGTACAAAAACTAAACTTATGATAATTATAGTCCTACTCTTATTATTTGTCCTCGCAACAACCGAAGTAGTAAGAAAGTGGTTAAAAAAATGTCATAACAATAATATTATAACTTACATAAAACGAGACGTTTAGCGCTGTAAAAGCATGTTAAGGAAAAGAGACCCACCTTTGGCATTTTTTATTGTGTATTTTTGTCATAGCACTACTTGCTGTAGAAATTTCAATCTTGAAAACTTTGTCCTTTTTTTAATATGAATTTTCAAAACTGACCAAAAGTCAATTTTGGCAATATTTAAAGAAAAATATCTCAGAACGTGCTGAATGAGAAATTATGAAATCGATACAGTTTATACCTCTATATGACAGGAAAATATCACACAAAGTTGGTGACTGAGCCTCAACTGGTTCTAGTGTTATATAAATTAAATATTGCAGCCTCGCGTGATTCGGCCTCAGCATATCATCCTATTTATAGCATAGGCCTATTGCATATCCATGCATGAGTGCTGGGGTTGGTCAAGATGGTTTGGTATAGGAAAGATCCGAGGAAGAATTGCCGCCGAATGGAGGGGAAGAGCCACTATAGCTCGCCGTAAAGGTGGAACACTTGAGGTGCCGAAGAAAAAAGCAGTACATGATTCGCTTCAAACTGTCCTCAAGTAGAATCGAATGCCCACCATGTCCACACAACATTGCCATTGTCGAAGTGGATGAAAATACGAGAGGATACAAGGAGCTAATGGGTTTGTTGAGGAAGAAGATGTCGGGAACGATAGAATATCTTAAGGATACTTATTGACCCTTTGGGCGAAATGGGGTTTCCGGGACAGGATTTGGTCAATAGTAAAGCCCAAGATTTTAACACAGGGGCTAAACGTGATGGGGATTAAAGTAGGGAAGGTGACGTTGGATCTGAGGAGGGAGTTGGAACCTATAACAATGGCCTGAGTTTTCGTAGCGCTTAACCTTAATCAATTCGATTTGCCCAGGCACTGATCCTATCTAGGTCTTCCTGGATATCAGCAAACGCTTCTAACAATTCGGAAGGAGAGAAGGATAAGTAGATTTGAAAGTCGTCGTATTGGTGGTGGAAAGATTGGCGGATTGAATCAGAAAGATCATGATATAGGAATGATATATAGAATGATATAGGAATTGAAAAGTAGTGGGGGAAATGCTTGAGCACTGGGCTACTCCTGAGGACAGGGTAAGGAAGGAAGATAGAGGTTGATTAGGAATGGAAGCTGCTTGTACGGTAGGAAAGTAAGGATTGAAAACAGCGAAAAGCTCTGTTGGAAAAGGATAGTAATTTTAATTTAGTAACAAGGATAGGATAGCTCTGGAAATCAAAAGCTTTGGAAAAATCAAGTAGTATTAGTACGGTTAACTTTTTTTCGTCCATAGCAGTATATAAGCCATTGGTGACTAATGAGAGTGGATCGCGTGGTTAAGCCAGGAAACCAGATTGGAGAGGATCGAGTAGATTGGATTTATCAATGAAATTGGATATTTGTGACTGAAATATTCTTTCTAGGGGTTTGGGTTTGTATTGATGAATTTTTAATATTAATTGACCTGGAACTAGTTTATAGATTTAACTTCTTCTTTACGATATTGTACATTATCAATTAGTAAAATAGTTTTTACCGGTCTAACTACCGACACTAATAAACATCAAAAGAGCATTAACATCAATACGGAATACTCGCGTAAGGCTTAAATTTACGCTAACACTAAGATAACACTAATCTAGCAGAGGTCCAAGTATTTCAATCAAAGTACTTGGGATTATAACTCAATTAGTTTAGTATGGTAAAAATACGACAGCCATAAGTTATGTTATGACTCATAACACACTTTTACAGATATGTATAAGTAATTGTGAATTTATTAATACAGAGAGAAGTTTGATTTACAATATTTTATTTAGCTACTTGCATCTAACAAAAAAAAACATTTTGAATATAATACAATCTAGATTTCTGCAATAAGATACTTTAAATAATTCAATGGAAATTGTTTAAACAAAATAACATTAACGTATAACGGACCTACACGTGTGAATCTTTTTGTGTGTTTCAGAGGAATTCGATAGTGTTATTTTTAAGATTCCCTGTTTTGTTATATCAATTATTTTTTTTATTTAGTTCCCTTCTGAAATTACTTGCTCATCTTCCAGAAAAAGTGCTTAATGAATTTGGCTTATCTGGTGGCTCGAGGTGCTGAAATGTTTAAATGACTTGTTGCAAAATTATCTTGGTGAGAGAAGTGTAGAAATGAAGGTGGGTAAGAGTTTAGTTAGAATGAAAGCTAATCAACAGGATATTAAGGTGTCTACTGCTATACTCAGTTATTTGGAGTTTCCGGAATTATTACGGAATTTGGTTAACTTAATACAGAAAAAAAAATAAAGAAAGTCCTCGCCCTGTCTTGAATATTACTTTCGGGATTGGTTTGCTCTGAAATCCTTTTTATTAACTTTTATTTCCATTGATTGTGTCTAATTAAGTGTAACTAATTGAGAGTGCCTTGCCATAGTTTACTATCTCAGTTTTGACCTCTTCCTCGCAGGTTTCTGGAAGCTTATTTTAATCTCATTCCTTTGACTTGCTGGAGTATTCTTTTGCCATTCTTATTCTTCCCCGTACATTTTCACTTGATTTTATTCTTTATACCTTCTCTGTATTCCAGCAGAATTTGGAATTCGTTTGGAACTAAATTGTAAACTTTTTAGTAATTTTCTTGGGGCACAAACATTGAATAAGCTAAGCAATATACTACTACAGTGATTGCCTACTAAGGCATGCTTTGACAGCTAGGTGCACTACAGTCTACCTACTAATGCACTTCTCTCCGGTGAATCCGCAAGGTGGCTCTGCGATAGGGACTTCCCCGTTCACCCACTCGATCTCCGAAGTCAAGTGGAGCTCCTGTAACAAAATATTTCTAGATAAAAGGTAGAGATAGGGGTTTTCAATTTATTTTTTAATATGATACCAGTCGACTGCAATCCTATTACAGTTATTTTCCAGTCTTTTTATTTTTCTATTACATCATGACATACTTTGAAAATCCAAAGTATTTACCGATTAAATTTTTTTTTTCCAAATCATTGAAGTTATATCATGGTTAGCTTAAAGGTGGTGCTTTAAAGATTTTCATTGAAAGAAAAAACAATTACGAAAATTAAAAAAAAAAAATTAGTAAGCTGGCGTATAAAACTTAACACATAGACACAGACACACACACACAAAAACGACTTGCTGCTACAAGAAACGGGATTAATTTTTTAAAGCTTTTCTTCTAAAAATAACAAACATTACTTTCTAAAGATATTTGATCACTGAAGTCTCTTATGAAAAATTTAATGAATCAAGATACTATTTTTAAAAATATTGTTTGAGAAATAGGATAGTTATATATCATTTCGTCTGGAAAAATGCTCCAGAATAATAAGTCGTTCAGGTCTGAACTGAATTTTTCTTTTCATTACATTTATAACAAAATATGTAATTATGATTATGCCATAAATTAAGATTCCGCAAGGTGTAGATTAGATTAGATTAGATAAATTAAATTATAATCATAAAATAATTAATGTTATATATATAAAAAAAAGGTTATTTGTAATTGTATGCTATTTCACTTTTCAGATACTTGAAAACAACAGAATAGCTGCCACAACGTTGTTAAACTCTGTTTTAATTTGATGAAACAGTTTTCTTTTGATTCGGCGATTCCCTAAGAAATCTTTTTTCCAATATAAAATATAAAAAAACTGTCATTTTCGATTTTATTTAAAAAAATAAAAACAATTATAATAGGATTTGTGGGGGATAAAAGTACGCAATGGAATGCTTGGAAAAACTGGGACTTCTCTGTTAAATAATTTTCTAATTGAAGCGGCTTTTGGACAGGATTTAGTGAAGGTCCGTGCACTAACAAGGAGAGGGCACAGTCAATGGGTCACCGATTTCAACCAAATTTTTTTGTGGTGATTCTACATCCAAAAATATTGGACAAGTGACCCGACGTTCGTTCCAATAGACCTAAAGAGCAGAGAAAAATAAAATGAAACGCACGAAAACTGCTTTATTTTTTTATCTCGGGTTTAAAAAATGATATCGACGTGTCTTTTCCACCAGGATTTTTTGTGTTTCACTGTATATTAATTTTAATTTCTTACACTCATTGGAAAGAGGGAAGTTTCTTCTTTCCATAAATATAAACAGCTATCGGATTATCTAGAAGGTCTGGGTAGAAACATGTAGGAAAACAAGTAGGAACACCACCGTTAAAGTAAATCGCGAAGATTGATAACCTTTACAGAGGACCCAAATTTGGTCTGAATCGTTCAAAGGGTTCCTCATTTATTGTCAATTTTTTTTAATCTTTAAAGAAAATTGAAGGTAGAACCTTGACAAAATGTTTAGTAAAAAAAAAGTTATTTTTGGATTCATCTGAAAATTTGAGTATAGGGGTTTTTCAGAGCGCTAAAATCAAATCGGACGCCAGTTATGAATAAAAAAAATCTGTTAATATACTTCACTCTGTACAGAAATAGTATTTTCATTACATATAATTCAATAGAACCCCGTGACCGCTGTTAAATTTAATTATTTCATTTAAAAAATTGGATAACTTTAAAATTTACTATTTCTGGATCATAAATAATGTTTTTGTAAAACTTATATCACTAAACCCGGTCTTAAAAGTTCAATATTCTATGACATCCAGAGTAAGGCCGTTTAGATTTATATCTTATGAATAGACCCGTTCTGATAAGGTTTTTGGTTGTTCTTTAATTTAATAATTTCATTGAAAACATCAATGATCACTCCATAATATATACTTGGTTGAAAGTCCGGGATCTTTAAGGCTAGTTAACCAATAATCCTAAACTTTTTTAAAAATTTATTTGACCAAAAATCAATTATATTTTAATGCTTGTAATTTTACTTTAATATACAGTGAAAAACAAATATTTTGGTGACAAAATGCACGTCGATGTAACTTTTCAAACCCGAAATAAAAAATAAAACAATTTCAGTGTGCTTTATATTTTTCCTCTGTTCCTAGGGGCCCATGAACGGCGCACAGTGATAAAAATTATCGATTTAGTGACCAAAATTCTATGACTCTTGATAAATAGACGATAAAGAAAAAATTATTTTTTCATTTATGAGCATGGAATGCCATTTATTAGTGAGATTGGAAAAGATATTTTCAGGGTGTCTCCGGGCCTTTGAAATGAATTCGTTTCTTAATTATTTCATTACTTTATTTTTATAAAACAGTCATATAGAACCATCCAAAGTGGAAGAAATGAACTAATACCCTTCTCTATAGGGCTAATTACATACTGGCATAATTGCTTTATGTTCATATTATTTAATAACTGATATATTTAATATAGTCGAAATCATATCGCAATTGTTATTATATATTTTTACATACATTTCCACATTTATAAAATATATTAGGTTAAATAAAACTAAAAATAAAGCCTATTACTTAAAACTAGTTATTTTTTTTAAACCTGATTGAAAGTAAATCACACTTGCGAATTTTAAGTTTGGTGCCTACGCACATTATCTATTCAAAAATATCCTTGATATCATTTCGCCAATCCTCATGGATTTTATTACTTTTTTTACACATTCTCAAAGAAGGTATCCGAGAATCCGAAGAGACGAGCGTAATTCGGGGAAGGTCTTCGTTCAATCGTTGCCTTGATATCTTGCAGGTGTTATTAACCCTTAACCTGTATTCTTTATGATTCGCTTATTGAGGTTCTTCGGATAGCTTTCCGATAGGCAAAGTGTGAAAGCTGAGTACATATTCACCTGGCAGAGAATTTTATGAACAGTTGGTGATAAATCTTTCTTCTCCTAGAATATTTTAAAAATTTATAAAGTGGAGGTTTTGTACTCCCCAAACATACTAGGGCTTAACTTCAATCCGCTATTTAATATGTTTAATATATTTTAAATCTTAAAATAATTTATTCTTCTTAGCTGCCAAATCCTTGCTTAGGTGTGACGATAATCAAGCCTAATTTTTCTCGAAAATCTTTTAATATTCCTTTCTTCTCTTTTTCTTTTATTTATAATTTCGATTTATCTCCTCTTATTTTTTCAATGTCGACCGATTTTTCATAAGAAACATTTAATAGGAATTCCATAAACCGAATCCTCGCGTGTAAAGGAGATAATCCGAATTCAGCATTACTTTCTTGAGCTTTTGCTGAATTTGAGTTAAATTCTTTCATTGTTCGGCTACAAATGATATAGCGAGTTTTCGCTGAAGTTCCCAATGCATGCTGCGACACTTTCCCTTCAAGAATTTAAAAAAAAAGCTGACGAATAATTTGTACATTTTTACCGTGAATAGTTATATTTGTTCCTTTAGGTTGCTAATTTCTTCTTTTTAACTACTCTTTTATAATCACTTCCTTATCTTCTTTCATATATTTGAATGCAACAGGCCGACAAAAGTACGTTGATGAAGGTTTTGAGTTTTTCCATATTTTAACTGCAATAGCTTCACTTTCTGCCACATTATTCAACCACAGGGGGACTTATGAAGTTATAAACAGATTTGAGTCAGAGATATCATTCATACTGCATCAAAATGTTTGTTTATAATGATTTTGATCTGAGGATTCGTCAAAACCATAACTAGTAAGCTCATCTATTACTTTGTTTCCATGATTCTATTGGCAGTATGGTTCAAAAAATCTTGAAGACTTGTTTCTACCGATGTTTCCATGGTTTTCCAATTACCTGGCAAACAGTCATTTTCTATATCTGTTAGTGAAAGGTAAAGAAGAAAACCGTTTTTTTATCCTTTCTTTTTTAGTTGTTGAATAAGTGCCTCATATTTTGATTTTGATAAACCTAAATCAAGAAACATTGCTAATGCCTCGGTAGGAGTGAATGTTTCTACATACTTGATATTAGGTGAAAATATGATACAATATATTCGATTGATCTCCGACTGGGTTAAATTTTGTATTGCCTCAATAATTTTAGCTTTTTTATAGTCATGATTTCCTATATAGTGATGCACCAGAAGTTCTAGCTGATTCAACTCCAAAGATGACAAAATGATACCCATTTCATTACGTTTTCGCCTCTCCTTCTTGTTCATCTGGAATCGGATTCTCCACAGTGAAGATAGTTTCAAGCCACTCAGTGTTTTTCAATACAAATTTGTGTTTTTAATGATTAGGAGATTGATACTTTTTTTTATTTTATTGTATATTTTAGCAATCTTTACACTAATAAATTACTGTACGTTTTCGTGACTCAACAGAAACGTATTCCAGCGATTTTTGTAATGAATGATTTCTCACTAACACTAGTATCTTCGCAAAAACCATCAAATAAAAATTTGAACTTTATATACATTACTAGCTTGTCTCAGTAAAGATGGGAGCGAAACTGATATGAAAATAAAATAAACTTAGCAATGTTTGTATACTTTGTTTAGTCTTATGTTTAGATAACTTTAGTTATCTTATCCCAATAGTGTTCATTATGATTTGTTACAAATCGAAAATTTGTTACAATCGAAACATGCACTTTCATTCACATACAATAATGCTTTTGAGGGCTTTAGATACAATTACAGGGCAAAACAAAATTAAAATAAACTAGTTTTATTAGGTTTTATTTTTAATTTTATTACACTTATCATATTTCAGAAATGTGGAAATGTCTGTAAAAATATTAAATAACTATTGCGATATAATATCGGCCATATTAAATATATTCATTATTAAAAAAAAATTAGTTGGCAACATGTGGTTTTATTTTTTTTCACAGTAGTAGATGGTCTATGGTACTAAAATACCATGATACAATGTGATCGTTTAAATGCGATCAATCAGTGGTTATATAGAGCTATTTTTAAACGTTACATATACTTTAAGGCCGTTAACTTGGACATAAACCTAAAATATGCTTCAATTTATCTTATTTGTTATTTATAATTCAATGTATATATTTTATTTATTCAATTTATCTTATTTGTACACACGATAAATTTCGAATTAATAAAAAATAGTATATTGCTAACTTAAAGTTTTTTTCTTCAAATAATAATTATTTATAAATCTTATAAACGTAGTAAATAACTTAAAAAAGCAATTATATAAGTAGGAACCTCTACAGAGAAGGATATTAGTTCATTTCTTCCCCTTTTGATCGTCCTATACCTAATAAACTGTTTTATTTAAATTAAAGTAATGAAATAATTAAGAAAACAAATTAATTTCTAAGGCCCGGAGACACCCTCAATATAATGTTTTCACTCTAACTAATAAAGGACATTCCATGCTCATAAATGAAAAAATAATTTTTGTTTATCGTCTTTTAATCAAGATTTATAGAATTTAGGCCACTAAATCGACAATTTTTCCCACAGTGCGCCGGGACACATGTCAGATATTTTTGGATGTAGAATTACTATAAAAAATTTGGTTATAATCCCTGACCCATTGACTCTGCTCTCTCCTTGTAAATTCTATCCAAGAGCCGCTTCAATGAAGGAAATATCAAAAGAGATATCGCAGTTTTTATAAATCTTTCATTTCGTACTTTTACGCCCGCTTACCCTGTACGTAAAATATTTGTGGAAAAATATATGTACTTAAAAAAATAATCATTTCAAAAATTAATTTTTATATATATTAGATAAAATGATCGGTAAAATAGTACATGCTAAAGTTTTAGGTGCCGTGTACAACATAGGTAAAAGGCACATAAGAATTTTATCAATGATAAAATTTACATTAGATACTATGCCACAGGTTATGTATGATAAATAATGTTACCGGTAACGGATTGGACTGCCCCGACCGGTAGGTGTAGACTCCGACCGGGTATAGACCGTACTTGCCGGAAGGACCAGCTCTCCTCACCAGCAGGGTGTAGTTTCCTTCAGCGTCTCCGTTCTCGTCCATGTACACCATGTATCTACAGCATTAATTAATAAAGGTATAATTAATATAAAATTAATTAATATAAAATTAATATAGGTATAATAAATTATGTAACTATATCTCATAAATAAAATAATATTTCCAAGTTCTTGTCGTTCTGTTACAATTTTTGGTTGCTTTTCACGAGAAAATGGCTGAATTGATTTCGACGAAACTTTCTCCGTTGCAATTAGTGCCTTAAGAAAGTTTTAAACAATATCGATATTGCTTTTGATATAGATATTGCTGCCATCTTCAATCTAAAATAAAAATGGCGTATCGAAATTCTATAACTTTTATAGAAAAACGAGTATTCGAATTTAGACCAAACTTTTGATTATGTTTTTTTAAGCCGTAAAAAGATTTCAGAAAAATTAAAATAGTATCCACAACCTTGAAATAAAATTGCGAATGTAATAAGATTTTTTTTTTTATTTATCAATAAATCAGATCAATAGATTATATGTCAATGTCAATTTGGTATCAGTCTCTAACTACAACCTGAGGCCTGCCACAGCCGGTCATCGGGAGTGCGGAGAGTAATTGAGGAGGAATAGCTTAAGACACATGAGCTTCTAGAATCGGCTGATTATTCTTTATTCTTAGTTCTTTTTCGGCTTAGAATCGAGTAATTTTACTTTATCTTAACGTTTCATGTAAAACTCAGGGAGCTAGGGTATTATTCACCTGACCAGCTGTACGTTACCTGCTACAGGGTTAGAAGATCCATCAATTTATTTCTAAATGCTAAAGGTAGTAAACATCCAGCGTAGTTTATCAGAAGGACTTCCGATAAAACCATGCTTAAAAACCTTTACCCTACGACTATTTAAGTTATAACATAGATAGCTACAATTAATGCATAGTTTGATAGTATTTACAACTGTTTTTTTATAATTCAGTATTCTGCCTTTTCAAGGCCCAAAATAATCAGCATACATGCCAACCCACCCAATATTCTGATAAAATTTCTTGCATCATGCATGGTCATCTTAACCAGGCGGATTAACTGCAAAATTCTGCAAAAGTCTAATATTTCAGAGCGATTAATACTGTCATACGCATTCGTAAAGTCTACAAAAACATGGTAGGTTGTCATGTTATTTTCAATTCCCCTCTCAATGATAATCCTAAGAGAAAAGATTTCGTCCATTGTAGATTTTCCTCTTCTAAAGCCAGTATGGTATTTTCCTATATTCTGACCAATATTCTAAAATAAATAAAAAATATTAAACAACGTAGAACGGTTATAAATGTTCCCATGGTGTTTACGGTAAGAATCATGTTTTTCATCATCATTTTACTATCATTCCCGTACACAGAACTGGTAACCAATAAATGAATGATACATCGAATATATAAGCATTCCCCATATATTCGCCTTTTAGCCTTCCAGCAGACGCGCAGGAGTATAGAGTGCGCCACTTTAAAATGTTTGGGTGGTTGAACTTTCACTTTCACCCCTCTTTCTGTTCGTTGATTAATCCCTTCCATATGTTTTCTAAAGAATTTACGATTTTTCGTTACTCACATTTTTAGTTGTTCTGTGAAAACGAGAAAAACTTAAAATATATTGGCGCACTTAGTAAACTGCTTGCCTCTTCGCGATATTTTTTTCAATTCTTCAGTTTGTTTTGTTTTTGCATGTCTTGAGTTACTTATTTCACTTTAAGGGAACAATATTGTTTTTACTGTATTGATTATTTGAAGATTCAATACCGATGTAAGTAGATTATTTCTTGTTTCGTTTATTTGAGATTGAATTATTATTATTAAATTATTTCTAACTTTTGAGATTGAACGTCTAACTTTTTTTCTTCATTTTCCAGCAATTTTGAATTTTATCTAATCATAATTTATAACGTGTTCATGAAATATTCATGTTTTTTATTATTTCAGTGTATTCATGAGATTTTTCAAATTTACGAACTAGGACGTTCAAACAATATAATATCTGTCATTTGTTACTTTTATTGAAAATTTTCATCCAAACGTGATGTATAGTTCTTCATAAAAATGTATGCACATTATTATATCATTATCACTCAACTTTTGGCAACCTGCTGTTTAAGTTGGAACTTAGACGTAATATTGAGTAATTAAATTTATTTTTTTTAATTATGCCATTTTCATTTTTCGACCTCTCATAACAAACTATTGATTTGTAAATAATAAGACAATTTTGTTTTACATATCGGAAATGGGATGAAAATGAGGGTGGCGTACTTAGTGCGCCTCGCACCTGCCGGTTTCGTGGATTTGAGTGCACCTTTGGTAAGCTAATAATAGATATCAGATGATGGCTGAAATTAAGTAATAGGAGAGATATTTTATAATTAGTACATGCTTGTACGCTCGTAAATTCACTATTTTTTAATTGGTTTGATATAAATAATTATAAAAAAGGTCTTATAAATTTAATACAATGTCATAAGTGTAGTTAAACTAAAACCACATAATTGTTGCTTGATCATCGGCATTGTTTGATGTGAATAATAATATTTAAAATATACCAAATTTAACAAATTTAAACCTTGGACTCTTCATGAATTATATTAACCATTAATTAAAATTATTCAATTGGCTCTTATCATTGTTCCTGATTATATTTATAATTTATATTTTCCGCTAAAGTTCACTAATTAACACTGAAACCACTTAATTAAAATATATATATTTCCTTTTGTGGTTTATGGTTTATATTAATTATCACACAAAATATTGCAAGGTGAGCGGGAAACGAACCCTGCCACGTGGTGATCGACTACTAGTTGTGAGGTCAATTCGAATCCAATTAGTCTAAAACTGCAATTACAGAAAGCTATGGAGTTTGGCCGCCATGATATATTCAAAGCTTCAATTTGAATTTAAAATTCAGTAATCAAACATCACCTCTTTAGACTATATGGAACAATCATCACGAAAATATTGAACCGACCACAAATTAATGCAGTACTGCAGCTTGATGGGTTTTGGAATAGGTTACGACTTAATTCAAAACTTGCTTATTTTTAGATTTTGGTAAATCCAAAGCTCTGTGATTCATCATACTCCGCATGCAAGAATGTAAAATAATAAAATAAGAAATACTAGTTTTTTTAAATACAAAAAAAAAACTGAAATTGAACTTTATGGTACTTAGGAGAATAGATACTTCATCTGGACAAAATGGCTACATCTTTATTATCGCAGAATTATTATTATTCTTTTTAAGATTTATTGGTCAATGGCCTAAATATAAATACACAAACTCTTTTAAGCACATATCGACGTCGTTTTTTAAAAAAGGCTTAAGCGCCAAAAATTTAGGTTTTATTTTATTATGGTGGTTAATATCACCTTTATCGATTCTCGTTCACAATATATCGAGAAAAAAATTGGGAATGGTCTAAAAATCGAATATTTATGACGTAAGCATCAAAATCAGACGACTCTTAGTCGTCACTCTGACCTTGACCAGAGCTAGATTTTAAAAATATATTCTAATTATAAAAGTTTTGCCAACTTAATAACTACCACCTAGTGTACCAAATAAAGAATAAAATGAAAAAAAAATTGTTATTCGGGGAAAAAACGTTTCATTTGCAAAAAAGTTTGCTAAATGGCGCTCACGCATTTCTCAAAAAACGACGCCAATATTTAGAGATTTCAATGTTTGGGTTCAAACATTTTAAGTATCATATTTTGTTGCAGAAAATCGAATTCACAAATACATTAACGGCTATACATGGGTGAATCTTCTCATTTTTTTTTTTTTTTTTATTAAAAAACAATTATTAGTCATATTTCGGAGGGTAAAGATCATTTATTTAAAATTCTGTAATGTATTAATTATTAATAAATTCCACAAATTTGGGAAAATTAACAGATGCGATTTGACTGTTATGTGGTTTCATACTTTAGCCGAAGAAATTTATTTTCGAAGAAATAAAATAAAGACAATATATAAAAGAAAAATAATGCTCAGATTTATCATTTGCTGCAAATTAAAAATAATTAATGAGATTTTGGTAAAAATAATAAAAATGTACATCTTGAAATTAAGTTACGATATATAGTATATCATAAGATGATTTATATTACTGCTCTCTTTGGCCTGTTCGAAAATAAATTTCGTAGGCAAAAATGTGAAACCACGCAACAGCCAAAACCCAAGTTTCAGGAACAACGTTATAATAATTAAATTTTCATCATTAAGAGTTTTTTTTTTCAATAGTATCTATTAGCCAGTGAATGTAGAAATACTACAGAGTAGAAAAAAAAATTAATTGTTTTGTATAAAATTCACCCAAAAATAAAATAATAAAAAAAACGTAAAATAAAAGTTTTGGGGCTTAAGTACGTGTTTTCACACTTTTGTCGACGATTTAATTATCAATTATTTATAGTTATTTTTTTGATCAACAACACCAGTTTGGAAGGACACTTTATAATTTAAATTTTTTTTTGTTTTTGGAAAATTATTTTAATATAAAATACAACAGGTAAATTAATAATAATAGAAAAAAAAAACGAATGGTCTGAAACTTCTAGGTTTCGGGAATCGAACCAATGTTTCACAGTAAAAGACTTTTGCCATTAAATAAAGGATATTATATTTACAGTTAAGTTGGTACAGAAAGTATTCAAAATATCTTCTTATAATATTATCTAGTAATATTTAATAACGAAGAGAGGCTTTCCCTGGTCCTTTTTATGATCAAAGCCCAAGACAAAACTCAAGATAGTATGAAACAAAAATACGAGTATATTTGTATGTTCCGTATCTTCTTATATATTTAAGTAATATATAAGTAAAATAGAAAATATATGTATATATTTTAAGTAGAATGCACATATATATATATATATATATATATATATATATATATATATATATATATATATATATATATATTTAAGATATATATATATATATATATATATATATATATATATATATATATATATATATATATATATATATTTAAGATATATATATATATTTACACACACACACACATATATATGTGTGTGTGTGTGTATTCTATATATATATATATATATATATATATATATATATATATTGATATTGAAAGATTAATCTTTTTCTTTTTTTTATACCGCTCTCATTGGCATTAGCTTGATTAAATTTCAACAAGCCTCGGTGAGGAGGGATACTTCACAATAATTAAAAATTAATTATCTTTTTAAGATTTTCACTAATTGATTTATTGATTAATGGGGTTTTCAAAAAAAATATTCTCATCAGGACTGGACTTTAATGCAGTATAAATTTATAAAATAAGACTCAGAAAAATTATACACTGCAGAATATGGCGTAATATACAATGATACAATATTTTTATGCATGGGCTGGGAAATAATTTTATAATTAGCCTGGAGGTTATTTTGACTAATAATGACATCTATGTAATGAAACTTCAGAGGAAGATTTCAAACTTCTTTTCTACTCAAGATGTCACGTCCATGTAGTTTCTGTCATTATTCGATAAAATCTTCACTTTTATAAGATCTAAATTTTAAAATCGAAATGACTAAGTTTGCCAAACTATTTCAAATTTGTAGTTTCATTAAGGATTGCAGTTGTAAAACCTTTCTCTATTTACACAGTCACAGATAAAATAAACTATTAGAGTATCATTTCTAACAGTATTTTTTTTTTGCCTTTTTTACATTTAATTCATATTTGAAACTATTTTTTTCTATCTCAATGCATTCTCATAAGATTTTTTTTTCAACTTTAAGACACGGTAGTTAAAAAAAAATTAATAAAAAAATCAACACTAAGCCCAATCAAACAGTTCTCTCAAAATGTTAAAATAAAAGCATATAATGAAATGAAGTAGAAATTACTGAACTTAATATTTTTATTAATAACAATTTTTATTGACTTAATATTATTTTTCCTGCCATAAATTTAATAATTTATAGCTGTGA
This sequence comes from Rhaphigaster nebulosa, assembly GCA_948150685.1. Taxonomy (NCBI): domain Eukaryota; kingdom Metazoa; phylum Arthropoda; class Insecta; order Hemiptera; family Pentatomidae; genus Rhaphigaster; species Rhaphigaster nebulosa. The sequence goes on along the minus strand of OX411309.1, from coordinate 33,015,144 downwards.
GTTATTATATATAAATTTATGCAGCCATAAATCCATACAGGCAATATAAACCTATACAGATCTTCTTTTTATCTCTGTATATTTCATTTCATGATTTAAAAAAGATTTGAAAAAATGAGTTTCTCTCTTAAAAAGACTCAGTAGAAGAATCAATATAAAACTGAGTAAACTTTAAATATTTATTTTTTTTTTATAAAACTGAGTGAACGTTAAAGAGCATTTTGAATATTAGAACATCAAACTTAGATCAGCAGTGAAGGACACAAAATGTTTAAATTATTGGATTTCAATTTAGAACTAATTTTATATTATTATAATGCGAGAAAGGCATAATCGCAATTATTGGCTATGATAATAAATTAATCTCGATATAGTCTACGAAGAATGTATGGAGAAAATACTGATAGATTATATAATAATTCTCTATATTTTCAAATAAACTAGCACTTTTGAAATCTGAGCAAGCTAGAAGTTCTCGAAAAGGCATTTTTCGTAACTATTGTTACGTCTGAGTCAAATTAGCAGGGGCCTAACAATACTAAAATTTTACTTTGCTTGAATTTTGAATGATTTACCACTACAAACTTCATTACTTTTTTGGCGAATATTTTTATCAAATGTTTCTTATCTATTTTTTAAGCTGAAACCTATTCGTGTAATCTAGTTAAACGGCAGGTCAGAAATTAGCGAATTAAAAATCAATATAATGGTACTAAACCTTTTTTTAACTATAAAAATTCCTTTACGTTACACTTGTTTTTTGATTTTGTTTTTGTTTTCACTTTCTTACGAATTTTATAAAAGAAAAATTCTGCAAGCCTAAGATGCTCTCAAAATCAGGTAACTAAATAAGGCACATTACTATTCACCCTTTAACCAGACAATAAATAAGCATGCAAATGATTTTTTGTTTATTGTTACGTAATGGATTCAGACATGCAACTGCAACTTTGGCTAATCAACAGAAATAAACAACATATTAGTTTGAGTAATTAGTTGTTTTAATTTTTAATAATATCAAACATTTCAAAATGTTATATATTTATTAGAGGGGCCTTTGGATGGTGGGGCCACGGAACCGGACCCAGTGGGCTTATGGTTTCCAGATGACACTTACTATATATATAAATTAATTATATATATAATGCTACAGTATTAAAATCGTATACTTTACGATATAATTCCATTAGATTACCGACAAGATAACGTAATAGAGGTTTTGGTAGCCTTTACACAGAAAAATTGTTTACTTCAATTAATTATCAAATGAAATTAACTTGTGAAAATCGTGCCCATAACGACCACATTTCCATAAAATATGAAGAACCAATCATTTAATTAACTTGAAAAAATCTCAAAAATGCTTTTTAATAAATATTTTTCACCATTTTCGACTGATATACGTAATAACAAAACCAGACTTTTCGTATCTTCATTTTCAAGGCAACTTAGCTTTAGGGCGGTAACCATTTTAAATTAAAATGACCCTGGCTCTAATTCTCAAAAGTGTAATTTATAAACGAAAATGGGCTTAATTCAGAGTCTCTTATTAATCTTTAATAAGAGACAAGGATGGTTACAACTTATCGCTAAACTTAGTAATGTGAATAATTTTAACGAGTAATATAGGTACAAATTTACTGGTTAGCAGAAATAAAATAACCGGATGTGGTTGGCAGAAGTGGAAACCCAGCCGAAGTTTTACACTGAAAGCCTGTAATCACTTACCTTTTCTCTATCTTATCTCTAACTTGGAATGGCATGTACATTACGCAAAACGCGCATGTGCAATCCAAAATCGAACCAGAAAAATGGAATCATAATCCTTGATAACCTAATAAACGATCACTTTATCATAGAAATCTTCAATAGCAACGGAAAAACGAAATGCGCATGCGCGATCGGAAATCCGATAGTGAATTCGGAAATAGCGCCCTTGAAAACCTAGTTAACCACATCTATACCGGAGAATTTTGAAAACTAATAATTAAGTAGAAATACTCATGGCCGAACAAAATTTCGGTAGTAAATTTGTTATTAACGACTTCGAAAACCTAACGAACGATCACCAAATCGATGAAATCCGCCCTCTCCCCACTAAATAAATAAAAAATAATAAATATTTAAAAATAAATAAACAATAATTTCATTTCAAAAATTTAAACTATCTACTTGAAATTAGCACTTAATATCAATTATCTAATAAACGAAAAAATTGTCGAAAGAATATTCCGAAATTATTTTAAAAGTCATTAATGTAATTAAAATAATTATTTTTCAATAATAAAATAAATAATATTGAATTAATTCATGTCCGGTTGGGTTACAATTGAAATGGAAAAGGTTACAATTGAAATGTCGAAAAAAAATGTCGAAAGAATATGCTGAAATTATTTTAAAAGTCATTAATGTAATTAAAATAATTATTTTTCAATAATAAAATAAATAATATTGAATTAATTTATGTCCGGTTGGGTTACAATTGAAATGGAAAAAGTTACATTTGAAATGGAAAAGGTTACAATTGAAATGTCGAAAAAAAATGTCGAAAGAATATGCCACATATATTCTAAATAGGACTCTCACAAACCAGACATCTGATTCCTCTCCATAGGAGCTATGGACAAATAAACCGCTTACTCTACTACATTTAAAAGTTTTTGGTTATGAAGCCTACATGCACATTCCTGATCAATTATGAATAAAGCTCGATCCGAAAAGCAAAAAGATGATTTTCGTAGGTTATGATTTAGATTCAACCAACTATAGATTACTTGATCCAATCACTAAAAGAATTCAAGTATCCAGAAATGTCGTTTTTAATGAAAATCAAAATTTTATTACCAAAAGCCAGGAATCAGAAATTAAAATTCCTTTAGAACAAGAAAATAATGATTTTGAGTTTGATCCGGTTCAAGATATAAGTCATCAACTTAATAACTTAATAACTACGTCCTAGATCCGAGATAAAAGAATTACCTAAATGTTATAGAGTTAACTTAGCACAATTAGTAGTTCCAGAAACTTATAATAAAGCTTTAAAAAGCCCACAAGCTGCAGAATGGCACAAGGCCATTCAAGAAGAGTTAGATGCACTTCACAAAAACAACACTTGGAAGTTATGTGACTTATCTCAAGATAAATCCTGTGTGGGTTCCAAATGGGTCTTTAAGATTAAATACTTACCGAATGGAGACATTGAATGTTTTAAAGCAAGGCTATGTGCTAAAGGATACTCACAGATAGAAGGAATCGACTTCAATGAAACTTTTGCACCAACCACATGGCATGATATTTTGAGAATTTTATTTTCAATTGCAGCACAAAGAAATCTTAAAATGAAACAGTTTGATATAAAAACTGCCTTCCTTTAAGGAACATTAGAAGAGGAAGTCTATATGGAAGCATCAGAGGGACTAGAAAATCCGGACAACAAAGTTTATAGACTATATAAATCACTTTACGGACTTAAACAAAGTTCATGCTGTTGGAATCGCCGTTTTACTGAAGTTTTGAATTCCTTTGGCTTCAAACAAGGAGATGCAGACAAATGTGTTTTTCATGCAACAATTGATGGACATCTTGTTATATTAGCCTGTTATCTAGATGATGGGATCATTATATCTTCCAATGAAACTGTTTCGCAGGAAGTAATTAGAAATTTAAAATTGCATTTTGAGGCGACTGTTGGTGATGTTCATCAATTTATTGGGATGGAAACAAAACTAAAACAGGATGGCTCACTCAACCTCCATTCACATGGCTATATACAGCGACTGTTAAAGCGTTTTAATTTATTATATTTTAAATTATTTTATTAAATTATTTTATTATATTTTAGACATCAAACCTAACTCTGTTCCAGCTGATCCCAATACAGTTTTAAGTAAACACTATATACCATTAGATGAGAAAGTACCTTGTCGAGAGGCTATTGGTTCTCTCATATTTTTGCCCATCAATACTCGTCCAGATATCATATTTGCAGTCAGCATAGTCAGTAGATTTCAAGAGAATCCCGGTCAATCACATTGGAACCCAGTCAAAAGAATTTTTAAATACTTAAAGCAAACACAAGACATGGGTATCACATACTCATCTGACCCGAACGATTTTAAACTTATAGGATTTTCTGATTATCACTAAGCTGGAGATGCTGACTGCCGAAAGTCAAATTCAGGTTACATCTTCAAATTGGCTGGTTGTGCAGTCTCATGGGCCAGCAGACTACAATCAACAGTTTCAACATCGACCACTGAAGCTGGATATGTGGCAGCTTCCGCAGCTGTCAAAGAAGCTATGTGGCTCAAGTAACTTTTGTGTGACATTAATATGTTTCAAAGTGTGTGCGAAAGTGATAGTGTTATGTTGTTGATCGATAATCAAAGTGATATTAAATTAATTAAAAACTCTGTATTTCACAAGCGCTCAAAGCATATTGATATTTGTTTTCATTTTGTTCGGGAAATATATGAAAGTAAAGAAATAAGTATCTCCTATGTTGCCACTGAAAATCAGTTGGCTGATATATTTACCAAACCTCTACCCAAGCAAAAGTTTGAAAAGTGTCGTTCTTTAATTTTAAATGAATAATATATGTTTCCGTATTGTTATTTGAAAAGTTATTAGATTTTTATTTTGAAATAAGTTTACACAATTTTTTTTTGGTTTAAATATGTTTTTAAAAAAAATATTTTATTGAATAATTGAAATTATTTTGGAATAGGCACGCCTTTTTATTATGTACTGTTTTTAGTTCAAGTGTAATTATTGTTTTTCTTTTGTTAGTATTATTAACAAATTGTGTAAAGTATTTTTTTTTATTCAAGCTTAAGTTGATTTAAGTTTCAATAATGATTATGGAATTTGGCGGAGTATTAGAAATGTAATAAAATCCCATAATCATGAAAGGGATTTTTTTATGTTATCATGGCAACACTGCCTTTTGTATGTTCTAATAATAAAACAGTTGTTACCCCTCTCGTTCGACAATTCTCTTACTCAGCAGAAACCTTAGGAATCACCTTTAATCCAATAATAAAAAGAGTTGGATCACCTACAAAAATCTCATCGCACATTAATTTAGTCCCATCATTATACACATTTCGATAATTAAGTTTAAAATATTTACAGGATTATCTTGTTTTATTGTTATGAAAATATAAATAAAAAATGTACTGTGGAGCATGAACCTCACTGGTGCATTATGAACTTAATGGGAATAAGAGAAAAAAACAATTTTAAATAATAAATAAATCAATAATGCAAATGTAGCCATATTGAATCAGAAACATAAATACAAACATGCGACCATGGCCGCTATCAGAGAGGGAGGGCAGGAATGGGCAAAATCCGCTGAGGGAAGGGGCGCTGTATCATTTTTCCTCGGTCCTTCGGACAGAGACCCTGCATGCGACATTATTTATACTCAAGATGCTCATACGCAGGTTACGTTGTCCGTAACATAGGCCAGAGAATATGTAATTGATAATCCCTTTGAATTGTCAAAACCAAAGAGTTATTTATTTTTTCCGTAATATCTTGGATGGACTAAGATCAATAGTATTGTGGGAGGCAGATTGAGGTGTAAAAAATGACCACGTTCTGACGAATTACATTTTCGATTAATCAGTAATATATATACAGCGTTTTGAACGTAACATGATAGGGAGAATTGGCCTGAGCCTTCATTGTTGTTTATCTGCAAAGTATGTATTATATTTACGACCATAGCTCTGAGCACAATTAGTTGTTTACCATAGCTCTGAGCAATTGATTGGAAATAAAAATAAGATGAATTGGCTTGTTTATTTTAGATGAGGGATTAAATAGGATGAGATAGGGTGAGGGCTAATGGGGATTAACTGCCAAGCAGCCTGATTTATTAGATCGCTAGGTTCGGAAATTCTTCTTTCTACCCATGTTATGGCATTTCTGGTATATACCACGTATCATACAGTTGTTTATTTTCAAGAAAATGGGAAGATACTTTAATTTAAATTTGAAAACAAAAGGCTAACGATATTGTTCTATCAAATTAATATCTAATCTTAAAAAAACACAATAATAAAGTAATTTTTCATTATAATGTGGTTAGATATAGCTAAAAGTATCAACAACTGGCCAACAGGAGGCCGCTGTCGCTAAGCGAGTGGAAGAAATCCTCTGCGACGATCGAACTATAACCTGATGAGGATTCGATTCTGGCAAACTTCGTGTTGGACACATACAATAAATATCGAACTTCTCATCTTAGAATAGATCATAAACCTCTAGAAAAACCAGCCATGTGTTTCCTGGGGAATCGCAGGAGACAATTGGCAATTTAGAGAAAAACTGTTCAGCACACCAACTTGAGAAGCAGCGTGCGACGGTAGAACATTCTTAAAAAGTGGTGGTGAACTCTATGGGGCCGAAGTCACGACGGTGGGGCTACCCATTTGGACGTTGGAGAACTGTGCCATACGATATCCATAATATTTGGAACTTAACGCCGAATTCATCCGATCAATCTTGCATTGTGGCACATAATACTGTGCATCTGTATATTTCCATTCTCAATGGCTATCCTACCAATACGCCTCATAACGTTTAACATAATATTTGATAATGTATTGTAACATACCATTTCTGGTTGTTAATAATGCCCTTTATCGAACATCTTACTCCAGCCTGGAACTATTGAATTATTCAAATTCAGTTCCCGCCGGAAACTCAATATTCTCTCAATAAAACTGTTGTATTGATCTCCTCCTAACCGGTTCCTACGGATAATGAAATATTTATGATAAAAGAAAACATGAAGATATTTGTTTATTGCTTCAGTTTGTAGAGATTCAATATTCTGATTGAAAATTAAAACAATATATTGTACTGAATACGCCGTCAGAATCCTATTCACTGAATTTAAAATCATTAGACCTCAATTAAAAAAATAAAAAATAAAATAAAGAACACATTCTTATGAAAATAATAATTTGATTATCTTGTCAATTTTGTTTGATCCGCCCATGGTTGAAATATAAAAGAACTGCAATAATTTAGATTTTCACTGTGTAATTTTTTTTTCTCGTAGATGTTAGCGAGAGCATCTTTTAACATGGAAATAATTAAAGCGGAAATTTTTATTAGAGAACATCAAGGTGGTATAAGCGAAAAACAAACAACTTTATTATGACACCCGATATTTCGGACAAAGAATACAAGTAATTTCCGTGCCAAGAGCAGTGCACCTATCAGAATGGATATAATTTTAATAAACAAAACCATCAAATAAAAATTTAACAGCTATTTAATTTAGTAACTATAACATAAATACACAAATACTAATTAGTGTCAAGATGAACACGATTTTAATCAACTAAACCATCAAATAAAATTATGAAAACTCATCTTTGATTAGCCTAAATGAATGAAAAACACTTCTAATGGTTATCAGAAGGATACACATTTGTGGGTTGGCATTAATTGACTGGAAATAAAAATAAGATGAATTGGCTTGTTTATTTTAGATGAGGGATTAAATAGGGTGAGGGCCAATGGGGATTAACTGCCACCCAGTCTGATTTGTTAGCTCGCTTGGTTCGGAAATTCTTCTTTCTACCCATGTTAGGGCATTTCTGGTGCATACATATAATTCTTTAGTTGCAAGGAAATGGGAAGATACTTTAATTTAAAATTGAAAACAAAAGGCTAACGATATTTTTCTATCAAATTAATATCTAATCTTAAAAAAAAAAAAAAAAAATAATAAAGGAATTTTTCATTATAATGTGGTTTTAAGAGATAGACCTTACGTTGGAGCGACGATGGTAAATGATATAACAAAAATAACATAACAGAAGTGAACGCGACGAGGCTGATTAATATTTTAAATCGAAAAGTTTAACTATAGGATTTTCTGAGACGACGAAATAAAGATCTTTCAGGAAATACCACTCCTAAAGAATGCTTATAAAAAAAATATTTTAGGACAAAATTACGCATTAAAAGTACAAAAACGATATTTGAGAAAAAAGGACTTATTTTGTAATAGCTGAAAAAAAAAACGACGTACTGTTGACGCAAATTAACGTTTTAAATTTTGTAATTGTAAGAGCCGTGGGTAGTATGGAAAATCCCTTTAATGTATCTCAGACAGTTGATGAGTTTCTTGAAACTAGGGTCCCACGAGAGATCTCCAAACACTACACTACGTTAGCCGAAATAGGACGAAGAGTTGGATGAGGAGATGACGGGTTGATTGGAGAACATGTCAAGAACAATATAGGAGTCGACCGGTGGAAATGGTATGCCTGGCAGTGAGGGAGACGTAGTCCTTCCCTACTAGGAACTCTAGGGTCTGATCCAGGTTCCTCGGAGGCCGATGGACTTTTATAGGAGTAGAATAAATGGAAATTTCATTCATAGATTTTTAAAAATTTCTTTTGACTGATGAAAATATAACTTTTTGTAATGGCGGATTGAAGTTGCTCGGTGGTAATTTTCATAAAATGCATCAAAATGACCTACGGAGGCTATGAAAATAGGATCTGTATATACAAATTTCCTACGGCAATATCTCCTTAGTACCTTTCTCTTCCAACCTTCCGACCTTAGGAACAAAAAACCTATATTCTTGATCTTGTTACTCTGCGCTTCTTTTCATGAATTTGAGATCTAAGCCTATTGACTCGTAATTGACTCGTATATCATTCATAGAAATGAATTATTCGTGACGCTTCCTTTAGGAATTTCTTACCCATCTCTAACTGTTTCGACTAAATAATCCTCTCCTATAACCAAACCTTATTCGCTACCCCTCCCCCTCATCCACTATCAAACCTTAACGTAAATCTTAAGTATATATTTGATAGATCATTGGCTAGTACTTTTATGTAAGCACAGCCACATTACATATATTTTATTCTAAATATACACCAGAATCAAAATTAATCTTTTTTTTTTTCGAAACGAAATATGAATAAGGAAATAATAAGATCAACAAGAAATACATACTTTTGCTGGAGGAATGGAAATAGAAAATGAAACAGAAAAACTTTGTATTACTCCAGATGACATAGGCGTTTAATTTTTGCTTCCTCAGAACCGAAGATTGGGAAGCTTAGTAATAATGAAGGAATTAAAAACAAATTATGACCTCAGAATCGAAAATTTGTACTCGCCTTTTACGTTTTAGACATCAAACATAAAATTTGTCTCTGAATTGGAGGAATGTTGGAGAATAGTGTAAAAATGATTTAATATAAATTTTATTAAATTCCTCTCACTTCTCTTGCTTACGCATGTGCTAACGTATTTCCCCTGACATGTCTATATTTCAAAAACAATTCCTCCGATTTGAACCAAAGTTGGAAAGTAATGTAAAAATGGTTTAGCAAAAATTTTATCAAATTCCATTCTCTACTGTTGCTTACGCATACGCAAACTTAGTTCCGAGCACGAACATGTTAAATAATTATGCGATTGTTAATATGTTTTTTTCAAGGACGTGAATTCAGAAATTAACATCTGATTTTTCACGGCGCATGCACATTTCCTTTTACTGTAATCATTGAAGTTTTCTTCGATGAAGGGATCGTTTATTAGACATTTGAGGGCTCATATTCGGTTTTTTGAATCGGATTTTCGATAATGTACTTTTCTTTTCTTAAATAATTGTATAAATAAAATATTATTCAAAATGGAAGTTTTGGAATTATTCTATTTCTTTCTGATAAAGGTACTTTACTAATGAAATGTAATTTAAAAAGCCATAAATATGAAATAACCTAGGCGTTATCAGTGTCAGGTTATGAATGTAACAGCAGCAGCCATCTTTGTGTGAGTAACTTTCCGTAAATACTGACCTTCTTGGAAGACGTTTATAAAAAGTTTTACGAAGCATAAAATAATTAGTAGTTTTACGGTTAGCATTCAATATAAATGTTTGCAGGCATACGGACTAACTAGGACATTTCAATATCAACATATGCTTTGGTTAGGAATCTGGTAAAAGAGAGTAAAAAAGAAAGAAAATTTTGTAATATTTATCATGTTTTAAGGTGCTATGGTTATTGATTTTTAAGAGAATAGCAGAAAACATAGGAATCAATGTTTTTTTATCTATTGTACCAAATTACCTACCACACAGAGTTAAATGTTTCAAAATAAGTATTAATTCTGTTCTTTTTTTTTTTTTTTGTACTTACTATAACCTTCCAGATTACAGATTATTTCCTAGCTTTTTATATATAAGATTTGTAAAATCGTGAAGTGAAGAGACTCTCCACAACTTCTGTCTAATTAAATCTACTCAATAAAACAATACAGGAAAATTCATTTCTTCTGCACTAAATCAACAAAATATTTGTAACTAGTTACTTAAACAGTACAACACCAGTAAAGATATTTATTTAACAGACTAATTTCAATTTTTAAAGTCTACTCATCAGTTTGATTATTATATTATATTACAGTATATATATATATATATATACTAGAGCATATTTACTAACCCCATGGCGCTGTGATAGTGCCTCCTCTTGAGCCTGGCGATGATGGCGGTGCCATTGCGGTGGTCCTCACCACTGTCCAAGGCCTCGACCACCGCCTGCACGTAGAGCTGCACTGCGTCGTAAAGGTAAGCTGCCTCTGCTCTTATCTGAATTAAGGTATACATATCGTGTTATTCAACCATATTTAGCGAACAAACTAAAACTTGCATTAGGACTAAACCTTGTTCATAGCTTTTTGACAAATAGTTACCAACGTTTACCAGACGATTGCTTTTATTAGATTCACCAACCAATAAATCCTCCCAACTTTTGTAATTTAATATCGGCCAGAAGAGTTTGTTTATTTGAGAATCTGAAACATTTTTCAGAAACTTGTTCTGCGCAATCAAGATTAATATTAAGTTTAACTTTAGGAAATTTGTGTTCAGGGCTTATTTTCAGCAAGGAGCTATATTTAAAATAAAAGAAGGTACTATTTTAAAATAACTTTCAGCAATCGGTTTTGATTTCGTGGTGCTAAAAAGTTTTTTAGAATTTACATTAATTTATCTAAGCACTTATTGTGCGTAACAACAATAGGATTGTTTATAAAAAATAAAATTCCAAAAACAATAAATCTCTGATTGTGTTGAGCCTTTGTGTTATTCTCAGATGTTCTATCTTGTCGTAGTATAAAGGTACAACTAAAAATCTTAAATAATTGGAAAATGAAATTTAAAGCTTTTCGTACTTCCTTGTACGCAGTAAAGGGAGTATTGTAATCGCAAAAATTTTTGGTTTTTAGATTTCAACGGAAATATCCATTTTGACCACCCCTGAATCCATTTTGACTAGTTCCGTCGTGAAGTCTGTACGTACGTACGTTAGTTCGTACGCATCTCGCATTACTCAAAAACCACTAGGCTTAGAAAAATTATATTTTATATTTAGGATCAGTGTAACATCTGTTTGTGAACCTCATTTTTTGGTCACTGCATGATAACCGAAAGTGGTACTTTACTTGTAGGCCATTATAGAGTTTCATCAAACATTATATTAACATATAATACAAAAGTTCTCAAATTTGGTATTTAAGACTTTCATATTAATATAAATAACATAATAAATTTTGGTTAAAATTGGGTACTTTGCTTAAAGGTCATATTAGACTTTCATCAAAAATTATATGAAAATATAATGTAAAACATCTCAAAGTTGGTAGATTAGAATTTTATATCAATATAAGTAACATAATAGATCTTGGTTGAAATTGAAGAGCCGAAATATGTACTTTACTTGAAAGTCATAATAAACTTACATCAAAAGATATATCGACATTTAATACAGAGATTATATGTTTATGTGCTAAAGGTTATAAACGCGATTTTTTTTCGATTCCAATTAAACAATTTTTTTACTTGTTTTAAGTGTTAAAATTGAGTTTAAAATACTTTTTTTTCTTCTCCATTTGTGATATGAACAAGTCCGCAGCAGGAGAATAAGATATAATTTAAGCGGATTCTTCCGCTTAAGATGTTGAAATCGTCGAATGCTTTGCCTAGTGACATAGACAGTTCTAATGTTGTCAAGGAACACGAAGAAATCTCTTGGGAACTTATTACTAACTGAAAGAAAACGGAAGTTAATAACGGAATGATATCTCCAGATGTAGTAAAACATATATATAGAGCTAATATATATGTCTGTGTATCGGTATGTGTAAATAGATGGACGTCGCGACGCCGGTTGTCGTTTTCGAGATACTGCTATCTTCAGATACTAGTAACCAAATTCAGGCGTTCAAGAAAGTCATGGGGTGTCCACATCAGATATTGTTCTAAACTTTTGAATAAGGTAAGGTCTAGTAGGAGCATTACTAGGATAAGTGCATATACCGACTCTAATATTCTCATTAAAACACATTAACATTCGTTAATACCGTTTAGATGCTGAGTGAACGTACTTGCCTCAGGAACTTATCTCTTGCCCTACACTTTACCACACTCTATGAAAACCTACCTTACCTCTTTATAAAAACACACTAACATTCGTAACACCCAGCAAATGCGTATTATAAATGTTCAGTCTGTTTTAATGAGAAGGTATTCAAAATCGTAGAGTAAAAAAAACAACTTTAAATATGATTTTCCAATTTGTTTCCATCTCGATTATTGTTATGATTAGGTAAAATGCTGCTTTATCCTTTGATAATTTGATGAAAACTGAAATTTTTCAATTCAGTTTTTAAGACCTAGTTAGTATTTTTCCTTTTCAGTTTCCAGGATTACATTTGTAGTACTTTACAGCTGAAGTGTGTAATAATGATGTGCTATATGTATTGGGTTAGTTTATATTAGGCTGTAAATAAACAGTTTGCTTTAACTTGGATTTTAGCTATGAAGTCTACCTGCTGATGCCTGAACTGGTGCAACACTGGGGGAGCATATTTGAGAGGTAAAATACTTTTCTTTGCATTCTTCCAATAATAACGTAGATAAAAAATGGTGTAATTATAATAATCTGACAATAATCATTGATATTAAAAAAAAATCCTGAATTTTTATAATTATTATTTGTAGCTATATAAAGAGATATGATAACGTACCGTTTTGACTCCTCCAATGGACCTGACAGGATTAGGATAGTTGAAGGGAGGCCCTTCCATGTAGCTGTTGACAACCTTGGTGAAGTTCTCGAAGCCCTTGGAAGGACTCGGAGTGACTCCGAGATAGCATCTGAAACCCCGGACAGCCCTCGGGTCTGCCTCATCTTGCAGGAGCCCTTGAAGGTACTTGTCCGGCTGCTGTTCATCGTATTGGTCTATGTCTACACCGACCACCCAGTACTCCCCTGCAATACAAGAGGCAGAAGACTTATGCTTTCATTCGGTGATATATATCTTATGAACATTGCCTCGGCTGAGCCGGCTTGGCTATAATTGGGATAAATTCAGAAAAAAATACCCAATTTAAAAATTAGGCAATATAATCAAACATAAATTTTTATATTGTACACACAAAGTATCCTATGACTTATCGTTTTTTTCTTTTTAATATTTTTATTAATTTTCTTAGATATTTCAAGAACTAATAATAAAAATTAAAAAAAAAAAAGCGGAAGCGAAGCCGAAAAATGTTCGACAACATGCTCTTATTTCAACTCACAGAAATTTATCATCTCTGGATTTACTACTTCACAAACATAATGTAATCATATCTTTAGTTCATCGCAAACATTCCTAAGATTTCTTTTCGCTTAGAATCTTTCTCATATATTCCTGCAATGCTTGACGATGTTTTAGTATTGGCTGAACTCTCGACATTCCACATTTTGCGTTCTCGCGAATAAAATTTAATTTCTTACAGTATAGTAGCTGGAATATCTCAGAGACTCTGGAAAGTTGAGGTAGCAAAATTCATCCCTTAGATGGGTAGGTGCTTGAGAATCACTCTCGAGAATTCTCGCACTGTTGTTCTCAAGTGAACAGGTATCTCCATTGCATTTTATTTAGAAAAATGATTTTTTAAAAAAAGATTTAGCACATTTATCGATTTTGCATTTTAAGGGACAGCTGTGATTTCTGATGAAACTATAATAGTTATCTGTGACGCCAACGGCAAGCCAGGCAAGACCACCCGTCATTTCCTAGAATAATAAGATGAACATCTGAAACACATGGCTCTAAATTTTCAAAATCATTACTTTTACACACGTGCCAAATTCACGTCAGCATCTGTAGTTTTAATTGAATCATTTGTTTAGTCGATTATTCCTGCTGTTTTAAGAATTACATTTTCAACCTTATATCATTCCAACGAAGACCTACCATTTTTTTGGTGGTATAAGCATAAGCAACTCTCCTAAACAGAAGAAGACACACCTTTTAATCAACTTTAAAAAATGTTAGTAGATCATGTTCACATTAGATCTCTGAAATATTTTAAAATGTAACACCGTTAAAGTAAAAAGCACTAGTTGAAGAAAAAATATGTACCTACTCTGCAAAAAAAAAAATCATATATGAAAAAAAATAACGTCTCTATTCAACCCATCTACTCATACAAAATATTCCGTTTTATTATTCAAATAAAATAATTACATACTGAAGGATGTAATTACATAGCCTCAATCATAATAAATGGGCCAACGCCTGACAAACCAACAAATCACTACTGTCGTGCGGGTTTAGTTTATCACAAGCGCCCTTATGCTTCTAAAGGCCGCCAAACACGATGGAGCCCTTTTGGTTTGGGCCCGATTGGGCATGTTTTGTACCATGAGGTCACGCACGAGTCAGAGCCGTTCCGAGCAATTTAAAAAAAATAAAGTTTATAAGCAATTTCCTTTGTTGTTAAGATAAATATTCTCAGTAATTAGTTACAAAATTATTATAGTTTGTATGATTTCATAAATATTTTGTTTACATACTTGATTGAAGTCTTTGTTATCATCTGATTCATAGTTCGCTTTAAGTAAATTTAATATTGCTGTTATTTTTTAATTTATCAGTTTTCCATCTAGAAAATTTCTTTTCTTTTTTAATTTAAAATATTATTAATTGGGTAATTACGATAATTAATTAAAAATTCATTAATGAATATTGCATTAATATTTTAAATCATATTAAAAATAAGTTCTGGTGAAATATGTAGTATATTGTTAAATGATACAGTTGCCAATTTATTTTGCCTTTTTTAATAGTTAATGTAACTAATTTTCTATTTTTCATTTTAATTTAGCTAGTTTTCGATTTATTTATTTTTAGGGGATTTGATTGAGGAAGTTTTTCCAAAAATTTTAAATTTTTTCCACGATTTTTTTAGAGGCCAAAGAGACTATTTTATTCGAAAAATCTACTTAACTGACGTTAAAAAATGAGCTACTATTCTTTTAAAAATAAATATTATATAATATATATATATATATATATATATATATATATATATATATATATATATATATATATATATATATATATTAGTAAATTTATATATTAGTGAATTCTCAACATTTTAAAAATAATGTGTAAATCCAATAATGCCGTTTAACTAACTGTTTAATATAGCAAGCCTCGTATTTATTAATTTCCTGAAGTGAGGTCGAGCGCTCTAAAGTACAGTCAGAGCAAAAAGTAAACTTCCAATAGTCACAACTTTGCTTTTTAAGTGTCTGGGTACCTCCTTTCCCCACGGGCCTAACTGCATTTAATTTTTTCCTTTTAAATTAGTGTTGTTAACTTCTTTCTATGTTTAATTGCTGATTATTTTTATGAATAATTTAGAATACCTTCTTCTTACTAAAAAAAATAAATAAAATATTTTTTTTTTTAATTTAACAATTTGAACAATATAGGCAACAATAATTTCATATTATTGAATTATAGTCATATAAAAACCTAAGCAACATTTTTTTTTTTTGTCACGAAACGGCCTTACAGGTCAGGTGAATATCACTTCTTCCTAACTTTTCCCACACACTCCCCTCTACTCCTCTCTTCCCACCTCTTCTTCATTCTTTCATATTGCATTCTTCTTTCTTCCTAGCTCCATATTCTCCCCTTTCTCCCCCTTTGGCACCCTTATTAAAAGTAACATTATTATTCAAATAACTATTATTTTTCACATCAATCTCAAAATGTATATTTTAAATCAAATCCATATTTTCGTATTTGTTTTTATTAATACCTAAGGCTAAGATGAGATGTAGTACTGATTTTAATGCCGGGTTGAAATGGCTGAAAGATCTTGATGAAGAAAAGGAATTAAAAGGTAAGTCGAATATCTATTGCCAACTGCTTAAACGAAAAATTTAAATTAATACAAATATTTTAAATAAGTGTTACCTAAAATTTCACTATTTATTGTGTTTATTTTTAAAATTCTTTAGCAATAAGAATCGTCTGTATTCCATCATTCATAACAGAGAGTGAAGATTAATTAATTTATAAAATTCATTAAAAAAATTCCATTGCAATTTCTATATGCGATTTTTTAATATAATTACAAGCATTGAAAAATTAAACACGTCTTGTTAGATTTAATTAATCAAGAGGAATTTGTCTATTATAAAATACATATATTCAATAACAAATAATTATTTAGGAGTTCTAAAACTGAGCAATCTAAATCTAAAGAATTGATAAAAGAAAAATATTACTCATTTTAAGATTGAATATAAACCTAATCCTAGGTCTAAAACTATTATACTCACTTCTTTTAAAACGTTCAAAATTGAACAGTTACTCGTATTTAAGCCTATTTGGAGCTTCGCCTCACAAATTTACTGAAAAGCCTGTCAAACTTAAGCCAACCTAAGCCGCTTGTTGCATTAGGAACATTACTTTACAAAGAGACTTTTATATCCTTAATAAACACATATGGACCCACTGCAAACGATTTCACGATACCTTACACGGATGTACTAACTCACTTATGCAGGACATGGCGATAATCCATCACACCAAAAAAGTGTGAATACGAAAGAAAAGTAAAAAAAAAAAAAAAAAAATGAAGAGAAAGAAAAATATTTATATTTATTAAATAATATCCCTTGTTACAGTCTTTAGAATTATATTTAAGGAATATAAAATTTTAAAAACAAGGAAAAATAAAATATGAAGTAATAATTTAATATGAAATGAGTTTTTTAAATATAATATTTATTGATATTCAATATAATCACCTTTATCGAATAAATTCTTCTCTTCGAGGGCGACCAGCAATCCTAAGTGTTCATAGTATTGGCCAAGTATGAGATAAACTACAAAAAAAACAAAAGGATTAATGATGTACATTTTAAAGATAGTTTTCCTTATTAAAATATTGCTTTTCATATATGCTATTGCTTTGCATTAACCTGCTTTATGATGTGTTGAAAGAATTAACTTAAAGGATAGTGGTAGAAAAAACGATAATAGAATCCCTGAGCAACAAAGGCTGGTAGGTGAATGATAATATGAGTTTGCGTACTATGATTGTGATCTATAGATGGAATTGTTCTTTTTACTAGATTTGGATTAATGATTGTATAATTCCGATCGTTAGAGGATGTCTGGTTCTTTGCCAAACGTTTCTGGAGTGAAGCTTGGAGTGGATATGATCTAATAGGTCTTGGAACAAAGGATTTATTTCGCGCTATTTCGGAGAATTGTGAGACAAGAATGCAGTCCAAACTGCTTGCTGGATTAAAGTGGTATAATAATTTACAGCTTCGTTTAGGTCTTGAGGTTTTTGAAGGATACTTTAAGATCTATATTATCAATTAGTATTTGATGAAAAAGGTTCCATTCAACTTGTACTGTGATGAATGATGGTGGTGGAAGTTTGGGTATTGGGGATAGTGAAAGGATGAGAATTTGTGAGCTCTGGTCAGATGAAAGGTTTAGATCTAGGTGTACTAAGGAGTGATGAAGACGAACCTTTTATTCTTTCCCAGAACAATTTGGGGTTTTCATTATAATCATTCTAAAGGCTTCTGCTAAACTCCTCCCAGCATTTCTTCTTTGCAACACAAACAACCATTTTTGCTTATTTTTTTCTTCTGACGTAGAGCTTCCTGTTGATGCTTGACATTTCAGTCTGCACCAAGGAAGAAACGGTGTCCTAAGCAATTGAGGAGAGAACATAATTGGGCATTGGATATAGAGTTAGAAAGGCATTATGCTGATGCCATTGTGATTGAAAAGGAGAAGGTTTTAATTACTACAATGGTAGAAAACTCCCCCTACCACTTCATGTAGAAAATCATGAAGTGGTAGGGGGAGTAAGCGATGGGATAAGAATTGATGGACTAAGACAGTTGTACTGGCAAGAGCTCTTCCTTCAGGGTTATTCATTCCGAATGTTTGGTATTGTAATACATATATTCGTTTACTAGTCAGTTGAATTTTAGCAACAAGGGATAAATTTTTGTCATGTAACAAGGTTGCAGGATCGTCTCTGTTGTTTCGAACAACATTCACTTTCCAAAGGAGTATGGCAAAGGATTTAATAGATATCATTTATAGATTTTTTTTTTTTGTGAAGAGATGAAATTGGACAAAAGATTGGTTAGGAGGAATATGAAGGGAGCTACAAGAGATCTGAACTCGGTTTGGAAAGACATCAATAGGCTGGTTAGATCTGTAGCAATGAGAGTAGGAGGAATATATTAGATCTTGTGTTGGATGTTGTGTCTAGTTTGGATCATAGATGGTGTAGGATGCTGTATTTGAGGCATGTGGATGATTTTGTTGGGTTCCCAGGAGTTGCGGCTGACGTTCACTTCCACCACTCATGTCTGAGAAGGAGACAGAAGTATCAACTAATCTGGAGGATGGAATTCTCCGAGAGGTCTCTGTTTCTTCATTCTCACGGCGGTTAGGATGAAGCCTTTGTTTAAAATGTTAATAAGTCTCACATTCTTTATGATTAGCGGGGTTGCCTTTAAGGCATAGGTGTTCTACCGCAGGAGATTCTCTTGATTTGTTGCAATCATCAGTCCTGTGCTGCTTGTCACATTTCGCGCATCGAGGCAAATGATGGTAATATGATTTAGTGTGCCCGTTTGCTTGATAGTTGTGGCACTGGACAGCAAAATGCCTCTTATGAAAAGGATTTTTCGACCTTAAATTTTGTATGATAAGAACGAATTATATCGCAGATTTTTTCAACTCCAGGTCTACGAAAAATAATGGGAGTGGTATTTTATAACTTACTCCTGAATGCTCTATATTGTCCTTCATTGGTATTACATGATTACCCATTTCCAGCCGCAAAACTTCGTCCTTAACCTCCTTCAAGCATCAATTATTTCTTTACCTCCATAACTATCAATCTTCCCCATGTATGTATGTATCAAAGTCATAGGCATGTTCATTTTAATTGTTAATTGCTTCAGTTTTATTAAGATTATTGTTTTTTAGTGTAAATAGGTCCTTAATGTAAATAGGTACATAGATATCTGATTGTGATTTAAATGTCTGCAATTATTGCATATCCCTGTATTTCATTTTATTATTTTATATCTTATTGTTTCTTTATTATTCACAGCAACTTTGACAAATTGTACAAGTATCGTACATTTCTGTTATTCTGAGGGGACTGAAAGTACCACAGCAAACTTTATTTTGATTTTATAGTATTCTGATATACTTTAATACTTAGGGCCGTTACTCTTCGACTACGACATCTGAAGTTGTTGGGTGAAGACGCCGAAAGACTACTCTTAACGATTATATCCTACTTTAACTGATACATAAGGAATCGCCTAAGTCTCAGTTAAATATGTAATAATAATGCGATAAATGTCTAAGGTATCAGTTAGAATTATCGTGCCATTTGTTCTACTTAGACTCGTATATTTATTAGTTCAACTGTATTTTTTAGTTGTGAACCTAAAAGTAAAAAGTTTTTTTTATGTTTCGAACAAATATAGGCGGAGGCCTCGGATCTTTGGGAATCGGTGCTGCCTCCGTTTGATTTCTTAATAATTAATAGGGATTAAGCGTGCAAAATGGGGATTCATCTGCCGTTCCTGAGAAAAGGTTTCAGGTTGGGGCTGGGATTCCTCGATGGAGCTCTAGGGTTGTTGGCGTTGTTGTTCGCGACGCGGTTTTTGTTTGGCAGACAAAGGTTTTATTTGATCCTAGTAATATTGAACGTTTTCCCTTAGATGAAATTATTTAATGATAATACCTCATATCTTTATTGTATACTAATACAAAAAAAAAGTGATAATAAATAAATAAAAATATCTATAGTTAAATAAATAAAAATATCTATAGTTAAATAGATAAAAATATCTATAGTTAAATAAATAAAAATATCTATAGTTAAATAAATAAAAATATCTATAGTTAAATAAATAAAAATATCTATAGTTAAATAAATAAAAATATCTATAGTTAAATAAATAAAAATATCTATAGTTAAATAAATAAAAATATCTATAGTTAAATAAATAAAAATATCTATAGTTAAATAAATAAAAATATCTATAGGTAAATAAATAAAAATATCTATAGTTAAACAAACAAAAATATCTATAGTTACATAAATAAAAATATCTATAGTTAAATAAATAAAAATATCTATAGTTAAATAAATAAAAATATCTATAGTTAAATAAATAAAAATATCTATAGTTAAATAAATAAAAATATCTATAGTTAAACAAACAAAAATATCTATAGTTAAATAAATAAAAATATCTATAGTTAAATAAATAAAAATATCTATAGTTAAATAAATAAAAATATCTATAGGTAAATAAATAAAAATATCTATAGTTAAATAAATAAAAATATCTATAGTTAAATAAATAAAAATATCTATAGTTAAATAAATAAAAATATCTATAGTTAAATAAATAAAAATATCTATAGTTAAATAAATAAAAATATCTATAGTTAAATAAATAAAAATATATATAGTTAAATAAATAAAAATATCTATAGGTAAATAAATAAAAATATCTATAGTTAAACAAACAAAAATATCTATAGTTACTTAAATAAAAATATCTATAGTTAAATAAATAAAAATATCTATAGTTAAATAAATAAAAATATCTATAGTTAAATAAATAAAAATATCTATAGTTAAATAAATAAAAATATCTATAGTTAAATAAATAAAAATATCTATAGTTAAATAAATAAAAATATCTATAGTTAAATAAATAAAAATATCTATAGTTAAATAAATAAAAATATCTATAGTTAAATAAATAAAAATATCTATAGTTAAATAAATAAAAATATCTATAGTTAAATAAATAAAAATATCTATAGTTAAATAAATAAAAATATCTATAGTTAAATAAATAAAAATATCTATAGTTAAATAAATAAAAATATCTATAGTTAAATAAATAAAAATATCTAAAGGTATATAAATAAAAATATCTACAGTTAAACAAACAAAAATATCTATAGTTAAATAAATAAAAATATCTATAGTTGAATAAATAAAAATATCTATATTCCTGCAGCGTAATTTTTAACTCAATCTCATGGATTGCTGAATCTACACTGTTGCAGATGCGGCAGCCACTAACTTTGTTCTTAATGACACCCACACAACCGTTTACACAAGGAGTATAAATATTAATGTTACTCACAACATTATTGTTCCTGTGTTTAAAAATAAATATTCACAGTATCACACAATATTCACATGAATATAAAACACATATTCACAGTGGTTTATTATCACTGTTCACAGTAATAATACATTGATACCGCAAAAAGTAGTAACAAACAAAGCCACGATGTTAACCGTGGCTAATATAACTCGGCGCAAGTGCAGAAGTGAAATAAACAATAATAAATTAAGTAATAAATCTTCATAATAATGATGATTTCTTCCTTAACTTCTTTCTTACTAACCCTAATACCAATCGTATGATAATAAATATTATAAGTACCGATAAAATCTCAATACCAAGAAGAATATCTATATTGAGAAGCTCATTGTCTGAAATAGGGCTCACGGCATTAATAAAATTTATTATACTGATTTTATAAACTTTTGCCATTAATTATTCTATGAACTGGTTTTCAAGTAATTGCATATCCATCTACATACTTTGTAATTTGTTTGAGATAAAGCGCACTAGTTAAGTGGGTTACATCCGGTGGCAACTTTATTAACTTTAGCAAACATTTAACTGTTCTAAGCCACATGCCTACTGGCGAAGTTGGTAATGAAGCTAGAGGTCAAATAGTGTTTAGTCCAGCTGAGGTCACACTACTCACCAAGTCCAGAATAAATTCAGAACACAGTTTACAGAATGCCAGATGAGAGGAAGAAGGAGTATTTTTATTTATGCATTTATTTTATTATTTCAAGAAATAATTTTATTATTGTAAAATGACCATTCTAGTTGGGAAAATGTTCGATAAAATATCAATTAGTTATTACCTCGCCTATAATTTCACTCATTTCTATGATTGTGAGCGAATACAACGTGTATGAGGGAATTTCCCCAGACTTGATAGGTTATTTTATATAAGTATATTTTATGTAAGTATATTTTATGTAAGTATATTTTATGTAAGTATATTTTATGTATAGTTTATGTACCTCTTAAAACTTACGTAGGTGCTTGTTTGAAGAATAGGTATACGGACAAACCAGTCGGACATTCTGATTCTGTGAAAGTTCGCAAATTATGGAATGAGAGTAAGTTAGAATATACAACTTTAGGGAAATTATGTATTATAGTTCTGAATCGAATAAATGTTTGAAATAAAAAAATTCTATATATATCCAGGGACAGACAGGGACACCAATAAGTACTAAACATATAACCATCACTATCGGAGCAATCCATTTCAAATCAACCGATTTAATTTGAAAAGGCTGCTGTCAATTTTTTTTTTTACGTATGTTTGTACTACATAGAGAGAATTGAAAACAGATATTCAATATTATTTTACTGCCTATTTTATATTGATATACCAGTCTATTTTTCATTTTACTGAGGTTTTTAAAGATGTTTGATTCATATAAAACCACGTTAAAGAGCGTAAAATGCACAGCTTTATCTGTCAAGTATTCAGTCGTCTATTTAGTTGAAAAAAAAATGTTAATGTTAACGTTTTCAAAATAAAAATCTTCTGTTTTAAAATTAAAAATGTTAAAGATAAAACTGTAATAAGACTAAGGTTCCTCTTAAATTTCGTCCTACCAGGTGAATCTGCCGCCCCAGGGTCAATCCACAGCTGATATAGCAGAATAAATAATTCTAATAAAAACGTGGATAACGTAGAAAAAAAGCAGAAATTATGTGAAAACTTGCAGCGTACAAACAATGGTGTAATAACCCGCAGATACAAGAAATTCGTAATCATGCTATTTATAAATAGTGACTATTCCTATAAATTCTTATTAAAATGGATATTATTTTACTAAGCAGGATCATCAGTTATCTACTTACTTCTTGTATTCATGTAGGTCCGCTCAACCATGGCTGTGAAGGGATTGTCCATATAGCCGTGGTGGTAAACTGGCGACCACGTAGCAACGTCCAAGACCTTGACCCCGGCCCCATCCAGGGTTGTCAGGATTGTCTCCGCAATCGGAGTCATATCTGACTCACTGGAATTCAAGTAGAAAAATGTCACCTGGAAGCAGAAATAGGTACATTAGAGTTAATCTTATAGCTTCTAGTAATCTGAGCTCAGTTGTTTGGATTATTCATCTGATTATAAATTTAGAGCCATCCAAAATCCACTTGATTAGCTAGATTGTTTCGACTTAA
The DNA here is from genome assembly GCA_948150685.1 of Rhaphigaster nebulosa. Lineage (NCBI taxonomy): Eukaryota > Metazoa > Arthropoda > Insecta > Hemiptera > Pentatomidae > Rhaphigaster > Rhaphigaster nebulosa. Next base: position 32,991,424 of record OX411309.1, on the reverse strand, counting down.
TCTCTTTATAAATTAAAAAATAAATCAAGTATTAAATCATTTCATCGACTTCAATACCTCAAAAGGAATTTTTGACGTTTAAAACGACCGGCAACCATCAGACAGTCGATAACATTCTCTTTTACCTTGAGAGGTCGAAGCCTTGGTTGCTATCAGAAATGGCTTGATATCTCGAGTTGTGAAGTGCTCTTTGAGTTGGTTCGAAGTTTCGGAGAGTTAAAGGAAACTTGATAAGATTTTTATCAGGGTTCGAGGGTTTACTTTTGGAGAAAATTAATTAATTAATTTATGTAGTCACGTCCATCAAATTAGATCATTGCCTAAAATTAACCTGTCTCCCACACTTTCTTCCACGTTCGACGGTACTTTCTGTTGTTAATTTCCGACAAGTAGTTCTCTAGTTATTTAATTTAACCACAAATCTGCTGGTATTAGTGAAAATATTATTATTTTATTTATTTATTGTTTTTTAATATTTTATTTTATCGCCTCTACCCTTGAGAGTGTTTGCCGTTGTGCTATTGAAATTTAAAAGTCTATTAACAATATAATAAGGAAATCCATTATCTGAATTATAAAACATGACAATAGGTTGTGAAAGAACTAACTAATAGCAGCGCTTAAATGACCATGACTAAATTAGGAGGCCCCTGGCTATCTTCTTTTCAGAAGCATTAGATGGTTATCGAGAAAGTTTGGGACGAAATGTTAAAGTGGGTTTGTGTGGTTGTACAGTTCGTAATTATCCTAAAGGTCCTCCCAAATCCAGGATACCGGCACAAACTGGGGCAAAACCTAGAAAAAGTGCTAAAAAAATCAATTTTTTTCTCAGCAAAATAGGAGTTTATTTGTACTAATAAACATTTCAGGTGATCATAACTCAAGTTTCAGACGCTAAAATCACAAATTAAATCTACAGCAACAGCAACTTTGTCCGAAACTGCAAGGACAAGTTAAAAATATTAAACCAAAATGAATCCATAAAACAAATGTACTTGTTTTATACATTTGATGTTATTGATTGTTGTTTGTAACGCTGAAAAACACATTTTTTTTTTTTAAGAAGAATAAAATGCATTAATAAAACAAATAACCGGAAGCCTGTCCAAAACATGCTTTCTTTTGACGTGTAACACTTTCTGCTGTTCACTGATTTATCATTGCCACTCAATAATTAGGGTTTTGTACTGAAAATAGACTCATTTCAAATTGGTGTCAATTCTCTATAAAGTTTACTATTAGTTTTCCAAAAAATTGTTTCTCCGGGAAGAAAGAAATTTGGGACTTTGTATAAAAAAAGTGTTTTTGCGGTTATTGGGGCGCATCAGACTATAAATAGAGCCCGATATGAATTTCATTTCCTATCAGAATTCGTAACAAAACACCCCATTCCATTTGAAATTCCAGAGTTAGAGTTGTTTTAGAAGAACTGGTGAAGGTTACGAGAGCGGTTCTTGTCATAAAAAGATACTTCATAATTCATAACAAAACCCTACCGAGTTTCATCCCTTTATTCCAATGAAACAAACTTATGTCATCAGAGGTAGGAAAATATAAATTAAATAATTTAAAAAAAAATATTTAAAAGCCTTAAAAAATGTAGTAATATTAAAATTTTATATAATAGTTATTTTTTTACGAGTTAGTTCCAAATAAAGGAGTAGGTTGCCATTAGTCGAGTGATAGGGTTAGGATTTTTATGTTTTAAAATTTTTACGATAATCCTCGACCCATTTCCGTTTCAATCAATTTGAAGTAAAACAGAGCAATTTTATTTTTACACATATTTGACACCCTAAGTTGCACATTTTAATAAATATTTTGGATATTTCGGCTGGGAAAATATTTCTTTTTACGTTTTTAACCTGAAATTACTTATTTTTATAAATATTTTGGAAATTTAGAAGGTAAAAAATTACTTTTGCATTCATTAGAGGAAGTAACGGAGGGGGGAAGAGGGTGCCGAAATAATTATTCTAGAAACGTTAAGTGTTTTCAAACCTCTTGCGTCTTGCTCTCAAACCTCTTCATGCCGGCGAGCCCCCTCCGCTAGAGATTTGGAAAAGTATCATTTTTAAAAAGAAATATGAATGTATATATATATATATATATATATATATATATATATATATATATATATATATATATATATATATGTGTGTGTGTGTGTGTGTGTGTGTGTGTGTGTGTGTTTTTTGTCCGATAGTTTCAATTTTGTCAATATATCATAATATTGATATTAAAATTTGAGAATCGATAACCCATGTTTTTTTCCAAAAAAAAAAATTAAATAAGCAAGCAAAAAAAAAATCTAGGTCAGCGGTTTCGAGAACCAAAAGAAACTTGTTGAAAGTGGACTTGTGGTGTGGTGTGTTCGTGTTTCTATCGATAGTGGCTGTGGCCAAGTCAAAATTGCATAATTAGCGCGACAAAATAAGATTATTTGAAGTTTTCATTTCAAGTTGAGATTAGCTGATATTTGTAGGGGAACAGCTATCTATTATCTATCTAATTAGTGTCTACAGTGAAGAAGATATTTTTGAAGGCTCCCACTAGCGTAAATATTTTTAAAGAAATATACCAATATACCTATCTTAAATTTACCTGCTGAACCAATCATAACAAAGAACTCGGATTGAGGCTGCGGAATATTATTGTATCGACTTTGATAAGATAAAGGACATTGTATCAAATCTCAGTTCCGATTCTGGAACTATCGAAAAAGTCAGTCTGTTATTTAATTCATCAGCTCTAAAGAAATATTTAGCAAATATAAGAGCAAATTTGTCTGTCCTGTCCAAGACAATAACAAAATTAGAGACCAAATATGTTGCTCTTACTGAAAATTTGAAAATGGTAAACGAAGCCATCGAGAGGAAGCGTAATCTACCCGGAAGTGAAGTCCATAAGACAGAAGGTTGAAGATGAAAGAAAAAAAAACAAAGCAAGCCTTGACATAATTCAGAGTACCAAAACAAACAAGAGGCAGAAGAGCCCACCGAATTAGATGCCAAGGAAATTCTTTCATTAAAGTCATTCCCTCATTAACCTCAGTCGACGCTGAAAGATCATTTAGCCGGCACAAAGTAATTCTGAGAGTAAATCGGTGAAATGCTTCTCTTCAAATTTGTAAAAAACCCTAATTTGTGGCAATTTCACATGAATTTGGTGAATACTGAATACCTGAGTAATTTAAAGTTTTTTTTTGCAGTTTTTCTTTAGTTTAATTTTATTTGTTACCAAATTTTTGTTCCTAAATTTTAAAAATTATTTTCTTTGTTCCTATTGGTTTTTTTAAATCTATTTTACATGCTATAAAGTATATGTATATAATCTTTTGTTGCTGCTTTTATAATACACTTAAAAAAAATATTTTTTGACATATTTCACATTTTTTACATACATTTTCAAATATTTCTGAAAAAATAATCACATATTTATGTGCATATTTTAGATTTTTTACAGCATAAAAACCCTAACCCTAGTAGTAATGTTTTGAAGTCTAAACATAATTATATCATGAAGAACTATTTATCACGCTAGATTGAAAATTTTGAATAAGAGGAACAAATGACAGGTATGAAATTATGTAAAGTCCAATTTTGAAAAATATACTGAAATAATAAAAATATGAAATATAAAAATTTTTATTAAATAAAATTTAAAATATACCGGAAAAGTGAAATGATTCAGTTGGACATTCAATATCAAAAGATTGAAATTATTCTACAAAAAAAAAAAAGAAATAATCTACCTAAATTTATCTTGTTTCTTTAAATAATGAATATAGTAGAAACAATAATAGCCTCTTGAAGTAAAATAAAAACCTCAACATATGCACAAGGAAAACCAAAATAAATAAATTAAAGTAAATTCACAAACAGGAGCGCGGCTTACATCCTCCCCCTGTTAACCGCGTTCCTGTTTGCGAATTTACAAAAGGAGGACACGGGCCACCGATTTCAACCAAATTTTTGTGGTAATTTTGCATCCAAAAATATTGGACTAGTGTGTCGGCGTTCGTTCCAGTGGGTCCTAGAAGCAGAGAAAAAATAAATAAAACACGCTGAAACTGTTTTATTTTTTATCTCGAGTTTGGAAAATGATATCGACGTGTTTGTTGCACCAAAACATTTATTTTTCAGCTTATATTAAAGAAAAATACAAACTGTAAAAAATGATTGCTTTTTGGTCAAATATATTTTTTTTTTTAATACTTAGAATACTGGATAAACTAGATTTTTCACACAAAAAATTATTGCAGATTTTGATTGAGCGAACCAAAAAAACTTTTACGTTGAAAATATCATTAAAAAAATAATTCAGTTTCAAGGGGGTTCAAAGCTAGGAAATTACGTTTCGATTTGTATGTCTGCCTCTCGTCTTCAGTTTATCAGATTTCGGTTTTCTTGGACTCGTTGTAAAGAGGGAAGTTTCTTCTTTCCATAAATATAAACAGCTATTGCATTTTCTAAAAGGTATGTGTGTGTAAAAAATGTGATTAGGAAATAAAAACAAAATTGAGTTTTTTTGCGGATAAGGTTTGTTCTAAGAAGCGTAGGAACACCACACTCGTAGTTTAAGAATCTTTACCGGCGACCCAAATTTGGTTTGAATCGTTCAAAGGATTCCTGATATAAGGGCAATTATTAAAATCTTTAAGACCCTTGGCTACTATGTTTAGATGGCTACTTACTATGTTTAGTAAAAAAAAATATTTTTGGATTCACTGAAAAATTTGAATATAGATTTTTTGTCTCTGCTTCTAGGACCCATTGGAACGAACGCCGACACACATGTCCAATATTTTTGGATGTAGAGTCACCACACAAAATTTGGTTGAAATCGGTGACCCATTGATTATACCCACCCGTTGTAAGTGCGCGATTGTGTTTTTCGTCGTTTTCACAGAATAACTAAAAGTGCGAGAAAGTGAAATTTTTTTCAATTCTCATAAAACACCCAGAAGAGGTAGATGAACGAATAAAGAGAGGGAAAGAAAGTGAAAGTTCAACTATCGGATGAGTATAATGAAAATTCCCATGTGTTCCACATTAGAAAACAGTGCTCCTGCAAAAAGGTTACAGGAGGTATGAGAATGGGTGACATACCTCGGAGTGAAGATGAAGAGAAGCTTCGATGTTACCCCGCACCTAAAGTGCTTGAAAGATAGAGTGCTTGTCTATAAATGGATTAAGCAGGATCGGGGGTATGTTTTGGGGTCGCAGGTACCCCGCTACAATTACCATTTAAAAGGGCGTGTTCATACACATCCTCAGCGTGGAGCCAACACCTCACGCAGCTGCAGAGGAAGAGACTGGCCACAATCCAGATACTTAGGGTCACTAAGGTCTATAGAACGGAGTCGGATGAGGCGGTCAGGAGCGATTCTCCTTGATCTCCTCTTCAAGGAGAAGAGGAAGGTGAAGAGGCAGGGGCTTGAGGCGCTACCTGAGGGATTCCATACCAGAGCTAGCGAGACCCACCAACCAATGGAAGAGGATATTAAGGGAGGGCACCATCGAAGAGTGGAACGGACGGTGTGTAGGGAGTCAGAAAGAAGCAACCCTGAGGAAGTTCTTCCCCACCGTCCAAGCAAGAATGAAGGCGAGATGGGTACTTTCTGATTACTGGGTCTCGCAGATGCTTACAGGAAACGAAGGTTTCCGGAGAAAACTACAGGAACATGACATGGACCCATCCGGGTCCATACCCCGGTGTCCCACCTGTAGAGTCCCTGAGACGACAGAACACGTTATCACATCCTGCATCGCAGTAGGACACCGTATCATGTTGCCTAGAAATACCGGAATCTTCGCCCTCGCCGAGTCGAACTTCGACCTTCTGATGGAGGAGGAGGTGCATCCCTACATATGGAAGTAGGTGGTGGGCCCCGAACACTTCATCCTGGGATGGACCAGACGGCAGCTCCTTCAGTCCAGCAGGGTTGGAACAGAGGATACCGGACGGATGGAGAGCGTCAGAAGGGCTGGCCATGCAGTCAGGCAGATGATAAGGTGCAGCCCCATCGATAAGGTGCGCAGCCGCGTACTGGGCTGCACCACAGTAGCAGGAATAACTTAATTTAATTGTACCACATAATTAAATACGTCCCCCTAGTATACGCACTACCCCACTGCTCCCAAACCCTGTGTGCCAGAAATGGCCAGTAAGGGGAAGGAAAAGAAAAAAATGGAAAAAAAACGGTTACAGGAGGTATGTCTATTTCAATAAAAATTTCCAACAAATGGAATATTAAATTGTTTATCGATAATATTATTTGTTGCATAATTAGGAACATTAAGGATTTTCCGGAGAATCTTGGATTCTAAGGATTAGACAAGAGAGGAATTTGGTCCTGTATGTCCAAATAGTCCTGGTGACGGTAACTATGATTTTTTTGTAACATATTGGAAGTTGTGGCGTTTGTCAAGTAAATATTGGAGCAATCGGAATCATAGAGCCGTTTCTTGTCGTTTTAATCTTGCCTAATCATTTGGTTTGGATGAAATGGATTTATTTCCTCATTGGAGATGAGATTTATGGATATAAGATGTATATTTAATATGGACAAATATAATTTAGGATAATAGAATTAAATCTCAAAATATTTATTTAAATAATCAAATATAAAAAAAAATATGGAGTACTGGTGCACGGCTATGTAAAGTATCTATAATTAAATCTAAATCTGCATAAACCTTAATTTATGTAGAAATACATATTAAATGTCTTTACTTTTACCTACAGGTATACATGTGTGTGCCTATTAATTGTTTAAAAAAATGTATATAAAAGATTTATTATTGGCGTTTCATTCCAGCAAATTAGAATGAGATTTTCATTTTCTTTAAGTTGAACCCCTATACTACCATTTTAACATTGAACCCCTAGCACTTACTAACATAGACAACAGGCTACTTAGAGTTATAGTGCCTGATAGACCGCATAGATAATAGACTGCTCTGTTATCTAGTGGTGCTAGCTGTTGCCGGGGTACTTGCTGGACTAGAGAATCTGGAGTATTCATAAACCTTGAGTTTCACTGTAAATTGTTCAGATATTTAAGAGGATGAAAAGTTTATAAAATAGAAAACAACAATGACGATGAGGACAGATCAATATTTTTCAAAAATCGATCGTTTATTATAGTGGGATCTCAAAAAAAAAAATCTTCTACAAATTACCACACTCCTTGAACCCTTAGTAGTGAAGGAAATAAAAACAAAAAAGAAACGATATTTTCAAGAATAATTAATTTGTAGACGGTAATCTACACTCACTTATTATAATCAAGAAACTTATCAACATCTTTATGAATATTCAATAACCCAAAGTAACTAAGGTTAATCCAACGTAGCAAACTAAAAGCGTCTTAGCACAAGACAATTATCATTAGATAATCTATGCTAGCAGGAAAAAGTGCAAGGCTTAGATAGCCTGAGGTGCAAGAGAGGCGATAAGGAGATAATCTAGAAATAAGATGCTGTGGCCTAGTCTTCTGCATCTAATTTGCAAAATTTGACTTTCAAAGTAGTTAGAATTTCCATTATATTTAGAAATAGAGAATCCTTATATATATAGAGCAAGAAATTATTTTGAAACTATTCAGTTGCAGATTATTTGTGTGTTTTTAAATAAAACTTTAACTTTAAAAACAATCTGAAACAGAATGAATTGAACTTTAAAAGCAATATATTTCATCTAATATATCGTAGACATAAGTGTGAAGCCAAACAAGTCTAAAATATTTTGATTTAGTGATATTATACCTTATAGGTATAAGGTATAATATACCCCACTATGGAAGGCTACAAGGAGGGTACTGTATTTAGCTTGACCGTTAGTGGGCGCCAATGTAACGATGTTTTGAGCTAACGGCTCAAATTTTTCTTTCTCATCCCGCGAATGTTTTGAAACATTTTAAGCTCAATATATTAAAGAAATGTTGTATTTAATGTGCTAAATCTATCAGTTTGAGGGATAAGTAACGATTTTTTGAGCGAACTATACGATCAGTTTTTTGTGTTTAATGTCTCAAATTACTCGTCATTCCATGAATGTTAAGGAACATTTTTAGCTCAAAATACTAAAGAAGTATTGTATTAATTGTGTTTAATCTGTCCGTTAGACGGTATGTAACGATTTTATGAGCGTACTGCAGGACCAGTTTCTAAGTTTAATGGCTCAAGTTACTCAGTGAATTCCTGAGAATGTTTTGAAACATTGTGAGTTAAAAAAAAAAAAAAAAAACCTGTACCACTACAACCCGTGAAGGGTTTTGGGCTCAGTACTTGGGGTAAGGACCGTACTGTTTCTAAGCCAACGGTTGTGTAAGGAGGTGATTTGGCCGAGATCACGCTCAACCGCCAGGTTTTTCCCCCAATTAAGGGTACCCACTTTATAGAAGCTGGGTGAGCCCCAGGAGGGTCCCCCGATCCCACAGGGTCAATCCGCGACTGAATACAGAATAAATAATTACCTGCTTCAGCCGGTCTCGAACCCGGGACCTTGAGATTAGTAGCGCAGTGCCTAACCCACTGAGCTACCCCGCTCCCTTGTGAGTTAAAAAGACAGACAAAATATTTTGTTATGTTTTAAGTATTTTCGGTTTATTGTTGATGTTTCTTATTATATCATTTGTAAGTTCATGATCGTATGGTAATAAATTATGAATAGCAAATAGGTACTAGAGAAATAAAAACGTTAAAATATAATAAAAAATAATAACCTCAACTACTGAAATTACTTTTATATCTTGCAACCCTATTCGTTTTATAGGACGGAATGCACTTGCATATCTAATTAAACGCATTGGTGGGCTGTTAGTGAAGTTGGCGCACATGAATATTTATTCTTGGTGTAGTAGTCGGGTGCCTTCCACAATACGTTACAGGTCCTTGCATGTACAATCCGTCCTATTCCTCTGTGTATATAAAAATACAGAAAGCTCCATGCCTCCTTCCATATCAAAATACAAAAAGCTCCTCGCATCTGTGAATGCAAACATACAGAAAGTAAATTAACTTATCGAGTAAAGAAGAGTATTCATTTTTGTTTGGGTGAGAAAGGCACTCGACTACAATTCCAAGCTTCGATATTCATGGGTGTCAAATTCATTAAGAACCCACCAATGCGCTTAAGCGTATATACATGTAAATTCCGTTCCTCAGGACGAATATCGTTGTAAGATATAAAATTTGTTACCGTAGTCGGGGTTTTTAATTTCATTAAATAAAATTGTATTACTTTATTTTTTGGTTGAAAATCAATTGTTAATTTATTCTACTCGATATGACTGGAAAGTACATAGTTTCTTTTAAAAAAATCAACATAATGAAAATTTAATTTACACTATCCTTGTCTCAACTGAAAAGATGGGATTTGGCAGTTATGAGATTTCACACTTTTGCTGACAATAAATGAACCAAATAAGCATTTGTTTAAATAAGCTTATGTTTATGCTCTTATGGAAAAGCAAACTTTTTTAAACATAAATGATAAATATGGGTCAAGATGACCCAGAATTTGAATAAGTCGTAAGTTATTGCGCATAGCTTAGGAATGCAACTTACCTGACCTATATCGTTTTATCGATAGCTAGGCTAATACTTGGGAGAAGAGTATATGAAGTCTGATAGCAGAAATCCAAGAGGTGCTTAAATAATATATTTGGCTTGGGTAAATCTGACCCTAACCTTACCGCTTGAGGGTCAATATAGGCTCAAATGAACAAAAAGAAAAAAAACAGCGCAGAGTAGAGAGAGAAATGATTTATTGAAATCATTATTACTATGAAATAATTATCTACATAATTTATATATATATATATATATATATATATATATATATATATATATATATATATATATATATATATATATATATAAATTATGTAGATGAATGATTAAGTGATAAAAGGGAAAGGGAAGGAAAAAAAAGAAAGAAATGTAAAATGTGTATATATATATTGTGTATATATATAATGTATATATATACACATTTTACATTTATTTCTTTTTTTTTCCTTCCCTTTCCCTTTTATCAATTAATCATTCATCTACATAATTCATAGCATTTTCATCTGTAAAAGATAACTCTACATTTTTTTTTCTGTTATTTATTTTAATCCATCCAACTATCTTCTCACCTCTCCATAATTTTTATATTTCTCTTCTAGTTAATAATCAACCCTTTCTTAATCTAGTATACAACTTCTAGAAAATTGAGAAATTTATGGAATTAATCAAACATCAAAATTTGAACGCACACATATATAGATCAACAGTACAAAATAAAAAAATAAATATATATACATATACAAACAAAATTAATTTTTAAAAAATGTGCACGATTCTTATGAAAATAGGAAGTTCTCAAATCGGGCTCTGGATAGTAACGTACGTAAAAATTTAAAAAAATGGTCTGCACATTTTTTATTAAACTTTATATTCAAATATGTCAAAAAATTAAGCATAATTACAATAATTATTCCATAAATTGCAGGAATCGTTGCAGTGATTATCATTATTGCAGTATTAGAGAATCTATAGAACTAAACAAATTTTCGAACAGCAGAAATAAAGATTCTAACATCAACTAACGTCAATTATTCCCACATACATCCAATAATTAATTTAAAGTTGTTTTTTCTTTGTTGTTTTTTCTTCGTTTCATTTTCAATTTGACATTTTATTTGAAAATGATCCATGGATCTGAAGAAATTTTTATTCATAGTTATAGTAAATTGGGCAAATAATTTAATTTTATTATATATTGATATACATATGATCTATAAATTATTTTTTTTTTAATTTTTACATAATGTTTGAGTTAAATTAATGTTAGATTTTTATTTCTTCAATACACTCTGGATTAATCAACTCTCCCACTTTATCGGCTAGGTCTTGGTCCCGGCTAGGACGGATAATCGGTAGTCTACTGAATAAGGCAATGAAAGGACGTAGTCATTAACGATTTCATTACGGCGAGGCTTTGGTGTGAGATCGACCCATTACTCTAGTGTTCCTTTCTCTGCCAAGCGCCCATTAACCAAATTTTCCGGCTACCCAGTCATATCAAAAAGGATCTATATTCTATTCCAGGCTAATACGGATTATACTAATTAGATTTTTATAATACGGAATCTAATCATTGCTTAGCTTCTCGGTAATCGATTTTGAAAGAAATGAATATTCTTTCGCATTATTTCTTGAGTCGAGATATTCTTGGTTTGAAGACAAATTCTGTATAAAATGAATAATATTTTAACTATCTGCAGTGAAACAGAAAAATGGAATATGTATTTTATCGAAGTCTCGTTTCCCCCCTCGGAATAGTCAAATTGCACAGAATAGATTAATCTGAAATTATTCGCAAACATCAATCACATTAAAAGTTTTTCTATATACTTTTGAATACCTCCTCATTAAAACACAATGAACATTCATTAATTCATTCCTACATTATTACTCGAGCAGCCAGTCATGGTCAGTTGATTTTATTTTTGGCCAACGGTATGGGAGTATTTTGTTGTTTTTTTTTTTCAAACATTTTGTGATGTTGTTTTTTTCCATAGATGATTTTAACATTTTTCTCAATCATCTCCAACTTAATTCGTACACAAGATGCAAGAAACATCAGCATAAAAATGTAAAACAACGATGATAAAAAGCAAACATCAACAGACGCAAAAATTGTAATTACTTTTTCAAAGTTTTAAATTCAAACATGAAAAACATTTTTATTCAAAGTTTGTCAGAATATGAAGCATAATTACAATAATTATTCAATAAATTCTATGAACTACGCAATCATTATCATTATTGTAGTATTTGAGAATCCATAGAACAAGATCCACGGACCTTATCTACTGTTGGACCTAACGAACGAGAAATACTTGTCAACTATAAATAAAGTATTAAGAAAAAAACAACGGAATTACCAATAAATTGTTGAAAATGATAAAGCACATGCTTCATTCAACGACGTTTCAGTCTACTTCTTCAGAACAAATAAATCTTGGCAGGTCAGGTACAGTAAATGGCTTGTACAGAAAATGTAGCCATAACAGCATTAGCTGTCCAGGACTTAACTGGCCACTGCTCTTTTTGTCCCGAAGAAGACCTATAAGTCGCCCGAAACTTATAGTTAAGCAGTACATTTATTTTGGTTTTTATTTACCTCCTAGAATTTTATATAATATTAAACATATCTAAAATATTAAAAATAATTATAGTTTTAATAAGCTATAAATAATTTTCGCTAGCACAAGTAAATATGGGTAACACAGACGCAGTATATTGACCATTAATAAAATGTTAGTGTAAATGGTATTTTAATAGTTTTATAGGAGGTATAAAAATCGGTAGGTTGGGATCTTGTATTAAAAAAGTGGACACAAGAATACAAAGAAAGCAGACCCAAAATATTTGGGAATTTTTTTTTTGTTTTAAGGGATCGGAACCTTCGGAAGAAAGAAGTCAAGAAATTAAAGCCAGAAATCAAGACCAAAGCGCTGTGAATCGGCCAGCGGAAGCTGAGACATAAACGTTACTGTAATGCGATTATTTCAATAGATTCTCTAACGAAAAAACGTAACGCGTGTTAAAAGAAAAATGTTTTCTTTTTTAGCAATTAAAACTTTGTTTTCGTGCATAAAAAATACTCTTTAAACCAAAAATAAATAGTAATAAACTTAAATTCGAGCTGAGGCCAAAAAAAAAAAAAAAAAAAAAAAAATATCGCTTAAACCTCTAGTGGCGACAAGGAAAGTAAAAAAGAGAATTTTAATTAATTTCAATAAATCAAATATTTGAAAAGTTGGTCTAATCTCAGGGTTGACTATTTTTGTTTGAATTTAGCGAAAAACACCACAAATATTTATTTTTTAGATTAGGCAATATCGCAATCATTTACTGATTCAATTTAAAATATTTATTGATAAGTTACAATTATAATTATTAATTAGATACTTCGATCATTTATCATTAGAGATTATTTTTACTGTTGGATGCGCAACGTACACCTAATTTTTGTAAAGGCAAGTATTGGTGACTTACATTTATAGAAAACTGTTGTTTAGAAAGCAAATCAAACGGTAATAAATTGTTTTATTATCAGTTTGAAATAGAGAGTTGTAAAAATAACATTTTATGAACATTGAAGCACAATTTGACGAAGATGATACCAAGAAACAGATTTATCTTTTTGTTACCTGAGTCCAATTGAAGGCCAAAAGTGTGGCTGCTACTGATTTGGAAATCTGAGTATCCGGAGGCCTTGTTCTTGCGAATGTTGGAAACTGGCGTTTGTCGCTGGTTTCATAATGCGTACAATACTGCAACAAATTTTTTTTGTTCAACATACACATATACCTATAAAGTGTAATGAGACAGAAAAGTAATTAATTATTTAGCAATTTGTATTCGAGTGTTAGTAATTATTATTAATTTTTATAAATTAATAAAAATATAACGCAGAAACAGCTGGAAGCAGGAATAGGGTGGATACATGAAGGGTTTCAGAACTTTTTTTTTTCTAGTTTGTGCATACATGGAATGCATCCGCTTGCAATGAGAAGTAACAATTAAAATACGTGTATATATACATTTAATATATTAATTTAGTTAATGACACAAATAAATTATCACTATATTGTTTTTCTATTTTTTATTCTGCTGACTTTAATGTGATATGCTTTCTGTATGCAATTTTTCGGTTGGGACTATTTTCGTTGACATATTTTGTGGACGTTTCATCTTATAATAACAATGTAAGAAGATTTTCGGAAACCATTTTCATTTGAAGCGGGTAGTAAACTGTGAAATTGACCTTACTGGAGCTCATCATTGTTTTTTCCTTCTATCTTAGAATTCATTTCTTTTCGGCCATCAAGTTGTTACATTAAATATAACATTGTCACTTAATGCTGTAAAATCTTCTAATTTTACGTATATTCTATTATGTGATTTAATTAAAAAAAACATTTATACCAATAAAATAAAAAATCGCTCAAAAAAAATAAAAATTAATACAGCTCAAAAACTTAAACGATTGTAACTAATGGTTTGTACTATTCATTGAAGTATAGCTATGAAAAAAATATCGAAGTATGTTTCAGTTCCCTTTTTCTTTGGATAAAGACAGTATAAATTTAGAGTTCGTTTTAATAGCATATTCATCATACAACTAAAAATAATTATATGCTTAAAGCTCGATCGTTTGATTTGACTATAACTTTTAGGAAACATGTAGGCAATATAAATTAATATATCTTTTTTGTTTTGCCGGAATTTCATATACAAAACATAAATATGTAATATATTGAAGCCTTCTTGAATTCTACACTCAGCCAGTCTGCTGTTGGCCATTGTTTTCCAATTCGCTGCTTATAGACATCTTCGTTTATTTTTGCCCATTCATCTCTTAATTGGTTTCAAAAATCTCTCCTTTGATGACTGTATAGAGACGCCATGAATAATTATATGTAATGTAATAGTAAATTATATGTATATAATTTATTCGTAGAGTATGCACCCTTTTGCTCTTATATTTTTATATTCATATTTATATTTGCTATGGTTTAGTCGTTATAAACAATATGATAATAGACATATCTCTTTGACTTACATAAGATATCATAGGAAGGTTGAAGGCTGCTGCCATTCTGGCTTCGTGGATGCAGGTCTCCTGAGGGCCAATGTAGGCCGAGACATTGGAAGTCCAAAGCGCAGCTGTCTGTCGTATGCTAGCTTCTTCTTGGCCGTACGTCTCCGCTACCTGAAATCTGAACAGGAGGATTGGATAGTCGTAGGATATACAAACAAATCTTTCCTATTGGGTAATAACAATTATAAAAAGAGTCTTGTGCTAAATTTCCTAGCCAACAATTTATTAGAAGGTGATCTTTTCAGAATCACGATTAACCTGTAGGTTTTCATCCAACCCATAGTAGGTAAGGTCCAGAGAGCTAACTCTACTTTGAAGAGAATTAATACTAGTAATTCTACTTTGCAGGTACCGAGAACTACTTTTTTTTGTGCATCTAGACTCGACCATGGGCCTAGAGATTGAAAGTACATTCGTGTTACTTAATTAATTAATAATATTAATAATATTAATTAATATAATTAATAGTAAATTTAAAATCTGCTACTAGTTAGTATCTTGGAAGAGTTTGTACTTATTTAAACTTCTTATAAATAATTATTTTACAACCAAATAATTGAATTTGTTCATCAGTATCATCAGAGTTCATGAATAATCTAGCAGAAGTCTTTCCGCCATTTGAGTTTATCCAAGTTCTTGATAAGAAGGAAATTATTTTCATCTTACAAAATTTTTATTTAGTAATGAGTAACTGTTTATTCTCTTCCCCTCTCATGATGATAATAAAACTTTCCTGCTTTAGATCCTAAGAAAGAAATGGGATGTGAAATCCGTCCAACATCTCTATAACCAATAGCAGGAGGATTATGAATATTCCCCATAACAAAGATAAAAAAATGAAGAAACAATAGTTTTTAGCAAATATATATATATATATATATATATATATATATATATATATATATATATATATATATATATATATATATAGCATATAGCATAGCACTCGTGATTTTTTTTATGGTTCCTAGCGACAAATCCAATTTACATTTGAAAGCCAGGAAAAGTCTCGTTGGAATTGTTCATAATTTATCAAAAACTATTCATTATTTGTATCTTATTTTTTTTTTTATGGAATAAAAGGGAAAAACAAACAAACCTACTTTACAACCTGGTATCTGATTTTCATAAAATATCTGATGTGGACACCGCATGTCTTTCTTGAACGCCGATTAAACTATAAATCGGAGGCTCAAAAAGTGATCCTGAATTTGGTTACTAGTTTCCGAAGATATCAGTATCTCAAAAACGACACTTGGCGTCGCGACGTCCACCTATTGACACACACAGACACAAGCTCTTATTTCTGGAGGTCTCAATACATTTTTATATGTATTTTTATTTCAGTAGGTAATAAGTTCCCAAGAGCTTTCTTGGTGCTCCGTGACAACACTGAACATGTCTATGTCTCTATATAAAGCATTGGAAATCAAAGTTTTCGACATTTTAAGCGGAAGAACGGGCTTAAGTTATATCTTATTCTCCTGCTGCAGACTTGTCCAGCTCACCATTGGGGAAGAAAACAAGTATTTTACACTCGATTTTAACAGATAAAAGATTTAATAAAATTGTTTAATTAGAGTGGAAAAAATCGCGTTTGTAGTCTTTACCACCGAACCATATGATCTCTGTATTAAATGTTAATGTTATAACTTTTGATTTAAGTTTATTATAACCATCAATTAAAGTACCCATATCGGCTCACCAATTTCAACCAAAATCCATTATATTATTCATATTGATATGAATGTCATATTTACAAAATTTGAAATGGTATACATTGTATTTGAATATAATTTTTGATGAAAATTTATTATGACCTTGAAGTAAAGTACTGCTTCCGGTTTGCCAATTTTAACCAAAATTTATTAAATTATTTATATTAATATGAAAGTCTTATATACCTAATTTGAAAAGTTTTGCATTATATATTAATATAATGTTTGATGTTTGATAATGACCTGAAAGTAAAGTACCACTTCCGGTAATCATGAAGTAACCAAAAAGGAAGGTTCACTAGATTTTACAGTGATCCTAAATACAAAATATAAACTTTCTACGGCTAGCCATTTTTGAGTTATGCGAGATACGAACGAACGTACGTACATACGTACAGACGTCACGACGAAACTAGTCAAAATGGATTTAGTGATGGTCAAAACGGAAATTTTCGCGATTACAATACTTCCTTTCCTTCGTACAAGGAAGTAAAAAGCATTCGATCGCCCTTTTGTTAGATGAAGCATATCTTCGCCAGCTGTGCGTTCGTTGAAGAAAATCATATAACTAAGGATTAGTTTAAAATTTAATAAACATAAATCATTATAAAATATTATGATTTTTTCCACTAACAATCCACTGTGGCAGAAGTCCCTTACATTGACCGTTTTGAAGGCCATATGGCTCATTAAATCTCAGTTTGGGAGGATTGGAGGGGAGGAGCGGAAGTAACAAAACTATTTACTTGTTTTCAGAATTTATACAAACTGATCGTATAATAAAAACTGGAGAGAACTCAACAAGGTTTTACAGGAATTGATAAATGTAAGATTCATTAGTCTCTGATCATTTTATTTTTGAAATTGTAATTTTATTTTTATGGAATATTTATGGAAAACAAACAAACTTAATTTACAAGCTGGTATCTTATTTTCGTAAAACTAATTAGAAAAGCCTTGGATTGAGATACTTTCAATTGCCCTTATTTGCTTGTAAATTCATTTAATATGTTTTCTAATTCCTTTATCATTCAGTTTTTTTGGGTTCAGGTTAAAGCATCTGTATAAATTAAATTTTTGTCGCAAAAACTGAAAATAATAGTGTATCCCAGAGTAGTTGTCAAAAAGTTTTGGACCCAACATTCGGGAGTGATTAGCTTTCTTATTGGTAACGTTACATGATGAAGTTAAAAGTAGAACTAAGTTCGATCTGCGGCTTAATGGGGCCGAGAATATTGAGTTACAGTAACTCCATCATGGTCCACCCATCGGCGAACCAGTTATTCCAAGACCGAGCTACAAAAGCAGAACCAACCGACTTGCCAAGAGGATCGTTTGCCCTTCCCAACTAACTCATCCAATTTATCTCTTAGCTAAACTAAATTTAGTCTGACACAACTTCCAACCCTCGCTGGAAGAATACACCGTTGTGGTTTCATCAACTTTGGAGTATTTTCTGTGGCTCCTGAGATTGAACAGTCAACACTAATAATTTCCTTAGATTTTAATTACTAAATGGGTTTAACCCAGGGCAGCCATATTTTTTTTAACAATATATAGTCAAGAACTTAAGGTAGCTGTTAAAAAAAAAAGTTTGTAAGATAATAGTATGTTGGATGATGTGAGTTACGTACGTATTTGTCTCGTTAGATTCAAACCCTAAACTAGAAAGAACTGCCCTTCACTTTACCTGAAACTGTTTTGTTTTTTTTACCTCCCACCTACTTAGAAGGAATAGGAATTGTGAAGGAATCAGAAATCGAGATTTTCATGGATGAGCACGTTTCAAAATCCGTACCAACCGTTTTTAACATTTTTATAATGACGTCTTTGTGGATTTGTGTGTGTGTGGCTGGATGTGTTGATTTCTTATACACTCTAGCTCAAATTCTGATTAACCAAATGTTGTTAACATTTATGTTTAAGTTTCTTTTCGTAAAGGGAAGAGCTGATTAGGCATTGTTTATAATTGCCCAACCGGATTTTATTTGTAGCTCTACACAGATTTTAGTTAAAAAAAATATGTTTAAATATCATCGTTTTCTTTTCCAATTTGGTATAAGAGAATTTTATTTCATTGCAAATAAAGTATTAAATTTCGGCTGCAAAATACCAAAAGGAAGTTTAGTTTACTTTTCACTCAGAATATATATATATATATATTCTGAGTGAAAAGTAAACTAAACTTCCTTTTGGTATTTTGCAGCCGAAATTTAATACTTTATTTGCAATGAAATAAAATTCTCTTATATATATATATATATATATATATATATATTATATATATATATATATATATATATATAAATAATTAAAGTAATGATTTATTTTATGGCTTAATTATAGATTAATTAAGGTGATCATATCTTATCACCTAATTATACATATTGCTATCAAAAGTTTTATTGCCAAATACTGGAGATAATCGAACATCGTTAATCGATACGTCTATCATTAGAAATTAGAAGTATCCCCTACTTACTTGAGACTATGTCCCTTCTGCTTGAGAATCCCCTTGGAGAGCTGGTCGGCGGCGAAGGCGATGGCTCCTGATATGGTGAGACCTGGCCTGGTGTACTCCTGGTCCCCGGGTGCCCTCTGGGAGCCAGTCAGGTAGCCCAGAAGCAGCTCTTCCGCAGAGGAAGAACAGACCAAGAGGACAATGGTCAGTAGCCAGTGCATTTTCTGAAACGGAAAGAAGGATAGATCAGTGCAGATATGTCAGCGTTGCTGGAATATTATTTATAAACTGAATAGTAAGATAACTCAATAAAATTCACTGCATCGGCACTCTGGTAAATTGGGTGTACCTACAATTATGAAATGTATCACGTGCTATATTGATAACATTGATAGGCGCAGTGAAAATTAAGGCAATCCTCTACGATTCAAAATCCTCCCTTAATGTCCTTTCCCATTATCCATTACTTTACCCAAACAAACATTCCTATTCACTTCCAAAACTGTAATGGAAACCAAATGTAAAATGTGTACCAATCCATAAAGCAGCCAAAAAAGTTTCTGAATTGTAAATTTTTATTATTCAAAAGAGAACTAAGTGTAATAAAGATTGCTTTTCATTCCATTTTAATTTCAAGTATATGTTACATATATGAGCAATATTAATATTAGTTCATAAGCTCTTTTAACGATCAGCCGCATTAAATTGAACTAACAAGAAATTCATACTATAACATAATATATACTATAATATATGTGCGCGTATATGTTCAAGCTAATTTTCTCCAGAGTTCTAATTTCCATAATAAGCACTTTTGATGAGCAGTCCTAAAGCATATAAACTAAGGACATTTAGAATTTTATTGCTGCTTTAATTAAAATAGTGCTTCAGCTCAAATAGTGCCCTTAGACTATATTGCCTTGACTGCTAAAGTGATATAATAACGGGCGCCGAGTGCCACTTTATTTATTTTACGTTTTTATATGTATTTTGGGTTTGGGATTAAGGAAAACATATTTTTTTTAAATATTATGAAATTACAAAAAATTAATCTATAGTAGATTATTTTATTTATTAAAAAACAATTATCCTAAGATTGCTCTGGCATTGGGAATAGAAAAATGTCCAATTACATCTAATGTACCGCGGCGACGTATAGAGCTCTTAGGAAAATTGGGTTTTAATAAATTAAATAAACTCATAATAATGTTAATTCCAATATATAATTAATGCTTAACTTTGGAATGTAATCAATTTTTTTAAAAAATAAACATCAATTCCGAATGAAATTTTTGTTGTTGAAATTTTGTTAAAATAAGTCTTCCCACAAACAGAATGGTTGAATATAATAAATATAAAATATATAGTTAAAATAAGTCTTCCCACAAACAGAATGGTTGAATATA
This sequence comes from Rhaphigaster nebulosa, assembly GCA_948150685.1. Taxonomy (NCBI): domain Eukaryota; kingdom Metazoa; phylum Arthropoda; class Insecta; order Hemiptera; family Pentatomidae; genus Rhaphigaster; species Rhaphigaster nebulosa. The sequence continues at coordinate 32,971,169 of OX411309.1, read as the reverse complement.
ATAAATATAAAATATATATTTATAAATATTATAAAAAAAAAAAATATATATTTTTTTATAAAAAAAATATAAATACATATAAAAGCAAGTAAAGTTCTTTGGTTTTGCTGTATATATATATATACCTTTATATTAATAACTCGAAAGTTATTAATATAAAGGTTGGGGTCTTATTAAGTGCGTATGGAAAGGGAATAGTCGGATGGCAGGTACTGTGGTAGGGAGGTTCCTTTGAAGTTTAAATTCCGAGAGCCGTGTGTGTACCATGACGGGATATTCAGAGCCCATATATGGCTACGGCCCAGCCAGTCAATGGGATAATAATAGGATGAGAGAAAGAAAACAGTTTTTCTTCCTTTTTTTTAATAATTTATTTATACTGCAGTCTTATTAAGGAACATTATTTAACTGTAATCCCAAGAAAGACGAAGTATAAATATGTGGTAATAAAATAATATAATAGCGTTAATTTACTATACATAAATGAATTATAATAAAACGATATAAGAAGTGGTTTTGCACGTAACAAAAAAAAAATTCAAAAGCTAGGGAAAATGAAGGCAATAGAAAATAGAGTTGCTTATCTTCTAGAGCATTTGTCCCAAGTGCCCTCCTGCGGAAAAGTTTACGATGTCTCTTTAAGTTGTTTATGTAGTTGTCACTGACAGTACTAGAGCTCACAATAATAAATTATTTTTATTTCTGGAAGGTTTTTCTCAGATCGGAAATCTGTTACAAACATTAAATTCTTACTTACTGCACCTACAATCATTATAATAAAAAAAATATTGTGATACTGCCCATATTATAAGTTGTTAGTTGATTGTCAGGATTGGCGTTTTTCATTATAATTAGTGTACATATATATCATAAATTCATTTTATTTTCAATAAAATTATTCCGTTCGATATTTGGGAATACCATATGATATATCCTCCACAAATCAAATCACAGGCAAAGCAGGTTCGAATTCGGCCAGAGGTGGTTGATTTTTATTTCGTTTATAAAGTGACTTCCAAAGTGAGTTTCAAATCTTTGGAATTATTCTTTTGTTCAGTTACGGCCGCACTATTTATCTCAATCGATACTTGAATCATCTTGACAAAAACTGCATTATGTACACTCTGTTATCAGCAGAATCCATTAAATTTAAACTTAGGCAGTATTTAGTAGTATTACTTATAAAATTCTAAATAAAAAAAAGAATAAAAACCTGAAATCCAACCATACAAAATGTTTCCCAGTAATGATTCCAAAGTACGCATGTAATGATCACCCGACATGCTTGTGGCACGATTTGATTTTAGGAGCTGTAATTTGAACAATTCAGCAATGCTGTTTGCCAGGACTAAATCAACTCTCAATTAGGCAATCTGTAATTACGAAGAGGCTCCGAGGTTGGCCAAATACCGCCTGCCATGTTATACATATGGAGATGAGGGCTTCAGGAGTTTTCTATGGTTATTCTCAGTGAGATGCGATTAATTCTAGGAGTCGTAGCAAGCAGGGAGCATAATTGCTTTGGATCGTGGAATTGTAATTATTGGTACAACATGAGTTAGCATACATATGGGATATATGTAGTAGGCTTGTTGAGGATTTGTTAAGTTCCTTATCGTTAAACAGACGTGATAAAAATTCTTGCTACACGTAACTAACAGGCATTCCCAAAGTACAGGAATTATAATAATAGATAAAATGTTTCGTTCGAGGACTCAATTACATTTTAATGGTTCACAGATAATCAAGTAATTATCAATCAAGAAAGTTAGTTATCTATAACCTACAGTATACCAAACAGTCAATTAAATACCATCTCTAATTGCATTTTTCGCCAAAGAAACTGTAGTCGTTGCCATATATATTTAAAACGTGTCAAATAGTACTGAATCGTTTTAAATGCAAAACAAGCATAATACTAAACTTTAGGGTTGTTAATTCAAAGATGTATATGTATATATATATATATATATATATATATATATATATATATATATATATATATATATATATATATATTGATTAATATTACACATTGAATTATACATTATACATTGAATATATATATATATATATATATATATATATATATATATATATATATATATATATATATATATATATATATATATATATATATTGATTAATATTACACACAAGATATATTTTTAACATTTCTCAATGTAGTCTCCTGCTTCTACTCCTTCCACATCTATACACTTTTGCCACCAATTTAGAAGTTAAGGTATTCCTTTTTCATGCAAAGTTTGAGGGCAGTCAATTATGCAGTTTCTTCTCGACTTCTTCACTGCTTTTGAATTTTTCTCCTCTCAGTGATTGTTTAAAGGACGCGAACAATAATAATCACAAGGGTACAAGTCAAGTCTCGAGTCGAAAATACTCGGTCAACTTTATCAACATTTGTTCAACTTTACTCACTTGCTGTACTTCCACATTAAGTCCAAATATAATTTTTTTTAAATTCTCTAACGGCGCATTTTCTTTATTAAACCAAACCAGTTCTTGCTTTCTAGCATTTATAGTAGTGGATCTGTGAGTCTTACCAAAGGACACCAAAAGTTTGTTAAAAATTTTCTGTCCTTACACTCTAGAAGGAAGAACATAATTGTTCGTTAAACATTACTTCGTTAAATATATGATAGCGGGTAAAGTTCTGCTCTGGAATCCGGCTATATTAAAAAATATGTTTTATATCCTGCTATTTGGCCCTGATTAGTATGTCTGATGATATCAGCAGTACCTCTCCCTCTCTCCACCCTTGGGCACACAGTTTCTATACAGTGAGTATCTGATCCTTAAATGAGTGGGGGATAAACTCCTCTTATCAACTCCTTGTATAATCCTTGGTTACGAAACAGAACTTTCATATTCAATATCATATATCATATCCGAGTAGGGAATAGCGAAAGAAGGATGAAGGCTATTTAGTGAAGGCCAAAACTAGTCTTTCAGCAGAAAAACATCTTGCAACTTTTTTTTTAATTCAGTGGCAGTTTTAATCGTTGATTTTGTTTACGACCATCGATTAGTAAATGCGGCTTACTAAAATTATTATTTTTCAAATGTCTACCTTTCTTTATGACAAATCTATGTCTCACACCGTGATCTTGATTAAAGATAAACTCTGGAAGAAATGTGTTAGGAAACTCTCAAACACTCTCCTTATAGGTAGTTCAAAATTGCCTCTTCCCCTCTCCTCCCTCTCCTCCTGTGACTATTTTTATTCTTGAAAGAATCACTTGCAGAAGAACAATTCCAAATCAATGAACAAGTCGAGGAACAAGTGCCCAATTTTCTTGTTTACAACTGTTCCTCAAACTTTTTATGATCAAGGAATATCCTTGCTTTCAAATTGGTGGAAAAAATGTATAGATCGCGAAAGAGACTACATTGAGTAACGCTGAAAGTATGGTTTGTTTATAACTTTAATCAATAAACGTATATGTTTATCGATAAATTTATGTTAAATAATTACTTTTTATGTTTGTTCATTCTCGAAGATGGACCATGTAACAATTAGTAATAAGTCCAATTCATGCAGAGGTATTTAAAAAAAATTATCACTACTTTGCTTGTTTCTTTTTTTCTGTAAGGACAGACGTAACTATTTATCCTGAAATCTCATCTATTACTATTTTTCTTAGTTGACAAGCATTGCATTATTATAGATTTGATGCTTAAATTGACCGGATTTGTTAAAATTATTAGATTAAGGCCAACAGTAGTAACATTTATATAAAAAGGCAATAATAATTAATAGGAGGAGTGATTTTAATTTATGTTCTATAGTAAAAATGATCAGATAAAGCTTAAATCGACGAGAAAATATTAAGATAATTTGAGCAAAAAAAGCTAAAATAAGTTAGTAGGTGAATTGAAGCCTGATAATGGACCAATTATGTCCGAAACGAAATAATAAAAAAAGAGGGATGCTTGAAGTATGATGGGTTTTCATAGATTACCTGAATGTAACAGTCAAGTTAATAAACATTCTTAAAAAGACCAATTTTAGATAATTAGCTAATATTAATTTTCCTAATCACTTGAAAACAGCAAACACCGTATCGAGAACGATAGTCTATTTTGTAAGAATTTTATTAGAAATGATAGATTATCATATAAAAGCTTAGAAACTCAACGAAATATTTTTTCCAACTGATAATGAGATGACACTAAAAAGGTTAAACAAGGAAATCAAATTGCAATTGCCGGAAATATATTTTCAATATTATTTATTTGACAGAACCAAGACTTCGTCATATAGAACTTGTTACTACCATAAAATCTTTCAGACAAAACGTCAATCTGTGAAACAAATCGTCAGCTTACTCTCAAAATTTCAAAGTTCGAATTTTCTTTTTCATAGATTTTGATTTAGATATATTTTTTACTAACCTTTGATATCTCCTGATAAAACCTATTGTGTCGATACCGCAGCTAGCTCATTCATTACGTGTGACATAGGCAAAAGAGCTTTTACCAGGACATAATAAAGGTGAAAAAATAAAATGAAGTCGATAATTTAATTTTTTAATCGAGTAAATCGTTACCTACCGCTAACCACACAAAAATATCAATGCCTCTTGAACAATATGCCAAAGAAAAAGATGCTGGAATAATAGCAAGAATGAAGTGACAGGCAGTTAACAAATAGCAAAGAGTCAATACTTGATAGATCAAATTAGAGATTTCTGATAACTGTGAGGAATAGGCTTTTGCGAAAATATTGTCCCCAAGGCATGATAAATGGTTCTGTTGTAAGTACTTTAAGCCAGCAACTTGATAACTAGTCCTAAGCTATCAGAGATATATAATCAATATATTATATTATCTATACGCATATTTAATACATTGTATTTGTAAAAATGAAAATAAAACTATTGCTATTATCAACAGTATAGGTATCAAGCCCATTTTATAACCGACCAGAATATAGAATAAGTATATCCGTGTCCGTCTTTAAGCGCGTTAACGCTGGGCCAAGGAATACGAATGAACGGCAAACAATATATTTGTGCGAACGTTGGTCACCAACGTGTTGACGTTCGGTTGCTCGTACATACCCCATACCGAACTAAAGATACTACCAGAGTCGGATCTAAAGAGGGGAAAGGGAATACTTGCCCCGGGTGGCAGAATTTAGGGAGCGGTATTTCGAGTGACAGTTTATTTTTTTAAATAATTTTAAGCATATCAATGTTGAGCATTGTTTTGTATGTAGTGTGCACGTCTTAGAAGACGAGAGCTCTAGTTATTCTCTTCTTCTAGCCGATTTATTTTTTATTTTCATAAAGCGACCTAGACTGTTGCTATTCATTGTAGATTTTCACGCGGTACCTTTTTTTTGTGGGAAGTGACTAACCCCGAATATAAATCGTATCAAGAAAAAAAATTATTGAACAGCCGACCCAAAAATATAAAGTATTCGTGATTATAATATAACTGCAACCGTAACAAGGACCCTTCACAAAAATTTCACGCATCCATCTTTCGCTTCTTTCATCCCATAATTAGAACTGCGCAAGCAGCGATCTCTACAACGATCGCTGATATTTGCAATACCGACTTCAGATTAAAGTTTCTCACATTAAAAGCATTATAGAATGAACTAATGTTAATCATAAAAAAAAATATTAATTTTTTTATACTCGAACGTTCGAATATTTTCTTTCCGTTTATGACAAAAGATTTTTTTTTAGGAGAACTTAATTAGGTAGATCTGTTCTACGATTTAATTATAGGTAAAATGAGTCCTCTTGGAGAAATTCGAAAAATCTACCACAAAAAACGTTGGAAAAAAAAGTTCATTATTAGGAGAAAGTCTAATCGTACGGGTATTATGGAACTCCTTAATAACTTGGCGGTAAGTGATAATGAGTTAATAAGTATCTGTCTCACTCTGTAGCTGAGGAGCGCTAATGTGCAGAGCAGGCTGTTGGTTTAGTTGTCTTCATGTTAAAAAGTTCAATTTTCTATTTTTATTCGATTCTTTAAAACTTTGAGAAGATAGGTTCAAACTGTTATTTTCGTTCTGATATTAAATTAATGGTAGGTGTCCGCACTTTCCATCGATTCAAGGGTGACATTGTAGCGATTTTCATTCCTGAATGTGTTCTTATGTCTCCCATTTTTTTTTTTTTTAGAGTGGTATATCAAACCCACCTTGGAGAATTTTTATGTACTGGACCACATGGGTGCTGCTTATATGGAATCGAAGGAAATGGATCAGGGTTCAAATAACAAAATCAATTTTTGGACATAAAGCCATTGTACTATCTTAATTTAAAAAAATAAAAAACTCTGAGGGGTTCCATATTACCCGCTTCTCAAGTCAGAGCCTTCAATTTGGCTTTTTCTAATAAAATTGAATTTTGTTCATTTGGTCGTTAATTGGAAATTAGTGGTGTAGGTATTCACATACACTTATACATTCACATACATACACTATACATTCATATATAGCTAATAATCACCATAGAGGACAATAGAATTATTTGAAATTTCTAGCAATGGTAAGTCAAAATCGTCCCTACCATGTGAAAAAATGTGATGTCCCTATCCTATCTAATGTGAAAAAATACGATTATTTTCATATTCATTACATTGAAAGGCACAATAGAGAGATGCTTTGAATATGCCACTGGATCATCCCCGTTAAGTTTAACTAATAAAAATAAATTGGATCTTACATCAACCTTAAGAATATTTCTTGCCATCCCAGATTCTGTTTTTTCTGGGGAAAGGAGGTTCAGCAAGCTGATACTGATTAAAAGCTATTAAGGTGCACGATTGATCAATAAAGGTTAACAAATCTCAGTATGATCTCCCTTGAATGCAAACGAGCTGGTTCCATAAATTATGAGGATATCAAAAACATTTTTCTTCAAAAAAAGATCAGAAAGTGAAATTTTAATGTTATCTTTTGTGCGTGATTTTTTTTTATTTTATTTATTTTTATATTTTTGTTGTTTGATGGTTTTTTTGTTTGTTTAAACCTTAATGAAGTCAATAAAATGTGTTAATGCTACAATATGATATACATTTCGAAATACATTACCTAAATACAATTAGAAATATGTTGAATTTTTTATTGGAGAGGAGGGATAAAAGATGGAGCTGCAAAATTAAGCTTGCAGCTTTCCTGGAAAAACCCAACATCCCTTAGTCGTGATTTGCTTATTGTATATCAACGCGTCTTTAGAAATTGAAAGGTCTTATATTCCTCCGATTATGTTCAATCCCAAAGTTAATTTAATTAAAATACCTATGCACAATACATTCCAATTGTAAGGAGAATCATATAACCACAGCAAAAAAATAAATAAAATAATACACCAACAAGTAATCAAGATCAAATTTAGAAAATAATCATCTGTAACTTGGATAAAAAGAGATGCCAAGAACACTTCTATTTCGTTTTTCACCGCTGTAATTAATTCATTATCGACCTGAAAATTAATTACTGCTTTTTCTTGGTTCGTTGAGCTCCTGAACTAGGAAGGAACAATTAAGTCCCGAAGTTGCAGGGTTAGTAATAAAAAGAGTGATGGGGTCCGTATCACGTCTTGATTATATTAAATATTACCATGCCAGGAAAAAAAATGTTTATTTTATTTACCGAGTATATGTATATTTTATATTTAATAAAATATAAGTGATTATAATATTTATAAAAATATATGTTTAATTTTCAAGAGATAGATATACAGGTGTATTGAGATCTTAAGGATAATCTGTATTTTGAAGATTCTCTTCTTTCTCAAAGACCTAATAGTTTCCATGTTGAAATTAAAAATATTTTATTATTTTTGTTATGTATTATAATTTATTTAAACATTTTCAATTAATATGAAATATATCAAATTTCACACTTCAAAGAGATATCAAATTCTGAAAGAAAAAAAAAGATGAAACTTTTTTGTATATAATTTATCAGAAACTGAAAAATAAATGTAATATAAATATTCTCTGGGCCTCGACTTCAAAATACGACTTCGGGTTATCCTAAGTCCGTACCGACCAGGAGCACTACAAGGGTGCCTCTCAAAACTAGATCATTTCAAGATTGATTTGGCAGATATCCATGAAGTGCGATGGACAGCGTCCGCATATCCTATAAGCGGAGTCATACCATAATACGAAAGTCATTGTTTGTATGGCATTGGTTTTATTGTGAACATACGTTTCCGTCAGCTAATTTTGGACTTTAAGCCATTAAATCAGCACGAGAATCCGATGATTTCGATTTGATGGAAGTGCCCATAGCCAATCTGAAACCAAAAATGACGAAGTATGCGATTTACCTGAAATATCTCTACATCAATGTTCTAGAATACCCATCTTGCATAGCTCTAATCTAAGAAATTATGATAGCCGTATCATGGAGATTTCATCCCAAGGAAGATTCTTCTTGAAGAAATTCATGATCCAGAGGTAAGGGAAAATACAATAATCAAAGATAATAGAAGGAAAAATAATAAAGGGAGATATGGTAACATAAAAGTAAAAAGGGTAAAGGTTTTCCAATCCATTTACCGGATACCTGTTTTAAAATCCTTAAATCGTTTGTCTTCCATTGGTGTAAGTTTCATTCTCATTTTGAATTTCTCCTATTTTATCTCTCATCTGCTATACCTCTGTTTCATTTTTACTTTTATATTCAATTTTTATTTCGTTCCTTTTTATTCGATGATAAATGACGTTTGCCTTTACTTTTACATTGAGCACTCTTAAGTTTATATTATTTTTTCTTGTATATTTTTATTTACACCATTGTATATTGTTATCATACTTTATATATATTTTTACGTGCACTATTTTACTTTTTCATAATATTCCATGTAATCCTACGTGAATTATTCTTATGTTGTTTAGGAACCCGGTATCTTGCTTTTATTTGTAGTTACCTGACAATAATAAAACTGTTATTACAAATAGGTATTAAAATTTTTGTTTTTAACATCGAAACCATTAGGTATATTACATACGAGCATATTTTAATTTTGTTAATTAAATAAATAGGAAATTTGAAGCTAGATAAATTAACGAGACCCTTATAACGTTGTTATAACTAGGGGTGTTCATGTTCACTTGTATAAATATTTTTTTATTTCTTAATTTTTATAGTAAATAAATCGGTACCGGAAAATCCTATGAAGGGCCTAGTGAGCAAAAGTAGTTTGATTATCGACTTTTCGGGAAGAAAGTCTAGTCCCCTCTAGCTTCGACAACGTTATTTATCTCTTGATTGTTATCAACCAATCATTTTTTTTTTTTATCATTAAGCATCATATCCACACAGCTTCATCCTCGCAGAACCAACTAATTTTCTGTTAAGAGAAAATTTCGTGTGCCTCACAAGAATGGTTTAGCATAATAAGGGTGCATACGGAGTAGACTAATGGGTAGTGAAAACTAATGGATCTATTCAACAAGAATACGCGGTTCATTATTTAACCTTGCAAGAGAAGGATACAGATAGGTTACCCCAGGACGCCGGCAAAGCATAGAGGTACTGATTAATGCTGGTACTTCTTGTTCCAGGCTGTTTAGGTTGCACCATTCAACCTTCTTCGTCATTAATCAGCTTTTTTAATTCTAAACTTCATTTATAATTCATGTGTGAAAAAGTTTTCATGAGAGTAGATTTTTTTCTTCTCATCACTGCTGTTTCGTTAATATTTAATAATACATGTAAACAAATAAATAAATAAAAAAGCATCACTACAACCCAGGAATGGCATTGGCAATGGGATATTATTTTTAGACCAATGATTGTACATGGAGGTGATACGGTCAGCAGTCGAGCTCAACCGTCAAGTTTTTCCTCCAAACAAATGACACTTCAACAGATATTCACTTTACAGAGGCTAGACGTGTCAAAAGAAGGTCTCTCGACCCGAAAGTTAGTAACTAATGTTCGTGCACAGCCAGGTTAACAGCCAAATCTGGAAGTCCAGTACCGTATTATGCATTATAATTATTGTATGTATTGATTAGGAATGGGTCTTATCAGCATTTCGATTGCCGTCAAAAAGTATAGGTTCAATACATTTTAAATACAGGGGGCAGTAGAAAGCGATAGTCGATTTTTCAGCGTAAAATTGTTTGGATTGTTTGATCTTCCTGTTATTTTTGATTTTATGATTACGTTTTGATCTACAAGATTGGTAAATAAGTGTACTGTATGAAGTTTTAATGAAACTATAAATGAAAAATAATTGCTGCTTTTCTATGAGTCAAAACTGTATTTAAAGAAATTAACATTACACTTGTAAACTTCAATTAGCTCAGACTTACTACTGATTTTTATCGGTTTTGTCGATCCCATGTTCTTTCCTTTGCTGTTCCTCTTCTCGCGATCGGTCCAGTGGATTTTCCTCCCTCTGCTAAATGTCTCAGCCTAGGACGACTATTGGCATACACCTTCATTTCTTATGAACTGAACTGTTGAAAAATAAACTCTTGCTTTGGTACACTATAGAGGCTTTTTGCCGAACCACCGTTTTATAATTAGTCCTAATCAGAACCTGTGACCCAGTTCCTGATGTGGTCGGTTGGTGGCACTACCGTTGAGCGCATTATTTTAATGTAACACGAATGTACTGTCGTAAGTCAAATTTTGCTTAATTTGTTTTTAGTATCATATTTGCTCTATTCTGGACATATTTACCAAGTATAAGTGTCGTAAACAAGCTACAAATGTAGTAAAACATACAACAACTTATATATAAAGGTTGTCCACAATCCAAAAGAAGCAATACAGCGACCTGAAACTTCTTCTTCCTCTTCTTATGTAACGATATGTCCCGTGCGTCGCTGGGTCTCTTTCAGCAATTACCACCATTAATCCCCTTATTCTGGTCTGCCCTTTTCCGATTCCGTGTGCCAAGCATGGATCGGGTATATTCAGCTACATCATCCATTCATTGCAACCTTGGCTCTTCTCTTCTTCTATATCTTTATCTATTTCACGATCTATTTTATCCGCAGTATATTGAATCATAATTAGGAAGCCCAATGTAAAAAATAATATATCAGGTAACATAATTATACCAATTCACTCTAATATATATTGGACCTAATGTAGACCTATTTAACCTTTAACCGGGGACACCATGAATGTGTAACGCTTGCAGTAATTTTGACCCAGGCATCTTATTTTCTTTGTAGGCTAAATTATGATAAATATTGTATTCCATTATTGTAATATAGTTAATATACCGTTAATATATATATATATATATATATAAGACAGAAGTGTATTTAATGAAAAGTAGCACATTCATAAAATTTGTTTTGTCTTTTATTTCAAAATTAGTAAATAATTAAAGTTTTAATTGTTTGCCATTGTTCCATAATTCAGTGTATTTCATTCAAAATAAAATATCTGATGTGGACAACACATGACTTCCTTGTACGCCTGTTAAATTATAAATCCGTGGCTCAAAAGTGATACTGAATTTGGTTACTAGTTTCCAAAGATTGCATTAAAAACGACACTCGACGTCGCGACATCCATCTATTGAGACACACACACACAGACACATTCCTGTTTCTGGAGGTCTCATTCCGTTATTAAATGTCGTTTTCCTTCAGTAGGTAACTAGTTTCCAAGAGATTTCTTCCTGTTCCGTGACAACATTAAAACTGTCAATATCACGAGATAAAGCATTGGAAATCGGCAGTTTCGACATTTTAAGCGGAAAACCCCACTTAACTAATATCTTATTCTCCTGTTGCAGACTTATTGATCTCACAAATAGGGAGGAAAACCAGTATTTTACATTCAATTTTAACAGTTAAAACAAGTAATAAAAATGTTTAATTGGATTGAAAACCAAATCGCATTTGTAACCTTTATTATCGAAACATATGATTTATGTATTTAATTTAAATATAATTTTTGATGTAAGCTTATTATGAACTTCAAGTAAAGTACCCTTTTCGGCTCAAAAATTTTAACTAAAATCTATTAAATACATTCATATCGATATAAAAGTCCTATTCACCAAATTTGAGATGTTTTACATTATATTTTAATATAATTTTTGATGAAAGTCTAATATGACCTTCAAGTAAAGTACCGCTTCCGGTTTTTCAATTTAGACCAAAATCAAGTATGTTATTTAAATCAATATATAAGTTCTGAATACTAAATTTGAGAAGTTTTGCATAGTATTTTAATACAATTTTTAATGGAAATCAATTATGACCTTCAAGTAAAGTACCACTTCCGGTTATTATGCAGTGACCAAAAAATGAGGTTCACAACTAGATTTTATATTGATCCTAAATACAAAACATAATCTTTCTACGGCTAGTGCTTTTTGAGTTATGCGAGATGGGTACGAATTAACGTACGTACGTACAGACTTCACGACAGAACTAGTCAAAATGGATTCAGGGATGGTCAAAATGGATATTTCCGTCGAAATCTGAAAACCGAAAATCTTCGCGAGTACAATACTTTCTTTACTTCGTACAAGGAAGTAAAAAAAGGAATTAATGAAATTCAATAAAGTTTATTGGAAAACTGCGTATCATACTTTTAATGTACAATTCACACATATCTTCCTACTATATTTCAATCAGACAGAGATGGAACAAACAATGCATTTGCTTGTCATTTTGTTTGTGTACCGAGCACCTGTTCCATACACAGTTCCCGTGGTAAAACGCTCTTGGCCAAACTCATGAGAGGCTCAACTAAACTTCTTGCAAGAATCTTCATAAACTTGCATCTGCTTTCTATTGATTGAATTTTGTCTAAAGAATTATATCAAATTTTGGCATTCACTGATCTGATATTAAGTAATCGGAAGAAAATCGCCAGCGGACATCTGGTGTCTTCCTCAAACAGCTGTATTTGGCACACTTCAATTCCACGCTGTCTACTTCCCCTTCAGTGGAATGTCATTATTTCCTGTTTATTCTGAGTACCATGTAAAGCTTCTGAACCACCGACAGCTGTAGGATTTTCATCTTCAATGTCACTGCCGCAAAGGGTTGGCTAAAGTACTGTGAATCACATAAAAAAAAAGGTAGAGAGGGTGTTGGTACCTTTTAGGGTCTCCGTCCCTGTGAATGACACAGTTGGGCTGCCACGTTGGATAATTTTTACACACTGTCCCCGGTTAAGGGTTAATGAAATTAAACAGCATTATTATAAATAATACGAAATTATCCTGAGAGGGAGAATACCAAACTCGGGCATCACAGATTACGATCACTTTTATATATGTTATAGGGAAGTGTCTTATCAATGCTTATGTAAAGTGGCAAGACGCAATTCGCTTTCATTTTCGATAAATATTCATTTGAAATTCTACATGAAGATTAAAGAGGAGCGACCATAACCACATCATCACCACCGGCGGAGCCGTGCGGTAGAACGGTTGCTTTCCAAGCTTAAGGTCATGAGTTCAAATCTCATATCCAAAGATTTTTATTTTTAATTTATTATTTAATTATTTTTATATCTCTGATGATTATAAATGTTTAAATCTTGAATTAATTATATTTTGTTTAAATTTAATTTAATATGGATGAAACTTTTTCAATAGAATTTTTTCAATGGTCATTATTTATTTGTTATTTATTTAATTGATTTTTACTATAAAATATTCAAAAGTTGACATTGGCATTGAAATCAAATAAAATGAAATAGTAACAATTATCAAAGGAATTGGAATTGTAACAGCAATAATAATAATCAAGGTATCATCAAATATAATTAATTAATTGAAAATGACAATATTTTAATTTAAAATCACAATAATTTTACTCACTCACTCTCCATGTCATCAGATCCATTCACAATTATGCATTCATTTGTTTGATAATCATCACAGAAAGATTTTAAAAATAGAATGTTGTCACAAACCGCACATTTTATAAAACTATTATCGTGTTTTTTTATTTTTTATATCGGTTAAAGAGAAACAAATTTCAATCCCATTCATGAATATTTCTCTTTCATCAATCAAATTATAGGGGATCCAAATATACTAGATCATCGCTGTATATTTAGGTGAGGTCAATTGAAGCCATACAATATAAGGGAACGAATTTTTATGACGTATTATCTTGATGTTAGTTCTCTATTTTCAATCAGTAACTGGAGCATATTGGACGTTCTTAAAAAAATATTTATTTTGTCTAAAAATGTTAACGTTAGTGTGCATTTTGTTGGAATAATCTTCACTGTGCAAGAAACTTCACCATTTTTATTTACAAAAATATCGTCTTACAATGTCATATCTGTTTGACAACGCAGAAAATCGATATTTAAAAGAAACTTAATCTGTTGCATATAAGGCTATAGACAAGATTTTAAATTATAATAACTCCTATTTTAATGATAATAGTTACTATTTAATTTCAATATCAATATCAACTTTTGAATATTTTATTTCAACAAAAACTATTACATAACTAATAAATAATATCCATAGAAAAATGCTCAATTGAAAAAATTTCATCCATATTAAAATAAATTTAAAAAGAAATCTAATATTTAAACATTCATATACATCAGAGATATAATAAACAATTAAAGAAAAAAATTGTTACACCTGAGATATGATCTCATGACCCTCAACTAGGAAACCTCTTTACGGTACGGACACACCTTGTGATAGAATGGGTAAATGGGTAGAGTCGCTCCTCTAACGTTTATGTGGAAATCAAATCGATATTTCTGGAAAATGAAAGCGAATTTCTTCTTGCCACTTTACATAAGCATTGAGAGGGCCCTCCCCTATAACATATCCTTTCTCAATTTTAATGAGGATCAGATATGTCTCATTTTTCTTCTATCTGCTTTCTGATAGGCGCATAGACATCTCTTCAGGGCCAAATTCTACCTTGTTGCTTCATTCTTCTTCAAACACTTCACCTACCAGTGAGTACAAATTCAGCAGTAAATCCATTACCAATTCAGCAGTTAATCCTCAATTAGAGGTTTGAGCTTTTGTATCACTTATAGAAAACTTTTGATTGATATTAATATATTGTAAAAATTTACAACGTTTTTACAAAATGATATATTTATAAATCTACGAAAGATTCCTCAGGATAAATTCAGTTATAACCCTATATGCATTACTATTTTTCAAGAAGTTGTGTAAGCCGCCCAAAGTGGCCTTGAGAACTATAAAATAAATGAAAAAAATCATAAAGCTGTAGAGAACTACTGAATAGGATAATTAATTTTAAAATATTAAAACTGCAATTAGTCCTTTACATCTATGAGTACTAAATATAAATAACGAGTAAAACTGAACATTTGAAACAACTTTAAAGGTCTTAGATGTAAATTGTGAAATTGTTAATAAAGGGTTTTCCTCTCCACTTTTTAAAATTTCATTTTTCCATGTCGGCTGGGAGGAGGAAAGAGAGGGGACAGGGTCAGGAACAAACAGATTTGAGCAAACATTTCCTTCATAAACAATATTAGATTGGACTCCCTCAGTCAGCATCAGTCCCCGAAGAGACTCTTTTACAAGATTCTCTCAAAATGAATTTCGAAAGACTCTGAAATTAAAACGTCTAGCAAAGTGAAGAGGCAGTGTAATGTACATATAGTACTAAAATTGCAATCACATAAGACGAGAAAAATGATTTAAAATAAGGTGATCGGTACAAATATATCTATCTTTATTAATATATACAAAAAGGCAATCAATAAGTAAGGCATATATATGTCATTAACAAGTACCTGTTCTGAAAATCAAGACATCGATGCATCATACAAAACATTTGTTGGAATATCTTAAATCGATAATTTAATTCCTTTTAAATACTAATAAATAATGTATAAATTAGAGCACAATTTTAGCAACTGTGTTACGCTTTAAAAAGCCCGAAGAAAAGATTTTAAGTGCGATTTTTTCTGTGAGCCATCTGATTAATATACCTTGGATCTCGTTCCCCTGGGGCATTGAGAAGCTAACTGGACTCCCTGATCCTAGAGCAGACCACGTACTTGTCATGTGAGCATCATGAACTGCCGAGTTCTGTCAACTCTAAAGTAAAGATAGAGTAGAATTACTCGATTTCAAGTCTACAAAGTTTCAAACAAAAAAATGTGGAAGTGTCAAAATAAATTTTGGTACGTCCGCCATTTTGTTTCAAGATTGCAGAAAACAGTTTAATGTTGTTGAAAACCTTTTCATGGCTCCATAAACGAAGAATAAGAAGTTTAAGATTAAGACCTAATTAAAATTTTAGAAGCACAGCTTGCGAAAATCTCCCATTAGTCTAGGCAGCTAAAATTTAAAATCCATTTTTATTTTTTGATTCATTATTTTATAATGTTATAGGCATTTTAATTACCTGCAAATAGAAGCACTAAAAACACACACACATATATATATATATATATATATATATATATATATATATATATATATATATATATATATACATTTTTAGTCAAGGCATAATAGATAGAAAATTAAATCAATATAAAAGATTTGCAAATAAAATTATGAACATTAATCTGATAATTTAATACTTCATTGCAGATATATTTATTTAATTATTAACTATTCAGCTAATAGCAGTATAGATATGAGACACCTCTGGTGATATATCGCAAATGATAAATCGATATATAGTTGCTATCTCATGTTACATCTTGCTGCTTGATGACAAGATTCTTTAACACTTTAATATAAATACTTTATAGTACATCAATATACTAAATGCCATTAAACAATCTAATAAATTTAAAAAATATTAAAAATTTTTAAAATGCTTGAAATAGCAATGAACTTAAATAGCTATAAAATTGCATGCTTAATGCAAACTTAAGCCCTACAGTATTGTAGTGTCGCACATGCTCATATTCAATGCAATATTTTTATCTGTTTACTTATTTCCTCTACTAATACGTAAATGGATAAAGGTAAAATATGATATAAAGAAGGTTAATTTTAAAGTCAAATCTATTCGAAGCAAAATTAGCTCTACAAGATAATCTAGGTTGTTTAAGACAACTAGGTATGAAAATATTAAATACTTCCATACATAATTATCATAAACAAGAAACAAATAAATATAACTCTTTATTTTGGTCGTGACGTTTTTATTGATCGTTTCTATCAGTGCAAAACAGTCTCATCATTTCATTTTGATAATAACATTGTCTTTGCTAATGTCCGAATAATTACTAGTTCCATACTTTTATGTCTATGACAGATGAATATTTTCTATCTGTCAATTAAAACCGAAAAATTTCTCATCCCCTTCTGTTGATTGATTGCAGACTAGTCATGATTGATCTAACGAACGGTAACAACTATCTTTGTCAGTCCTAAATTGAGACAAACGAAGCGAGGAATTTCGGATACAGCGAAGGATTCTGATTAATCCACTAATGTGTTTTTCGGAAGGATGGTCAATTTCGGAAATGATTAAGTTAATAAAAGTTCCTTGTTTACCTTAAATTTAAATCTATTCAAACATCTATGGAAATGTAATATCGCAAATTGCCAACTATCCTGCTTGCTAGATTTAAAATTAAAAATTGAAAAGCATGAAAAGGCATGAGAAAAGACCTTGCCCAGAAGAATCTCTTCTGGGGATTGAGTAACTCTCAAGGTGTCCCTGAAGGGAAGTTCCTCATCTAGCTTCTTTATATCATGTTCTTGGTATTCCTAGACAGAGGCTGCTGTGTGGAAAAATTTATTTATTTATTATTTCTAAATAAACAAATTATTACAAAAAATAATTACAATTTAACCAACATCGGTTTTACAAATCAGAGGATAAAACAAAATAATATATACGAATAAGAACTTTTTTTTTTATTTGGGAAATTTTAATGCAGAACAATATAGTTAATGGTTTTCATGATTACACCAAATTATTATCATAATGTTTTCATATTTTTTAAAATTTAATTTCTTTATTTCCTCGTTTATATCTGTCAATTTATAGACAACCAGTGAGTTTTCTTGTTGAAAATTGGCCTGATTAGTACGAATAAGGGACATTTCTTCCTGTCTATGACACCTCTTCCTACTTTGGGTTTTGGTCATGTCTGGAATGGGTGAGAATGCACTTGTAACTTGTAGTGAAATCGTTTGTAATGGGTATATGCCTAAGGGTTTGTTAACTGTTGGTGTATATGCTAAGCAATGTTGCTAAGGTACAATAGAGCTTCGGTTATAGTCCTAAAAGTTTTTGACTGAATAATTGGAAGTTTACGTATGAGGATCTTTTGGGCTGCCTCAGATATCTAAGAAGAGTAGATCCAATGGCCTCAAATAAATAAATTTAAGAGTTCAATTGCTATCTAAGTTTCAATATTGAACATCTTGAAAGCAGTTTAATAGTCTTAATATCATGTTTAGCGTTTTTTTTTGTTCTTAATGTGTGGCCATAGGGTTATGGCATTCATATGTCAAATGTTAAGCCAAGATATTGTAGTACTTTATAGATATTGTATTACTATTTAGATATTGAATTAAAATTAAGATATTGTATTACAATTAAGATATTGTATGACTATATAGATATATAGATATTGTATTACTATATAGTAGTACTATATATTGTATTTATTTAAATAATAAAAAAAAAGGAGAATAATACTGAAATCTGTTTACGATATTTGACGATTTTTTTTTTAAAGCTTCTTCAAAGTTAGAGCTTCAAATAAAATTGATCACCCTTTAGAGACGTTCAATGTTCTCAAACGGTTGAATTTTCCTAAATCAAATGTTCTATTTTGAGGTACATACATTTCTTTTCTAAGAGAATAGATGCACTCGGAACGAGAATAAATTAAATCGGTGAGAAGGATCAATCTAATTAGGGATTGATAGATTTGTTGCCATTTCTATAGTTTTGTTTTTATTGAAAACTAGTTTCGAATGTTATAAATTCATCTTCAGTTCTTAAAAACACAAAAATTCAAAAATCAACAATTCAAAATACAGTTTGGTAAATATAAATATTAAATTAAGTGTAATAAAAATTAGTATTATAAAACATTTATGAATTATGAACTTAATTAAGACAAGAAATCAAATACATGTTGGTACTCACTAAGGTTTAAGCAGACTATTTCAAACAGAAAAGTTTGTATTGGTTTGTTCTCGCACTGAACTAGCAATGGAAAAAAGTTTGGGTATTTATAGTAAACGGTTTAGGGGTCGGAGTTTTTCCAGCAATTCCGGTGAATAATTTTTTTTTCTGTTATTAATGGGAATAAATTTAAAATTGGACTTTTGGAGATATTTATTTGGTCATTTAAGCAAAAATCTGGATTGGATTTGAAGGTTGTTATTATTTCAAGTGCTTCATATATATTTAATTTGATATTGTTTTCAACGTGATCTATTAAGTTAACTCCTGAGTCTTTGACGAACTTATGGTTTTTTTCATTTAAATGAATTGAAAAGTTGGAATTCTCTGTCTTATTATTATATGCACGTAGATGTTCCTTTCATCTCTGATTAAATGATCTTCCAGTTTTTCCTATGTATTTGGATTTTTTTTAGGTTGCAACCTGTAGAGCTAGTGCCATTGAGCACAAGAACAGTACTGAATGTGAGAATGAAGAGAGTGAAAATGAATGAAGGAAATAACAGTACCAGTCCATGCCCTCCGCACGTGTACTTACAGCAAGAATATGAGGAAATGATCAAACGCAACCTAAAGAAAACTCCTCTTTTCAATGTAAAACCTACTGCATATGATTCTTCACCAACTTAAGGATTTGTGGCCATCCATTCATCAGAAAACATCAAAGCCTATTGTAAGAGGATCCAACGAAACATTTGCAATTTCCGAGTACAGGGAATTTAAATACGATGCCTTCCTTCCAGGAAATGTCACGACATACAATTATATTCCTGGACTATCTTCAAGAATCTTCAAACTTGTGAAGAACAAGGCTTCACAAGAACTCCCTATCCAGAAAGCTAGAGATGAACGAGATACAATAAATGCAAACAAGATTGCTAATATCGTAAAACTGATTAATACATCCCCGATCCATCCCTCTAATTCTACCACAGCATTAAATAAAGGACGACCACTGAACAGGAAGAAAACAAATAATTTTTTTTTTTTTTTAATTTTAACCGCGAAATCATTTTAACTTGTTATAGACAACCTTTTGTATTACAAATGTTTTACAATAATTTTAAAAATTATATTAATTGCTAATATTATATATTAATTATTACAATTAACATGATATTAAGCTTTTATTTCACATGAATTTTGTTGTACACGTAATATATGTAATTTAGTTTTCAATGTTATGTCCACTAAAAGTTCTTTTGAGACGGAAAAATGTTGATGGGAACGGAAAGTATGTAATCTGATGGTTAAACAATCGTTAAACCCCATTGATAGCGATTCAGCGGATAACCAAATCTTTGACTGTGAATATCTCGAAAAGTTTATTTGGGACATGTAATGTTTTCATTCTCACCAATTCAATTGTAACTGATGAAGCGATTGCCTCAAAAGGAATTAATTTTTAAAGTTTGGCAAGTGCATTAGCTCACAAAGAAATGTAAACAAGGAGATACTGGTAGAAATCAATGGTATAAGGATTAGTTTAATATACCTAATAGTAGATAACTAAAAAAAATATTTCTTTGATTTTTTGTTCACTGACGAAGAAGCACTGTACAGCACAGCTTCTGGCACGAGAACGCTGATGATTTTGATGAGGTGATGATTTTTTTCTCCAGGCAATGAGTTGTCATCTGGAAAGGTTCACTGCCATTTGTTACCTAAAGTACTTCTCAAACAAGAAGAGGGTTCTTCTCTCACTTGCTCTTATTAGTCAGGATAATTTAGTTCCATTTAATATGAACACTAATTATAAAATAATACATATCATTGATTCAAAAATAAATAACCGCTGTCTTGAGAACAAACGTTAAGGACAAAGTATTCTTCAATCAGAAGATTGATGAATAAAAAAAAACCTTTGGAAACAGCACTCCCCGAGCTATATGTATTACAAAGCTCCTGGTTCCCTCCGCCCTCCACCTGTTTCCACAGATCAATCCACTTAAGAAGAAGACCAAATAAGGAAAGGTAAAAGAGCTTTGTGCAGTTAGGGACACTGGAGCAATATGGGCCCTCTTATGCCCTGATACAGTGCGATCAAAGAAAATCGCCTTTCCACTTACCTTTTTATTTTTTTTTTGTTTTTTTACCTCTTTTTATCAATGGGTGGATCGTAGAAAGACATCCCATAAAAGACTAAGAAAGCCCTGCCTGAATTTCCTAAACATTTTCAAACCTTTATGCTTTACGTGGTTTACTTTTCCTGAACTCTTTAAGTTGGAAATAGTACTGTTCTTAAAGATTTCCTATTTTATACAAATTCACTTTAAACAACCATAATTATTTCTGAACATGGTTTTCATTTTCGATTCCATGAGAAAAAAACAGGTTAAAAATATAAAATGAGAGGTATTATCCGGACATGATATTGATAATTTAGGGAGAAAATTTTATCAAAGTCGAAGAAATATTTACTTCTGTAATCCGAAGATATGCTAAAATTATTAAAAACACTGCATCAATCAATCAGAGATTACTTCAGTACTAGAATTTTCACTATTGATTTGTCAAAACATATAACCTGTGACTTCCTCTGCTCACGCCATATTTCTTGAGTGTATAGATTGGTATAACTCAAAAGTTATCATACTTAAGAGAACTGTAGTACGTTAATCGATCGGTTGTTGTGTAAAATATGAAAATGTTTTTAGTATTTTAAATTATCTTCATTTCAAAACTTACATCTAGAATTGAAATAGTTTCTGTTATGTAAAAATACTATCTAGGAAATGCTGTTAAGGGGAGGGGAAAAAACATGTTAACTGCTCATGGACAAAACAGCTCTCCCTCCCCTTCATGGAATGTGTCATACCTTGAAGAAAAAGTTGGACGAACGTTAAAAAGTAAATGTATTTGTGTGTTTCATCACGTCCCTCAGTTACTTCTTCTGATTTGGTGGAAAAAAAAATTTAAAAATAAAGTTTGATAAAAAAAATTTCAGCATAATTCGCCGTTTTAGTGACGGAAGGGTGGAGACCGAGGCGAAGACATAGGAAGTCCTGAGAAGATGGTGTTAAGGAAGCCAGCAACAAGCGAGGCACAGAATGGAGGAGGAAAGAGAAAACTGGACCAGAAAATGGAAGCTTAGATGTGGCTCTACAAGCGAGATCCTCACACTGGGGTGCGATAGAGAAGACGAAGAATATTTGTCGCGTGTTAACTACATAAAAATAAATTAATATCAATATATTTGTTATTCAATATTCAATATTTGACAGATCGTATGTCTGATGATATTAATAATAAAGGATAAGATGATCCGGATGGCAGTCAAGAAATGGACCTCGAAATAAAAAAAAAATAAAAAAAACTATTTATTAAAACCGAACGTTTCAATCCACATTTCAGGTCCTCATCTGGGCTAAATGAACAGGATACAAACAAAGTAGGTGAAACTATGGTAGAAGTATGAAATTATACTTAAAGAATGATATAAATATGAACAACGTAAATAAAAAGATACAATAAGAATTTTGAAAAACGAAAACAGTAATAACTGATACAGTAATGAATTTAAAACTGATGAACAACAAATATTGTACAATAGTTTCATCTACTTTGTATCTTCTTCATTTACTCTTGGTGAACATCTGAAATGAGGGTCCAAACGGTGGCTTTTAATAAATAGTTTTAAAATGTTGAGATTCGTTTCTTGATACCCATAGATAGCCTTGATAGCCACCCCGACCATTTTATCTTTCCTTATACCTTGTTTAGCTAATTAAGAGTATTGTTTGATATATAAAATTATTAATAGGGCGTATTAGTAAAATAAACTTCTGTTTGCAACCGAAATATTGACAACAAACTTCATAAATCCAGTACCAAGACGAGGAAAAAAAAAAAAAGGGCAACAGTCTATCGAACTGAAAGAATTCGAATAATTAAACCCACATTAACTATCTGAAACATTTAACGAGTGCTTGTTCTGTTTGGTTATATTATGATTATGTATCACAACGAAATTTAAATATCCCCATTCATGCAATGATTTCTTCTTAGCGGCATGCATGAAGGTCTTAGCCTTTGAGAGGAATATCAAATTTCAGAACACAGGTAAATGTGCTTCACCACCATGTGGCTACTACAAAAGAGACACCATACCATCCGTTTAGGAAAATCTCCTTTGAACTTTCAGGAACCTTCGGAAATCAAATTTCCATAACTAGTCTTTGAAGGACAAGGACTGAAAAGATCCATTAGTTCGGCCCAGAGGCGAAAAGTTTTCATAGAATCAGCAGGTATTTCATAAAAATGATAATTTAATTCCATGATTTTATTCAATTATCATTTATTTCAGAAATATTGAGCTTTGAACTTTACTTTTAGAGATTAACAAATTTTTACAGATACATATTAAAAAATACTTGATATGGGGATGTGGAATTGTGTTAACCTAGACAGAAACGAGAAAAATTTGGAATAATTATTATTTAAAATTTTAATTATAATTAGTAGAGAAAAAAAAATAAGAAATGTCCAAGAACGTTGGTGAAAAATAATTTTTTTTAAGTAACATAAATTGGATAATAAAAAAATTATTGAAATAATTTTCCAGATGATACCCTTAAATTGTGTTAATTGTGGCGGAGTTAGCTTGGATGTTTGCCCGAGAATATAAGGTGCAGTGTTTTCTATGTTCTCTAAGGGTTTCCCTGATTTTTTTAATAAATCGAAATACCAAATATTCGCTGTGGCACGATTTTGGAAGGTGAATTGCCGGAAAAGGAGATATTGATTCGACGATTTCACCGGAGAACTGAGATAATCAGTCAACAACGGTGGTAGAACCAGCTCACAACATTAACTACGACATTCAACGTTCTCTACCAAGTAAAATATTTAATTTAGAATTGACGATTGACATTATACCAATTTTTATTACGAGGGTAAATCAAAATAGAGTTCTATGTGTTTTGTTTGGGGATTAGTGTGTTATCTTGCGGCTGAAATGATTTCAACAATATATGAAAATATACATACATATATCTATATATATATATATATATATATATATATATATATATATATATATATATATATATATATATAAGTTAATATATAGACCAATATATATATATATATATATATATATATATATATATATATATATATATATATATATATGTATATATATATATATATAGACAACAATATAGACCTTAATACCATCTCTGAATGTAAATAAGATACAAATCCTACATATAGAGGATTATTGAGGAGAATAAATCAGTTTTAGTTCAGATCTCGGGTGTGTCATTTCAAGCTCCCTTTTTCTTCTTTTATTTATTTCATTTGTTTTTTTTGTTCGTTTCGAGCTGAGGGAGCTTAACTTATATATACGAGTATATATATATATATATATATATATATATATATATATATATATATATATATATATATATATATATATATATATATATAAGTTAAGCGATGTATATATATGTTAAGCGATAACTGCCGCTCATAACTTAACATATATATATATATATGTATATGTGTATACAGACAAAATTAAAAGATCACCTACAAATTTCTGAATATTTTTTTGATAATGAAAACGATAAATACTTCTCTGGTACCAGAGTGGAATTAGTACGATCCTTTACCAATCGTACCCACAAATTGTAAACATTATTCACTCCTTGGGATTAAAAAGATAACTTAAAGCACCTTTCTCTCAGTATTACATTAGTTTTGAATACTGATGGCATTTTAACGTGTTTAAAAAATTTTCAGTTTTCAGAACACCTTTTTTTAACAGTATTTGCTTGCGAGTTAGTTTAGGAAATTTCTAGGGCAAACAGAAGAGAATTGACCGAAGAGGAGTCGATCCGTATTACTACTTTAACGGTAGAAGGTTTGCCACAAAGAGACATTTCACAGAGACTCCAGCGGCCACAATTCGTGTTTTCCAGAGCGATTATCAGATACCGTGAGACTGCAGAGCATATCAGGAGACGGAGCCAAGGTCAAGTGTCAAATGTCCCGAGGGACGATAGAACAATAATGTTAAATTTGTTAAATTCTCTGTCTTGTCTGTTACACGCCGATCAGGGAACTATTATTGATTATTATATTTGATTAATTTTGTTATTTTATAGATAATGATTCATGTTTTTTTCTCTTCTTTTTTTTTTTAATTCACTTATCATTTTTATCGAATAGTGTAGAGCTCGAATTTTAATCTTGCTTATATTTATTGTGAGATATTACCGTTAGAACTCCATCATATTAATCAAATACTATTTATTTTATTTTATTTGAGGGAAAGTCTTGTTTTTTTGCCGAAGTGATATCTGACGTCTGCAATGATAAGGGCGATATATGCAAAAACATTCCGAATTGTGAATATCCTGGTTCTAAAAAAGTGCGTTGCAACATTGAGAATCATGGATCTGTTGTATTTATTTTTGTTTTTAAAGTTTCAATGGTTAAGAAGACAAAACTTTTTTTTTTTACATTATCTTTCAGATCTTACAAAGAATAAATGACTAAAGTCCAATACCTGTTGAAAGATATCAGAGGGTACTCGAGGAATATAATCGTAGATAAAAGGACAGGGGATAAGAGAGGGTGCCGTGGAACAGATCTGCTGACAGTGGAGTCCTGGCTCTGACAGCTATAGCGGGTGGATGAGGGGTCCGGGGTTGGGGGTTGGGAGGGGGCCTTGTGAGTAGTCATATCTGCCGAGCCTGATTTTTACAAACGGAATAAAACCGAAGAAATATTTATTTTGGTTGTGAAATATCAATAGGGCAACGAATATAATGTATTTTATTGATAATTATGATGCGGAATTAATCAACATTTACTTGTTTTGTTTTTTTGCTTTAATGGGTGAATAAACGGTACTATTAAGTCCTGCGTTAGCTGAATGTCCGTAGGGTCATTTTTATGCAAAAACTACCTTCCTGAATATTTTCAGCAGAATATTTTACAGTTTTGGATATCTAAATACATCGTTTAAAACAATAAGTGCATATTATCTAAATTATATTTAAAGCAATTCCTTTTAGATAGAAATTAGATTAAAATCTAACTAACATGAATGATTCTTGACTTTAACTTGTAGTAAACAAATTAAGTATATTGAAAAAGTTGTCCCTATATCATATTAATTTCCTATAGTATGGATTTTCTACTGTTAACTGATTCATGATAACTGATTGTGGGACGAGGAAAAATACTAAGAAAAAGAATCTACTTCCGGTATTTTGTAGTTTCATCACGTATGAACAAGACAAGGACAATTTACCGTTCAAAGCGCCATTAGTGATTTTGAGGTCATACGGAAAATCAGGGCTACGAATGGTTATAGTTTTTTTGCGTTTATCCATGGATCGAAATGAGGCTTGCTATAAACGCAGAATTTAGTGCTATACAACTTTAGTTGTATGACATTTTTCATTTGGAAGAACCATTTCTGAGTTACAGAAATGCAAAACATAATTTTAAGTAAAAACGATAAAATTTGCCTATTTGGATTGCGGTTGTGACCAAACTGCCGAATAAAATTTAATATTTAGGAAGAAATTCAACGCATAATTTAAAGCTCTTTAATTTAGGTAAAAGTAAACTTTTCTGAGCGATGAACCATTTTGATGTTATAAGACAAAAACCTGCAAACATTTCCGAGATTTTTCATTTCGAGCGCGTTTAGCTAACACATAGATCACCCTGATTTCTACAATAGATTTCAGCCAAACACAAAAAACAAAATGATATAGAATTCATATGTTCAATAGGTAAATTTTGACGACAGTTTACTAATTTTCATTTTGAATTTTCAGAGTGTTAGCTACAATTTACAACAGCCAGACGCGCAGTTCTGTGTTAAGACAACACTTGAATATTTTTTAAAATTATTTCCAGATGGGTGACTTAAATCTTCCACTGGCAGATTTCTTATTGCGTTGGTAATTCCAAATTTGCATCTATTTTTCTGTAATTTTTACTAGTACAGGGCAAATCGAAGTAAAATGAGATTTAACAACCAAAACATGTTGATTGCATAATGAACATTTCTTTGGTTTTAAGAATTTTCCGAAAACTTTATTCATTCAAATTATCTGAGCCAGGGGTATTTTATAGTGGTTCTCCTTCAACAATCGGCTTCAATTTATTGTCGTTGAAGGAAGAAAAGGCCGCATTTTTCAATTTGAATTCGCTTCGATTGAATTTCCGAAACTGACTGTGAACGTTGAATCATTAACACTCCCTTCATCTAAACTCTATTTATGTTCAGAACCTTTTGATATCAACAGTTTCTGTGTTGGAATTCCTAAAGAATATTTTAAGAATCTCGCTCCGACAAGGTACCTCATAATGCCTCAATAAAGACTAAAATAATTATATGTTTAAGATAGATTTCGAACAATAAAACTAATAAATGAGCTTTAAAAAGATAGCTATATTAAAAAATAGACTAGTCTGCGTTTAAGTCATAGCAGAAAGATAGTGCTTTTTTATCAGAAAATATCAAGGGAAAATCACTATAATAATAATGAATAGGAATTAAAAAATGATGATTCTCTGCTTTATACTCTGTATGTCAGAGTCGCGGATCGCTTTTTTTAGACCCAGGTTAAACAATAGGCACGCTAATGCATCGGCCTGCTCCAGGCCATTCACTATTTCTATTGGTTCTGACACGCACGACTCTAATTCTGCATCTTGATACAGACATTGTCGCTTTAGCCATTCTTATCAGCTTTATGGGAATGTTGAATTCCTTCATAGCCTTGTAGAGTATCCTCCTCTTAATCGCATTGTACTTAATCGCAGTCTAGAGAGAGGTGCTGATTCCATATTCTAAAGGCTTTTCTAAAATCTGTCTCAACATAAAGATTTGATCAAATGTTGACCTACCTTCCGAAAGCCGCTTTGGTATTTTCCAATAATATTCTCAGCATAGGGAAGTAATCTGGCGACTATTACATTGGAGAGGAGTTTATATGCGGTGTTCAATAGGGATATTCCTCGTCAGTTATATTAAGCCCGTCTTCCATTCCTCTGGAATTTTATCTTCTTCTCATATTTTACCAAGTAGATGTGTCAGCTCTTTTATGTAGTTTCCAACAGCTTTTCTTAGGAGCTCGTTAGGAATCCCGTCCTCTCCAGCTGGTTTATTATTTTTTAACTTTTCAAGAGCTACATACATCTCGTCGTAAGATGCTGATATATTTTCGCCATTTATCATCTAGCTTTTCGAATGCACCATTTAAATTGGTTCGACCTCCCTGAGAGCACGACAGCTCGTTAAAATGCTCTAACCATCTATTCAATATACCTTGGATATCACTTATAATTTCAACAATTTTACTCCTACAAACAATTGCTCGCGGTATAAAGCCTCACATAGTGTCATTCACTTTTCTGTACATTTCTCTGCTCAGGTTCTTGCTTCTATATTCCTCAATTAGTTTCGTCTGTTCCCTCATATCCTGCCTCTTCTTTGTCCGGTGTCTTTTATTTTCCTCTCTTCTTGCCTCCCTATAGTTCTCAGTAGTCGCTCTAGTCCGCTTCTTCTGGGTCATTAGTTTATACTTACTTCAATATTTCGTCTTGTGATGTGTTCGCATTCTTCATCAAACCATTCATTTCTTCGGTTATTCTGCCTTAATCCAATAGTTTCACCAGCTGCCACTATTACAGTGTTTATGAGCCTTTTCCATTCCCCGTCTATGTCATCACAAACTGGCTCATTTATGATCTCATTAGTTCTAAGTTCAAAATTCCTCTTCTCTTCCTCATATTTTGACATGGAATCGTAATCACAGTATACAATTATAATAAATATATTACAAAATTGTAATTGCTTAATTATTTTTTTAAGATAAAATAGTGAATTCTGATATATCAGAGAAGGTGATGATTTGATGAAACGTGGGGAAGTAAGTTGCATCGACAAGTAGGAAAAACAAGTTGGAAGTGACCAAAACCCTGCATTATTTTCGAAACAAGTTTTCTGAGGACAATATAAAAATTTTCCCTCAGAAAGTCCAACTTCCTTGTTGTCACAGGCAGTATAACACACTTACTAATTGTCCCTCAGCTCAGAGTCTGGCTCCGAGATCTGGAGTTGAGTCACGTTGCACGAGTCTAAACTTCTCAAAGTCTGGCTACAAACTTTAGGCAACGATTGAAGAAGATACAAAGTTCCTTACCAGTGCTTTTTGACTATGGTCTTAATAGAGCACTGTTAGCCTTAAAATTTGATGGTTACAAACAGAGACGAATAAAGCCAGTGCGGTGCATATAGCAAATGTTACCAGGGGGTTTTGGTTTTGTATAATAGCAATGTAAAACAACTTTTCTTAATTTAACGTGAGTAAATTTAGAGATAACATTAGACAAATCAATTTCTCTAAGTTACATTTAATATTTACGAAGTTGGAAATGAAAAATTGTTTGCTTTAGAGGTGGGGTCTGTACATTTGCTACTCTGCACTAAAGCTAATCCGGCCCTGGCTATAAATAAGGGCATTATTTAAAGCATAATTTTTAAAATCCGTAAATCGAAAATTAACAAACTAAAATTTCTCATCAGTATTTATCAGCGCACATGTATATTTAAAGGAGATGGATCTCGATAAACAATTTTAATAATTAATTAATGGCAAACTAGAGTTGAAGGATAAATGGGAGGAGTTCGGCAACAGACTCAAATAAAATGCAAAGGAGAACTAGAAAGTTTTCTACAAAGTTTTCAAAAACATGCGGAAAGAGGTACCATCAACACTGAAAAGAATCAGGGCCAGAAATGGAAATATCATCTGGCAAAGGTGAGAAGATTTTTTTTTTCTTCATCTTCTAAACCTTGTTAGGAAACAGAAGAGGATTCGAAGTGTTGAGAAGTCGCTGTTATCGTTCCGATCCATCAGAAGGGTGACAATATTGATTGCTATAATCACCGAGGAATATCAATCCTCAGTGTGCCCAGCAAGATATACTCGAAAATCCTGGATGCAAGAATAAGGAGAGTCACGGACTGTCAGATTTAGCAGACAAAGAGGCACACAAGATCTGATTTTCAGACAAAGTACTGAAAAGTGTCTTGAAAAGAGAAAACAACTCTCTATGTGCTTTATCGATCTTTGACAAGGCCTTTGACAGAGTAAGAAAAGAGGATATAGTTAGGACCCTGACCAAGAAAAGAGTAAATAATGATCTTATTCTAACGATGAGCAGTCTCTATCACAAAACGAGGCATGTAGTAAGAACAAACAACCATACCTCACGAGAATTTTAGATCAACCTGGGGATAAGGCAAGAATCCATTCTGAGCCTCTTTTTATTCATATGAATTCTGGATCTAGCACTGAAGAGAGCCAAGGAGAGAATGCGGAATTTTCAACTAGGACACTGGAATTTGCAGCCCACTCAGTATCCTGTAAACGCATTTGCCGATGACATCGTTCTATGGCTCCCAATGACCAAGACCTACAGAAAAACGTAAATACTCTCAAAGAGGAAGTTAGCACTCCCAACATGGTAATTCATCCTGAAAAGACAAAACGCATGCGTTTTGAAAGAAAGCCATACAGGGTTATGAGGATATTAAGGATAGATAATGAGAGATTGGAGCAGGTAATTTGGGTGCTCATCTCAATGAGTCTGGATACGTAGAAGAAGAGTTGAGGCAACGAATGGGGCAGGGCGAATTTTCGGGGCTTTCCGGCGAGGTAGGAGGAGGGAGAGAGAGAGAGAGAGAGAGAGAGAGAGAGAGAGAGAGAGAGAGAGAGAGAGAGAGAGAGAGAGAGAGAGAGAGAGAGAGAGAGAGAGAGATCAATATAATATTAAAAAATGTATTCATTCATTCCTAGCTGAATATTCAAATTTAAACTTTGAGTTAAATAAAGCATACCTAGATAAAATATTGTCATTTGTTATAGACGTAAGGGCGCAAATGGCGCACCTAAACGCGCACAACAGTCGTATATTTCAGGTCTGTCACTTGGACAAATCCAGTGTTGACTCATAGAAGGTGATTTAGGCTATTTAAGACAAGGATATACAAGACATGAGATATATGTAATTGTATCAATATAATGAACAATTGTTCAGAATTTAATTCTTTTAATCCGTTAAATAAATAAATAATAAATTTTGTATTAGAATATGACCTATATAAGCAGTGCAATATAATAGACAGGTCAACTAGAAGCCAAGGACCGAGGCAGAACGCTGAGAGGTCAGCGACACATTACCTTCGCTCCACTAAGCCCTTAATCGTAGGGCGAGGCTAAAGCTTCCAAGTTCTAGGTGGCGCTGTAAACGGCTATATTATCAACTAGTTTTCTAATTGGCTTAAAATTTAATATAAACTTGTTTCATTATTGTTCGAAACTCAATATGAAGCACTCCAAAAGAGTAACACAGACTAAACAGTGCGCAAGAATTTAAAGCACGATCGAAGCTCATTGTACAAAGCTTAAATCGGTAAATAAACCTGTCAATTTGGGTAGGAGTGATAAATATGCATTTATTATTTTATATTTTCAACATTCTATTATTTACTTTTTATTTTCCTTAAATTGGTTATTTTCAATGATTTTCATAATTATATAACAAACAACCACGGCAGTTGAATATTTAACACATCTTAGTGCTGAACGACGATATATCGAAAAGAGCCAAGGGCAAATGATATCTTATAGAATAGAATAGAATAGAAGAAGAATTTTATTCTAGGGCTAGCCACCTTAAGAATAACACAATCGAACAAATAAAACAGAAACAGTATATTGATAGTTTATATTATTACTTGTAGTAATAATAATTTTATTTGTTAAAGAAAGTGTTATTGTACAAATGTTTTAAAATGTATACAGTACATATACTTCTTGTGAGTCGCTTACCGCACATCTTAAGTTTCACAACATAAATAAATTATTACTATTATTAAAATACCTACTACATATTATTACAATACAATATACGTTATTATAATATCACTTATCTAAAATGCCTAAAATTATCACCAATATATATATATATATATATATATATATATATATATATATATACAACTGTTATAAGTGCAAGTAACCAATCAATTAGTAGGAGTTGGTAGTTCTATACATTCTATATTTTACCAATCACACATTTACTTATTTTAAATGGATTTATTTATTTACATTATTCCTGTATCACTTCGAGAACTGACGGATTGTGACAGCCAAACGGATGATCTAATCAAATCATGCCAGAAAAAAAAGTCGTAAGTGATTTTTAACTGAAACGCGATAGGTACGTTTACGCGCGACGAAAACTTAGTGTCTGCAGATAATACTTATTTTTTAAACGCTTATTTGTATTCATTAAATAGTTATGAAATATTCCGCAAATGTTCAAAATTAAAGGATTTACACCATTGTAGAATCTTGTATTCTTCTTTTTCTTTCTATCTTCCACTTATGCCACTATCAGCGTCGAGGAGCCTCCCATCCTACCAGCGCAACAATTCCTCTCGGTCTCTGCTCAGCCACTTCATTTGGTTGAGGGATTTGCCTCTTCCACTTCTAATCCTCTGAACTCATCTCTGGTATGAAACTCTGCTTCGCCCCGGTGGTCTCCTCCCAGTGGGCCGAGCCTCTAGCACCTTTTTAGGATCCAGGTTCTCGTTCACGCGGCAGACTTTCACAAACCATTTGAGCTGTCGGCTCTCCAAAGTAGTTTTTAGTTTTTTTTAACTGCTCTCCGATTTTTTCATTTCTAATGTGGTCCCTAATTTTTCCAACGGATCATTTCTGCTGCTGTTATGTTATCTGGTATGTCTGTCCAATATGCTCCAACTTTCTCCGTAGTAGGATAGGGTGGCATGTATACGGCCTTGTACACATGCATCTTGATCTTCTTATCCACTTCCCGGAGGCCGATGACGCTGTTAGTAATCTGATAGTACACCTGATTTGCCTTGGCTATTCAGTTTGAAATCTCAGAGTCTATTCTTCCAGAGCTATTAATCGCTATCCCTAAGTAAGCATATTCCTTCACCACTTCCAGCACCTCCCCGTTGCAGACCGTTAGGGTATCTACCTGTTCTTCTCTTCCCATAACCAGCACTTTACTCTTGGAGGCATTAATTGACATACCTTTCCTGAGCAACTCCTCTTCCCATTCCATCAAAGCTTGCTGTATTTTTATCTTTGAGTTGGCTACCAGGACTATGTCATCCGCGTATAGGCTTTGTACGAGGACGGTTATCATATTCCATTTTCCTATTGCGTTCCAGGATGTAAGTAGCTTACAAATCTTATGTTTACAAACAGGAAGGGTCTTGAACTGTCTCTCTATCTAACTCCTCTCGCAATGCAGAAAGGTGCCGATTCTATGCCGTTTATCTTCACTAGTCCAATGGCTCGTTATGTTGACTTTACGGCCTCTATCAAATCTCCAGGAACTCTCTTGGCCAACAGAGCATTCCATATTTCCTTTCTTGGGACCGAGCCAAACGTCGCCCTCAGATCTAGAAATGCCAGGTATAAGTTTTTGTTCCTGTCCCAAACTTTATTAGCGATTTTTCTAAGAACAAAGATGTGATCATGCGTCTGGACGGAAACCAGCCTCAGTTCACCCTCTGACTGCCCTTCTATAATCCGCCGGAGTCTCCTATTCAAAATAGAAGTGTAGAGTTTATATACCACTCAAAAAAAAAGATCTTGTATTCTAAATATCTTTATTATTTTTCAGGCACCTCATAAAGTGGAATCTTGGGGACAAAATACATCATTTTTATGTATTTTTTTGATCGTATATCTATTAAAATAAAGCCAAGATTGTAGGTGTTGTATTTTTTCTAAAAAATAAAAAAAAGGACTTTCTAAAATGATTTTTAGGAACATTGATCTATGAATTCAAAATGTTTATTAATTTAACAATACAGATATTTTTTCACATCTCAGTCATTTTGACTTCCAAAGTTTACGTTTTATTTTTCGTAGTGAGTTTTCCTCGATTCTGATTTGTGGGATCTGATTATTGTAAAATTACTATTCTATATAATATAATTCTATATAAAATTATTATTCTGATGACTGTAAAAATAATGTTTACATGCGCCGTTTACTTTTGGAACGTTTCTCCTCATTCCCGAGTTTTGAGCATGATACGAAATGCAATTTAAACGGTATTCACTAATACCTAATAAACGTAATTACTATAGGATTTAATACTTAAGGGGGTGGATCCTGTTTGTTTCCACATGTTCTCGCCGCGCAACCGCAAGCACTGCGTCGAAGTTAAAAAGCGTTTTGTGAAACTATATAAACGGACCTACGACTTTTCCCTCTGGCGTTTTTTGATTAGATCATCCGTTTGGCCGTGAGAAGCCCTTAATCCGATTTATATTGGACATGGATATATATATATATATATATATATATATATATATATATATATATATATATATATATATATATACTTGTATGTGCATGAGTATGCATCGCTTATGTTAATGCTGCATTATTTCATTTTATAAGATGAATTTAAATTTAATGGTTTATGAAGATTTTTTTGGGGATAGCTCTTGTAAGAAATACTAGTATTATTTAATATACGACTGCTAATAATAAAACCTACTGCAATATTTAATTACATATGTATGGTGTAGAATACAATCTGCAGATGTGAGAGACTGCAGGCTAATATACATTCAAGTAAATGGACTTATGTTAAGTCAATCGCCTGTTTATTTCCAAGTATAATATAACCCTTTTTTACACTTCTAGATACAATCTTCCTCGGTCAACATCAATTTTCAAGACCTTTCTTTTATTTAATTTCTATAATTTATGCTAAATTTACAATATAAATGTATTGTTTTTTTGTTTTGTTTTTACTTCTATAAAAGATTTTGTCACTATTTTTCAGAATCTTTGTAAGTACATTCTTCGAAATTGTTATTTTAAAAAATACATTTTTGTAGTCCTTACCATTTCATAGTATGTGTAAAATTTATAAGTTTTAAATATATTATGAAATGGTAAGGAAAGTGTTCGAAATCATAATGATACGAAAATCATCGAAGTTAAAAAAAAAAAAAGAAATGTTAAAAAAAAATATATTTTTTTTTGGTATTTAACGAAATTGTAATTTAAAATACCTATCATCTCTGTTTACAGCTTATGGCAGTATTAAACTTGAGGTTTTCCTAATTAAGGGTAAAAGGAAGATGAGGAAGTAATATTTAGAGCCTCGAGTAAATTGTTTGAGTTCCGGAGGTGCTTAAGGGTATCTAATATGAGATGAGAACAGGCCTATAAGCCCTATTTTATCATGTTCAGCGTTTTATAGATTAAATCCCTTAAAGTTGATAATAAGATGACGATGAAAATCATGCAATATATATTCAGTGAGTTACTTATAGAAATAATTTTAAACTGCTTAATTGTTCAAGTATAAAATGACTACCTATAAAAATGGTCAAAGTATTTCCTAATTAATCTTCAAAAGATTTGTTGACATATTGACTGAACAAAACATAATACCTGACTCTCAGATCGGCTTTCGCACATTACATTCAAAGACATATCAATTATACAGAATTTCTGACTACATTGCGGGACCATTAGAGAAAAACTATACACAATTGATTTATTTCTGATTTAGCTTAGGCATTTGACAAAGTCTGGCACCATGGTTTCTCCGTTAAACTCAAGACCATACTACATTTCCCGTACTATCTCATTCTTCAATCTTTCGTCTTCGACAGGCTCTTATCAGTCCGGTAGGGCTCGTATATTGTATATACTCAAGGCATACCTGTAAAAAAATGGGACATTGACAACTACTTACAATGGCGATACAACTATTCTAACAAAACATCAAGATCGCATATAAGTCCCACTTACTCAAATTATATAAATTACAAGACTGGTACAAACTATGAAAAATTCGACTTAACTCAAAACACATAAAATTCACTTAAAATATATACCTACCCTCAAGTTTATATAAAAAACAAAGTCCACAGGGGGAACACAGTACATTTAGAGTTATCCTCGACAGAAGAACGACTCGATAGCGAGCTCATCCACGTCAGAATATAATTTGCGCCAATCAACGCGGTAATAGGAGCTTTTGAAGGCTATGACCCCATCACCTGGTTGCTTATTACATGTTTTATAACGTTCCCAATAATTTATGATATTGACAAAATTAAACATGAAATCAGCAAAGACTGTGAAATAGTAAAGATTTGAAAAAAGATGAAGTAAGCTTAATAACAGAAAGGTTATTAAGCTTAGGTTCTTCTTTTGTTAGACGAGCTGGATTCCACGAGAGAGCATGGCTTCCTGCAACATCGCCTAGTCACCTCTCTGCTTTTTTTCTAGTTCCGGATAAACTGAGCGTCTTCTGCCACACTGTCAGCTCAGCACAACCTAGTTCTGGCGATCCAGCTCCCTTTGATATTCGATCCTCGACCCTTCTCGCCATATGTCCCGCCCACCGTAGTCGACCTATCTTCATGACGGTGGTACTATCTACGACATTATAAAGAGCCATTGGTGGTTTAGGCTGAACGTATAAAATCATGGAAGAGCTAAAGAAATGAACAATCTACATAACCTCACCAATCAGCATCTCACGACATTAAAGCGGTAAGATGGGTACGGCAGTATGGCGTAACGATTGAAACGAGAAACTACCGATCGGTGTTTTGTATGTTTTTTTTTTTTTAGTTTCAAAAAATGTGATGTAAATAAAGCTTAATGATTAATAAACAACTTATTTATAATTTATTAATGTTTTCAATATTTTTATTTTAATGAAAGAAACTGTCATACAAAAGTAGAATTTTCATCAATATAAATATATATATATATATATATATATATATATATATATATATATATATATATATATATATATATATATATATATTTATTCTGGTAAAAGAATCACAATGGATGGATGAAATTCCGGAGCTATATTAACTAGCATGAAATATCTAACAATAAAAGTATAACATTATTGCGAATTTAAATTTGAACATTTTTTACGAAAGAATTAAATATA
Organism: Rhaphigaster nebulosa; assembly: GCA_948150685.1. Classification (NCBI taxonomy): domain Eukaryota; kingdom Metazoa; phylum Arthropoda; class Insecta; order Hemiptera; family Pentatomidae; genus Rhaphigaster; species Rhaphigaster nebulosa. Next base: position 32,934,020 of record OX411309.1, on the reverse strand, counting down.
AATTCTTTCAGTGTCGCACATATATAAAATATAATCATTGAACATAAAGCATAGGAGCCTATTTAATATTTTTTTTTGTTTACGTTAGGTTCAATAGAAATTAGTATAAGAGTTGCGAAAACAAGAGTTTTATGTTGTCAGGTCTTTTGATATTCTTCTCGTTTGCACAGGAAAAAAATAAGTATTTTAAATCCATTTTAATATAGCTGAAATTTTAATATAAATATAAAAGAGCAAATACTCACAAAGAGACATGAATTGCTACAAAACTATTGGGAGATTCCAAGCACAAAGCCTTAGGGAGTCCCTAAGATACCGGTAAAGAACTGGCCAGTCAACGTTTCGCCAATTAAGGCATCATCAGGACATACACTAAAAAATCACACCATTAATGATCATATAATGCAAATCTCATCTGTCCAAAAAGAAGCATCATCCAAACATCACTCTAAGACATCCAATCAGAGTATGACTTAAGACTTTGAATCTTCTAATTATTTTGTTGTTAATTTGAATATGATATATTTATGCTTTCAAAGAACCTAAAATTAATTTGTCAGACAGAAATTCAATTGTTTAATAAGAGCCAGACCGATTTGTCTGTGCGCGAGAGAAAAAGCTGCCAGCTGCCAGGAGAGAGAGTCGCTACTTAATATTTATCTTTACAGATAGTCAAGTTTTAGAAAATAACGATACAGCTCCTTCAATGACGAAAATAATGATAACAATAGAAGCTGTGACGATGCCGATAATCCTGAAGATGCTTTATTTTATTAGTAATGCCATAATAGAGTAAAAATACTTAATTTGTATTTGATTTTGAACATATTTACAATAATTTTTTTTTTTATTGTAAATGTAAATTGTAGTTTGTAATTGAAAATTGTAAATAATATGTGTAACTAGTTTTTTAAATCTAATTTTAGTCAAATTGCCAGATTACTGTATTCTGTTATGAAATTCTAGCTAGAATGATAAAAACTTATAGTATTCTTCTGTTTCTCTTCTGGCGCTCTCTGGCACATCTCTCTCACGCAACCGAATTCACTCTTCTGAATCACCAACTACCTCCGAGACTTTCAGTCTGGCTCTTGCTAACTGAAGTTCTGCCTGTAAAATTAATTTTGATAGCAGTTAAATTAAGATAAAATTAAGTTGTTTGATAGCATAACTATATCATATTAAAATTTCAGCTACATTAAAAATAGAGGTTTGTTCCTGTACAAACGGAATACGCATAAATATACGCAACCATTCAAGCTTTAATAAGAAAATAAATACAAAACGTTGTTAGCTCTCGTACTATATGCTAAAATATGACCGTTATTGATACAAAATGTAAATAGGGATTGATAAATTATTTTCCTATTCTATAATTTTGTTTTATTGAAAACTAGTTTCGAATGTTGTACATTCATCTTCAGTTCAAGGTTTAAACCTTTTTAAATGTTTTTTACGTTTTAACCTTTTTACGTTTTAAACCTTGAACTGAAGATGAATGTATAACATTCGAAACTAGTTTTCAATAAAACAAAATTATAGAAGTGGGAAATAATTTATCAATCTCTAATTAGATTGATCCTTCTATACAATCATGCGGATGTCAACTGATATAAAATGTGTGAGATTATTGATTCCAATCTTGTCATCATATTAGACTTTCATAAATAGTTTATAGAAATTAAGATTTTTAAATAATGATGATTTTTCATAGAGAATAATTGTGTCGAAGCGGGGAAGGCCAGCTAATAAATTGGAAGAGGAGAAGTAATATATGTCTATATGAGAAGTACGTGGAGATGAAGGCTTAGAGGACTGACACACTGATCCTGGCAAGCGTATCTGAGATTTTCTGATTAATGGTCTTATATATATCTCCGAGAGATTCCCGTCTCTGTGACGGGAAATTGGGAAAAAGGGGTCCGTTTATTGCCGGCGTGTCACAGAGATCGTCTCAGCGGCTTCCAAAATAAATAAAATAATATTAAAAACTAAATTACATAATGCAAAACATATTTTCCTCTGAAACATGAATTGATTTTGTATTAGAAATTTGTAACTTAGTCAAATTACAATTATTATTTAGATCTTATTCATACAATTTCGCTTTCTACCATGGAGAAATTGTTCGCTATATATTTAGCATTGGAATCCCCATAATATTACGTAGATAGATATATTTATTGGCTTATACAGGATATCCATTTAAAGATTGCTCAGACGCATTTTACGGAAAAATAGTTCTGAGAGAAAAATGTAAGAGAGAAAAGTTATAGAGGGTAACGTTATATACCTTGATTTGTCCATTATTTGACGCGCCGCCAAACTGTAAAGTACGCAGATGACCCCTATGTTTATGCACATCATTATAAATTCTAATAAACGTTAAAACGAATGTTATGGAAATCGTTTAATATTTTTAATTTATTAATTTGCATTTGTTAGGAAAAATAATGTCTCTACCGGCTTGATAATATTTTTATTAAAAAGAGGTTAAATAAATACGTCAGAATTATATATCATGTTTTTGCCACATCATATTTGAAGTGTGACAAAAATGCAAGATAATGACCATATTATCAAATAAAACGTTGCGCTCTACAATTTTAAATTTTTACTTCTAACATTTTTCTTTCAAACCAACCGAATTTTCTTAAAATGCGTTTGAGACATCTTAAAATGAACTCCCTGTATCAATGTAGCCATGGTGTCTGGCCTATTGGTGCTTGTAGAGATTATTAATAACGTTACAAACCATGTACGCCCAAAAAGTTACTGAGTTATCACAATAAATTTTCAATCTGTTCTGATTTTCTTTCATCTCTAACCATTATTTGCAATAATTCTATTGATATTAATTAAGCAATAATAAAATTATCACTCTAACAGGCTCAATTTCGAAATTCAAAATAATCAATTTTAAGTGGATTCCAAGTAATTGAGAGTAATGTTCTTTTTGATACAATCTCTCATGAAACTTGTAACTTTCTTTCCAGACTTTCTTTCCCTTAGCCATATTTCTGATTCTTTATTATTATAAAAAAAAAAACAGAACAAAACTAAAAGAAACGATAATTGGCTCTTCGTAGACAAAGCAAACAAATACAAATACAGCACAATCATGGAAGATGATGTCGAAGGAAAGAAGTTACGATAACTTGGTTGCGAAGTGGTCAGTCTTAACTTACGAACAACTCCTCTCTGGAAGGAAAACCTCCACCAGAATGTACGCATTGCTGGCAACAGCTCACATCCAAACACGTAATAATGGAATGTGAACTCCAAAGTGGGGAATGAAGAAAAAATTATTTAGATGGAGGATACGAGGTTGATTTGAGAGGACACAAAGTATCATTATCGAGTTCTGATCGTTCAGCATGTATCATACCTGATTAATCATATTTTGGGTAGCTATTTAAAAGTTAATGCAATACTATTCTGTCCTCCTTTTTTTTTCTGACTTTGAAAATCATCATTTATTCGTCAATGTACGCGTGCATCCACCATTACCTCGCGATATTCAGTGTTATTAAATTTTATTTATATCCTTTATCCTATGTTCACTACATTAACGATACGTATTATAACAATTATACTATCTATCAGTGACATTAATATTAGCATCCATTTGCGCAAAAACATTCATATGAGAAGATCCTCTGTGTTTACAATACTACATTAAAACGCTAATGAATGTTGGTATGTGTTACACGTATTGATTCTTCTTTTGTTTCCTCCATTTGAGTATTATTTTCCTTCTATTCTGCTATGTTTTATCTAGATTGTGTTATATCCATTTAGCTGCAAATATATTAGTCTACAGATATAGGGATGCCATTGACCAATCATTGAGGATGATTATCCCAAAATTATGTAAGATTATGAATAAATATGAATTACTTACTTTGTCCTCTAAATTGGATACCTTTCCAAGGGTCTGATTTGTGGGTACCATTATTTAATAATTAACCAAGATAATGCTCCTATTTTTAAGTTTAATAATAATACTAATCAAATTTACTGCTATCATACATAATGAAATATATTCAAATTAATAATGGGCATGGTTGCTAAAGAACAACCTCCTTTCTAACAGTTATCTTTATTCCTCAAAATTAAAGTTTTCATTTTCATATCATTCATTTTCAGTTTTCATTCAGTTTTCATTATAATATCTATATAATTATAGTTTTAACAAAATCTTGTAACTATCAAATCCAAACATCAAAGAGAGGCAAAAAAAAAAAGTTCAAGAAATTAAATTTTCATCATTTTGAATGGTTTTTTTCTTAGTATGTAGTAGTAGCAAGTGATATACTCTACCGAGTTGCAAAAATTAACAATTAATTGTTATGCATACAATTTATACAAAAATGAAATAACTCTAAATCATTCCGTTTTCGACTTATTCAGATTTTTGCCGTCTTATTCAGATAAAACAATACATAGAATATAGAATTTTTTTTTTCGTAGTCTGCCGTCTGTTCTCTTACTTCTGCTGCTGAAAGCGAAGGGACAAAAATCGTAGAAGAGACTAAGGTAGTTACGACCGAGGCTAAAGAAGCCATCAATACCATCGTTGAAGCTGGTTCCAAACTGATCGAATCCGGTACCAAATTTATTGAATCCGGTTCAAAGATGGTCGTAGAAGAAAGCAAGACGACAACTATCACAGAATCTGCTTCTATCATCAAAACTAGCACAAAAACTATTGAGGTAATTAATTATATATTTATATCAGGCTTTCGTTTTCTTTATTTTCTTTTAGTATTTTTGTTGAGAAAACCTTTATATTTATAACCTGCTTTCAAAGATTGAATTTTGAAGTGTGGTTGGTTTTGTATATAATAGTTTTTGTAAATTATTTTTAGGTGTCGGTTCAAGTATTAAATTTGCATGTTTTTTTTTTTTACTTCTAATTATAATTAGTCACCTTTTGATTGCACAAAAAACTATTGAAACTCTTGAATTGTGAAGTATAACTGTACGTTATTTCTTTTCCGTAGAAAATACAAAAATACTGTTTTGACCAGGGACTGAAAGAATTATTATTAAGTTTAATAATAATGCTAATCAAATTTACTGCTATCATACTTAATGAAATATGTTCAAATTAATAATGGGCATGGTTGCTAAAGAACAACCTCCTTTCTAACAGTTATCTTTATTCCTCAAAATTAAAATAATAAACTATAACAATAAACGTTTAACCATGGACTTAGTCATTAACTGTCATTATCTGTAATAATTGGTGTTGATGGTCCCTCAGCACCTCTCCGTCATGGAGCCAACGCATCTGTCATCTTCAGCGGAAGACCTAGTAGTTGTTCCCCAAGTTCAGCCCTCAAGCGTAATCAGAGAAGAACTCCTGCGTCAAGCGAGATCAGAGAGGAAGTCCTCTTTTTCCTGCCTCCTCGGCTTCTCTCCCCCTTTCTCTCTTGTTCTTCCTAAGAGAGGGTCGAAGACGTTGTTCGTTGGTTAACTCCCCGGCCGTGGGCGGAACCCTTGTCATCATTAGCCGACTAGTTTTATAGAGGGAGGAAATTCTGGGATTTCAAAGGAAGGTCTGTCCTGACAGACCCTGGGTGGTCCAGTCTCCGCGAATGCATTAAGATAGCTCTAATCGAATAACACCCTTCCCAGGCCGCCTCCACTTTTTTCTCGAGGCCAGCCGGGACCCAAGGGGGACTGTTTTCTTAAAATTGATTAAGTCTTCCGAGACAAACCATCTCTTGGCTTTATCACACTGCCCAATTCTCGGTAGGTTTTTAAATGAACTTATTTCTTATATCTGAGGGTAAGAGCTGTGGTGACATCGGTCATCGCCTGTCAGTTACCTTTCTACCATTCTGCTCGTCCCTTCGTCTGTTCGCGCCTGGTGCTTGTTATATAATATAAGGATAATATTGTCCAATATCAATACATATTAATTCAATTCAATGGTTCTGTATAATCACATAACTAAAAGCAACCAGGTTTATTGGTAAATCGTTTGTTGTGTAAGTCCAAGAGGCTCGAGTTTTTATGTTAAATTTACGGGCTTTTAACTTAAATTTTTAAACCACAAACTTTCTTTGCAAATTATGTTGCTCATATCTAGTGTGAATTTATGTTAATTTGTATTATAGATTGACATGGAATCCACATACCAGGCTTAAGAGATAAGAACTCAACCGAAGATAAACTATTGAACAGAACATCACAACATCTTTCAATAGAAAACAAACTATTAATTTACAAGACCATACTGAAACCTATTTGGACCTAGGGACTTGAACTGTGGCAGACAGAAAAATCTGATTGGGAACATCAAACGTATCCAATCCTTCCAGTCCAAAGTCCTTCGAACAATAGTCAACGCTTCTTATTATGTTTCAAACAAGACCTTATATCATGACCTAAACATCCCATTTGTATTTAACCTTGTTCCATCCAAATTTTCAAACTTTCACCAGAACCTTACCTGCCATCCTAATCCCTTAGCACAATCCCTAACCAGCTCAAGCCATCCCTATAATCCTCCTCGTAGGTTGAAGCGGCCGTGGCCACGAGATCTTCTATAAATATGCTATTGGGCTAATATGTATATATGTATGAATGTAATCTAGAATTTTGTTTATTTATTTTATTTAATTCTTTCTTCTTTTGTTAACATTGTACATTTATTTATCTCCAGTGTCCTTTATTTTATCAATTTATTTTATAGTTTCTATATACAGTGGGAATGGGTACTTCAGTCCTAAAAAAAATTGTATTATATAAAATATTATTAGAAGAGATTCCAGAAACTTAAGTCTCAAATAGAAGTCCATACCTAACTTACCAGTCATCAGGATAGAACTAGATAAAGATCACATAAGACTAGAGATATCACGTCTCTCATTATCAGTTTAGAAAAGCGAATGTATCTTTTCCAAAGACTGTTCAACATATACTGAAGGAAAAGGGAGGAAACAGTAGTGCAGATGAGGAAGGTAAAATATGAAAAGATGATCGGCAATATCAGAAAATCTAAAAACAAACTACGTGAACTAAAATTCACTTAAATAGACTTTAGAGTTAAATTTATTAGATTTTCTCCAATTCGTTGGCTGGTTAGTTCTTTACTGGTATTTGAGAGACTACAAGACCAGATAATTTATAAGAATCATATCTGTGGAATTTTCCAATGATATCTCAACAATGATTTATTTTTTAATTTTGCTACTTAACTCTTCATAATCACTTTCATTTTATAATATATAAATTGATCCATCAATACGTCAATAACATACTGGCACGCGACTGAAATTTTGATCAAGAACCATAGTACCAGACAATTTATTAATCAAAAAGAAAAAAAAAACTGAAAAGTATTGAAATGAGACAAAGATCATAACAGATATTCCATGCTGTAAAAAGAAATATAATTGCCCTAACTTGAATCTATTCTGATTAAGGACCTTTTACCAGATTCTCATTTAAAATGAGAATTTCTTGCTAGTGAGCGATGTTCAAAAGCGATCATACAATATGAAAGAAATAGAAATTATGAAATATGAAAAATAGGACTTCGGAACAGAATTGGATATTAAAGAAATTATAGAAACAACCTCTGGATCTAACAAGTCATCCCTAATGGCTATAAGCAGCCTAGCGCGTTTTTTTTTTATATTGAATAATTCGCAGAGTTTTTTTCAGTAGAGAAAATGCTTTAATGTGATGGAGGAATACATCTTCTTTCATAAGAGAGCATCCCTTTATTCCTCACAAACTAACGTTCTTAGAATCTCTCAGAGTCTGGAATAATGATCTACGATGTAATATTATCTATTAAGTACGGTCCAGCGACAGTAACTTTTTTTTTTATATTTGGTACAGTTTTTTTTTTCACATTCAAATGACAGGAAATTATAACACATAATGTTAACAGAATTACGTAATTTAATATGCATTTACAAACAATTTTTAAATTTAATATATTTTTGTTTTTAGGCATGTATTGGATCCCATAGTATCACCAATATTACCAATATTTTTTTAGTTTTAAAATACGAAATTCATATTTAACAATAATTGTATAGGATTGTTTAAGGTTTTTTAAGCAATCATTTGTATTTATATGAAAAAAGAGTCCTAACACGCCAATTATAGTTATTGTCATTCTCAGTGCCTTCCTCAAATTTGTTTTGTTTCTCATATTCATTTAAACTGAAAAAATAGTTCTTTATTGCATCTAGCTGCGTTAACTATTAAGTTTTTTTTATCACGTTTAGAATATTATTTTCAATAATGAACATACGTAATCGACCAAGAAAAAAAATTAATCCCCTCAAAATTTGAGGATTTATGTTTTAAGATACGTAAAATACAAAAATCAGATAAAAAAATGGTTTGCCTTTCCGCCGCATAGAGGAGTATTTGTACCAAAATCTGGTCAAAATTATTTAATGTAATTTATTAAATTGAAATGCATAAATAAACTAAGTGCATTTTAATAAAATAAAGAGAGAAAAAAATGATAATATAAAATATGTCTCTCTCTCTCCCTCTCTCTCTTTCTCTCTCTCTCTCTCTCTCTCTCTCTATTTATATATATATATATATATATATATATATATATATATATATATATATATATCTCCCACTCGCATACTCACTCTCTTACTCTCTCTCACTCACTCTCTCTCTCCCTCTCTCCATCTCCCTCACCCTCACCTCCACCCTCTCTCTCAACCAAAGCTGAATTTATAATATTTAACCATAACAATAAATTTGAGATTTTATGCATCGATAAGGGAGAAAAAATAGAGTGAACTAAATAAAATATCTTCAAATGCTTTATATTATATCTCCAGTTCTGATTTGTTTATGGAGGTCGGGTTTGTTCCATTTCCAGGACCCTAAACCACTCCTCAGTTTCCTACGGATCAGTGGAGTAGAAGTAGATATAAAACCCTTGGATAATATTTTACTACCTTTTATCACCAAAAAAAGTTTCATTGAAATCGGTGATACCCAGATCCGCAGCCTCCTTTTGTTAGCAAAAGATAACGCTAAGTTAACATTTTCTCTACCATTAGTTATTATTATTACGTGGAATAAGTATTCCGTTGCAACATTGGCTCTTTGTGATCTTTTGTGGAACACTGGTCTGTAAATCTGGAGGTAACATATAATTTTAGGCTTCAAACGGATTACTTTAAATCTTTAGTATTTGCTCTGGTAATCTTTTTACACTAAAATACGGTTTAGCTAACTACAGTAGGTAAGAGGCGAGGACAAGATCGCATTATTAAAGAATACATTCATAATATTTTCTTTATCCTCTAGGCACTTACGGTAGATCGGGTCCTTTTCGTCGAGTTTCATCTTTTTGAAAGGGTACTGACCCGCTCTCAAGTCGTTTACATCAAATTTAAGTAATACCTTATTACAGTTCTGGACTGTTTCCAGATTTCGAGGCACACTAAATTATATTATTTTTCAAAAATAAAAATACCTATAAAGGCCTTGTAATATACAGGATGCGCGTGCAATCTGGCGATGGGAGAAAGGTATAAAGCATGGTTTATTATTATTAAAAAATATGTTTCATCATCGAATTAATAATTCATATGAAAAACTAAAATCATTCCGAGAATACAATGGAGATGGCTTTTGAAAAAAAAAAATACTTCTAGTCGAAATTAATAATTCACAAATGACGTACAGCGTAAGAAATTCCAACAATTTCAAATGCTTCCAAAGAATATAACAATGATTTCTAAAAAAAGACTTACACCAAGGAACATATTTCAATAAACAACAGGAACTATATTTCAGAAAACCAAATAGACCAAATCGACGACAAAGGAGGGTGTGGCCATGATATATGCTTAATTGATCCTAAAGCTGCTTTAGTTGATTAAAAATTTGTTTATTGCAAATAAATTTTCACATCGCAAATTTCATTTTAAGTTAATTTTTGTTTTTATAAAACACTATACTTGCTCAGTAAAGATAGATCAAAAACAAATCAAATTGATAGTGATTTTGCAAGGTGAAATAAAAATCTATGAAAGTAGAATTAATTATCAACTATTTCATCGTAGAAATATTATTATTAATAATATTATTACATATTATTATAAATATTTACAAACAAGAGCCTAGAATATTTAAAGTGTTTTTTCACATATATAAATACACACAAATCTAACATATCCACAAAATGTAATGTAACTGAAAAGGAGTAAGCAAGCACCTAGTTGATAATAATTTTGCAAAAATTACTCATATAAAATAAAAATAAAATATTAACGAATTAAATTCAGTCATCAGGTTATTTTTGTATTTGTCTATCATAATATTGAAATGGACTTTCATCTAAGGAGACCGTGATGTATTAAAACATTATTAAATTATAAAATTAAAACCTAAAATATTATGATAATTAAGACTGGTGTTTCACTCAGAAAAAAATATCTTTACAATAAACATTCTGTTTTTTCTTTATATGTATTAGCAATGATTAAAACATTATGAGATATTGCAGCATATTGATTCCCTGGACAATTCTACCCTTTTTATTCAATTTAAATTACTATCCTTTTCCAACAGCTCTATTCACTAATTTCAATCTTCCGCTCTCTAACTTGACGCAAGCAATTGCCAGTCCTAATCAACCTCTATCTTCTATCCATATCCTGTCCTCAAGTGTAGTCCAGGGTTTGAGAATTTCGCCTCTCAATTTAATTCTGCATTAACCATTTTCCTCAATTCAATCCACCAATTCTATTGACCACACCGAAATCTGTTTATCCTTTCCTCCTTCTACATTGATAGAAGCGTTTATCAATATTTAGGAAGACCACCTAGTAGGCTTAGGCGAACTTGTACAAATTGAGGCTAAACGCCCTGATAAATCAGGTCATAGTTATAGGTTTATATTCTCTCCGCAGGACCAACCTCTCCTTTTCTACCCAAAACCTAAATGGTCACACCATTCAACTCCACAGTTAAAAACTTCTTGGAGACCTCATACCGTCTAAATTTCTCGATTGTCAATAAGTATCCATTTTCTCACAGCCATTACACGTAAGCTTAGACGGAAGCCAGAGGAAGAAGCTTCTTAAACTCTCTCATTTCCCTCCACTTCGAAAAGTGGATGTGGGGTATACGGTGGCTTCTTGATTATACTCGAGGACAGTTCACCATGAACTGCTTTTAAGATTTTTCTTCAGTACCTCGATGTGGTCTCTTGAATCCTACCTCTACAGTAACTTAAGATGACTCTCCCTTTCCATGCCGTCTGGGCGAAGCACAGACGGCTCAGGACGGCCGTCCCTTTAAGGGGTTTTTAATTTGTTTTCATTGCTTTTAGTTTCCGAAAATAACATTTATTTTATTGGATTTAAGTCGAACATACGTTTAAATTAAATCTCGAAAAAATGTGTATAGTAGCAGTAAAGCATTGATACTTCCCATGCAATACCAAGTAGTTTTGATCTCGATACTACTGATTCAATATTCCCTTCTCTTCGATATTTGGTTTAATGGTTTCGAATATTTGATTTAAGTTGTTGAATGAGTGCTGGTATCGATACTTTTTCGGTATCATATTTCCCTGGAAGCAGATAACCTAGAATTTTGGCAGGAGATGGCAGAAGCGAAAATAGGATTTTTTCCAGGCAAGCTTAATTTTGCCGCCCCTTCTTTCATCCCCTTTCAATAAAATTCAACAATTTTATAACAGTACATTAGGTGATATATTTCGAAATAAATACCATCATCTCACAACAGTAACTCGTTTTATTGACTCAATTAAGGTCAAAACTATTAAAAAAAAAAGAAACAATTTTTACTTAACTTAAAAATAAACGTTCACTCGAAATTTGTCGCCTTCTAGTTTCAACCGATTGGGGCAAGTGCAACCTTTGCTCCCACCTCTAGTTCTGGTCTTGGGGAGGAGGAGGGGGGAGAGGAGCGGTAATCTTGAAGTTTTCTCTGGGTGCCAGTTGACTTCGCTACGCCACTGCTGCCCGTAGACAATATCTCGCATCTTACCTTTAACGAACCATAAAGTACCTTCACTCTTGCTGTATCTACAATCTCCTTCATCATTCGTCAGTCATCAGTCAACCCAAAGCAAATAGCGTTCCGTTTTTCTGGTCTCTATAATCTCATTCCACAGAACTAAAACATTCGAATTTTCTTACCTTTCCGTTGCACTGCCTCTCGAATTCTCTCTTCCTCAGAGATTCCTCAGAGATGGGCATGATCATAATCATGATTATGATTACGATTATAACCTAAAAAAGAACGTGATATCTTGATTAAACGATTGAAATGGTAATGGACATCGCACCATGGTCGTGAATACGATTACGATCGTTTTATCAAGTAATCATGCTCTTTTTTTTATTATAATCGATGTCGTAATCTCTGTATTCACTCCGCTTTTTCCGTATCTTTATAAAAACATTCATTTTCCAAGAATTCCACACATCCCAAATAGACGATGACTAATTAGAGAATTTAAAAACAGTTTTAATCTATAATATTTCCGTAAGTAATAATTGTTTTTCAATTTTAAATCTGTGGATGAATTGAATAATTGTTTTCTTTTTTTTTTCACTTTTCTATATCTCATTTTATCATTAAAAAGTTTATAAGAAGAATGTCTTTTTTTGTTTCTTATAAATTTCTTGTGATGAGATATATACCTTTTTTATACTAACTGTAATTAAATAATATATACCTTTATTAATATGGTCTTATAGCCAGATATGATTTTTATTTTTTGTTTAGGAATGTTATTGTTGAAGGACCTATTATCAAAATAAAGTTTCTATCTATCTATCCATCATTTTCAAACTATGTCAAACATTTATAGTGCAAAAAAATTGTTAGACCTTCACTAAGATGGGTTCATCAATGATATATATATATATATATATATATATATATATATATATATATATATATATATATATATATATATGTATAATCGAAACGGAGAAGAAACTTTTCTAGTGTTTACTTTAATATCGTTCATTGGTCGGGCTAAAACTGTAAGCTTTAATTGGCTCCACGAGTTAGAAAGCCAATAACATCGGATCTACATCAGGGTCTTGATTAAGACCCTGATGTAGATCCGATGAACTTTGATATAAAGGTGGAGAGAGATACCAAAGGCAACCTCGAAATAAGTTATAGTAATAATTCAAAATTGAATTCATAATACATACTGCATTATTTTGATTAATATTAATATTAATATCTTTAATTCGCTTAATCTTACCGAATTTTGATTTAATGACAGGTTGTGAACATCAAGAAGATTAATTTGTTTAATATATAAATTAGCCATTTTTCCTTTTCTACCACTTAGCATCATTAATTAATATGGTGTCTCAGATTTTTTAATAAGAAAAAAATAAACATCATTCATTCTTCATTTTTTTTTTTTTTTTTTTTGAATGAGAATAACTTTTATAGGATAAATAATAAATAATCGACTTTCTTCTAAAGCTTCGAACAATGCAAATATTAATAAAAATATCTCTTATTTTTTTAAAATTTAAATAACCACCATTGCCAACACAAGGCTCATTAAAAATTTCAACGTTTAGTATAAATCAATAAAATATTATAAATGGATAGAACTTCTGAAAACTGAGACAAAAAAGATAAAAAAAAAAATGTGAAATAAAGCAATTGCTGATAAAAAGGTACAAAACTAGCAGAATTTCGTTTTTCCAAATCACGAAAAACGAAATTCTGCTTGTTTTGTGAGTACCAGTTTTTTCACATAATTGCAAAAATCCATAAGAATCGTAATAATGAAAGGTAGTTGAGAAAAAAAAATTGAAAATAAAATGAATATGAAACGAAAGCATCGCAAAAAATAAAAGTTACGAAAATCAAAAGAACTGCGATAATCGAAAGAATTTTGAAAATAAAAGATTATCGAAAATCGAAAAAATTGACAAAATCGCAAGATTACGAAAATAAAGAGTTCTAGGAAATCCAGATGATTCCATAAATCGGCAGCTTCGAAAATTGAGGTTATCACAAAATTAAAAGAATTTTTGTTTCACGAAATGAAATTATACCAAAAACTGAAAATTTGCGGAAAACAAAAGATTAAAAAAAATATTGTAATCTTCAAAAGTTTTATGTTTTGAAAGAATCGCAAAAAAAAAATAAATAATGAAAATCAAAAGATTCATATATATATATATATATATATATTGTTAAACATTTCCTACTTCGTTAACTAGAATAAATGTAAATAGACATTTGCATTATGCGACTGATCAAAAACTTCTTGTATTTACTTCACAACGTTAGTTATTAATGACGAATAAGATTTTTTATTTTCAGAGACATTTAAATCTGCGTTAGGAAGCCGGAAATAAAAAATTTCTTAAGGGTTGTCCCTGGATGTTCAATCCATTCCTTTCTTGTAGGAAATCCTATTTCGCTAAAAGCACTTTGAACAAGTAGTGGCCAATCCCCCTTCTCTACTTCTAGGTTTATCAATGGCATCGTAAATATATATTACAAATTTTATAGTCGACCCTCCGGCATTATAATTCATACTTATTGTAGTAGTAAGCAATTAATCCATAATTTAATTAGTAATTTAGGTTTTAGGTAAATTTATGACCTAGAGTATATATCTATATCTATATAAAATTACTTATGGCGTAACCAATTTTTATTGTTTTTTTTTTGCTTTGCAATAATACCCTAATAAAACAAGAATGCTCCAAGAGAATTATTTTATCTTCCCCATTCTCACTTATCATCTAGAAATGATGTACGACCAGCGGTTTCCGTCACCCCTCATGCGCATCTTAAATAAGATCTGCGACAAGCATAAGAGAAAAAAGGTAGAATTTAAAAAATAAATTAACAAACAGTAAAAGTATTAGTTGAAACATAGTTATTTCTTTTTTACCTTCGTAAATCTAAACAGAAGATTTACATTCTTGATTCTAACTCATTGGAAAATTTATTTTAATCAATACAGTTTTATAACAAAACTATATTTATCAATTTGAGAAATATTCGGAAAATTCAGCTATTATATGAGGCATTTGAAGAATTTGTTATATGAAATTTTTCCTAAAACATGATAACATTAACCTCAGGAGTAACTCTACCCAACTTCCAGATGTAAAAAGAGATAGACCCAAAATTTAAAAAAAAATGTACGTATTTTATAAAAAGTTAATTAACTGGTATGTGACTATGGGTTGATAATTTTTTTAAAACTAACCTTTTATTTCTATAACATTTTATTTATTATTCAGAAAAATAACCGTCGAAGTAAACAATAATCACTGGTATGATATTGCATGATGGAGCAATGGCGGTACATCCTCCTGGCATGCTTATACTTTACTGGGTACACCAGGAGATCATCCGACTCATCTCCTAAATATTACTCAAAAGGTCGGATAATTGAAATTTAATTATGGCTGAAATATGGGATAAAATTTAAATACTAGTAGGATTGCATATGACAGTGAAACGAAGAACAACGAAAATAAACCTTAAATTATATTCAAAGACTGTAATACAAAGAAAAGTGGACGAAATAAATAGTTATTGGCTGAAGTAAAAAAAAAAAAAAAATGAAAAAAGAAAGTGGTGACAATTGTGTTATCAAATTATTGTGTTTCTATTGAATTGGTGTAGAAGCTCGTAGCGAATGTGATTGTAGATTACGTGAAAGAAGATTTGGAGACTTCCTTTTGTCAAAATTTAATGTTCTATGACAAATAAAATTCAAAATTTTCGGCTAAATTCTATTTCTCTTCCTATCCATCTTCGTCTCTATCCCTCTCACCCTCCATATCCTTTTTTATAACGGGAACAGTTGGAAGGCCTAAGTCTATTGAGGTTTTTCAAATAGCTCTAGCTGTAATGAGAAGGGATTTAGAACGTCTTACTAGTAGGGAATACAGCAACTCGGTTAAACTACCGAACCTCTTAACTCAAACACTTTTTTGCAGGAGTTAGGTGGTTTGCTGTTTTAACCAACGACAGAGTACCTGGTATAAGTTTTCATGTTTTTTTTTTCAGTATTCTATCAATTTTAATCCTATGTAAATCACTTTTTTTCGGATTTGGGTAAAGGCCAGAATTTTAACCGAGAATTAATTTTCAATTTTCTTATTTTAGAAAATTTGCATACACCCATTTCGCATAAAAATTGACACGGACGCAGCTGTGCCTACACGAGGTATGTCAATCACTTTTAAAATGTCTACTCACAGAACTTTTGTATTCCGTACCCAAGGTTATTTCTAGTTTGTATAAATTTGTATTTATATCCAATTATATATATATATATATATATATATATATATATATATATATATATATATATATATATATATATATAAATTATACTTATTTATGAATTCACAATACGTCTATTTTTGTGTAGAAACTCGGAAGATTAAAAAGGTTTTTTGTCCTCTTTTTAGTGATTAAGTCCATATATATATAGAATATATATATATAACTATAGAAATCCTTTTTATGAATCCTAGGTTTCATCTAAATATTCTTTAAACCGGATGATACCATGATATGAAGATATTTTTAAGGACATAACCCTTCTTCTTGGGTATTGACTATTTTACAATTTATTGTAATCTATATACATGTAACTATATTGGATTTTTTTTTACTTTTTGTAATAATTTTGAAAAACTTACAACTTAAGTCATTTACAAAATCATAAAATAATTAATTCGTTGATGACAGGTCTTTTCAGAATAAATACATAAACAAGAAAACAAAAAGTTTAATAACAGCATATAAAAGTTATAAGAGGTTGTAATTATTGATTAGTTTGGGTCGAGGCGCCTTTGCACAGTGGTGCCGATAGCCGATCAAGGAGGACTAAAACAACTTTAAAAAATATGATAAATGTAATAAAGCATACTTTATATTAATAGTTGGCGACTTAAAAAGTGACCTCGTATGATATCAAAGTTTGATTATACTCTTGCCGTAGGGTATGGATTAGTCAGCCATGAATAAGTAGTAACTAGTGTCAATGTGTTATCGCTCAAGATGGCTTCTGCTATATCAGGTAATTATGTTTCTTCATCACCAGATTAGCATAGCTTATACCAATTTAAAATTGATTACAATAGGTTTTCGAAAACTGCTATGACCAAACCTTTGAAATAGATAACAATACTTCTATAATCTGTAAAATATCCTTCCGTGTATCCCAAGGAATTTTTTTTTTTGTTTTCATGCTATAGCATTTTTCGCATTCTTTCAAGAAATATTCATCAAATTTTGCCCAGGTTTGTGTTAAGAACTTTTTTTTTCTATTATTAATTGAACATAATTTCTGGGCTCACATTTTCTGAACTGTGAAAAAAAAAATTATCATGAAAAGACCTCTGATATTTTGAAGGAAATTATTAATACTCACAGAATTTACCTATTAGATTAGACTTATACAGATTTGAAAGACAATGAAGCCCGATTAGCATACAAAATTAATGAGCGTTTGAAAAATACTCAGCTTTTATGAGATAGATGGCTTCTTAAAGCAAATTTTCCTTCCGAAAGGGAACCACTGGTCATATCGAAGTTTCGCGGTAACAGGAAAACCGAAAAAAAATTATTTCCATGCTCCAAAAAAAAAACAAAGAAGCAGAAAGTACTGCAGTCAACTTCCGAAGGAATCCGGTTAACGTGTTCAGAAAATAGGTAAACTGCGGCGGACCCACAATCATAATTAACAACGACTAATATTATGAAAATTTTAAAAGATCATAAATCAAAAAATCGAAAACAGTATAGTCCTGAAGAAGCCTTACGGCAATTGTTGATTGTAAGTTAAGTAAGGCTTTAAAAAAGTCAACAGTATTTTAGGCATTTTTTTTCGAAATTAGCATCATCATTGCATTTACTCATTTTTAAATGCAAGGTAAAAATAAACAAGAAAAAATCAATAAATCAAAAAAGCAGTAAAAAATGTTTTTACTTGACCTTAAAATAAAATTTTGCTCGAAATTTACTTTGCAAATTTGTAACCCTCTAATCCTGGTCCTTTGGATACGGTTTGCAGAGGCATTCGGTTTATCATTTTCTGGCTTGTCGCTATGCTATTATGACGGACTTTAGTCACAGAGTAACTTTTCTACGGATGTCGATCTTGAAAAAAAAAAAAAAAACTGTACCACTACAACCCGATAAGGGTCTTCAGTACTTGGTAAGGACCTTATTGTTTCTTGGCCAACGGTTGTGCAAGGAGGTGATTCGGCCAAGATCACGCTCAACCGCCAGATTTTCCCCCAAATTAGGAATACCCATTTTAGAGAGGCTGGGTGAGCCCCAGGAGGGTCTTCCGATCACACAGGGTCGATCCACGGCTGAATACAGATAATAATTATCTATAAATAATTATCTGCCTCAGCCGATCTCGAACCGGAACCTTGAGATTAGTAGCGCAGTGCCTTACTCACTGAGCTACCTCGCCCCCCATGTCGATCTTGAGGATGAAGAAATAGATTAAATTAATTTGAATACATTGTATTTTATGTTATTCATCCTGTATCTTTAAAATTCTTTGAAATTATAATTTTAAAACTTTTTTTCACCATTAAATAATTTAATTAATTAATTTTAAACCCTCATAGCTTTATTTTTATTTTTTTGTGACGAACACGTGATTTCCTTTCGAAAATTATGGTCATTGAATTTTGTCCTCCCAGATCGGCTATTGGATCGACTGTGCTTCAGTATTATGGCCACAATGGTTGACCTTACATTGTGAGCAGCATTGTGCTTGTCAGCATTGTGCT
The DNA here is from genome assembly GCA_948150685.1 of Rhaphigaster nebulosa. Taxonomy (NCBI): domain Eukaryota; kingdom Metazoa; phylum Arthropoda; class Insecta; order Hemiptera; family Pentatomidae; genus Rhaphigaster; species Rhaphigaster nebulosa. The sequence continues at coordinate 32,915,208 of OX411309.1, read as the reverse complement.
CTAATCTTTTGGCTAATCCTCTTACCAACGCCTTTCACTTAGTTTCTGCCAAAGTTAAGCGGACTCAGAGTGCGAAACTAATGTTTTAATCATAACAAAGACTTTTCTTTTCTACCAAAAGAAAATTTACTATACCGAATCTGAATACCGACCATAGTGGTGCAGCAGAAGAAACAAACGCTTGACCCACCTGGATACTTGATTGGACCGAATATAATTTAACCCAAATACAATCCGTCCTGAGTAAACTGGCCTGGCCGGATAAAACTGGTTTACGTTTCCTCTGATCTGGGGCAGAAAGATAATGACCAAAATTGAGGTTTTGCGATTCGGTGCTGGCCTGAGTGTGTGGCTTTATCTTTGTTTAAATCCCTCTAATAAATTCTCCTATAATGAAGGAATATAAACATGTTTACTTTTTTAATTTTTAGCCATGATTTAATAATAACTACCCTCCTATATAAAACAAAATCTTGAGTACGCACGTCTCTGTAATCGGGTAGACAACTTTATTTTCGTTTAGATTTGTTCATATTATGTGGATCAGATGGGGGAACATTTTATGTGTCTTATCCAAGAATCACAACGTTATTATGCTATTTTATATTGTATTTATTTGTTGCTATTCACATGTTTTTTAATGAAACGGAGTGAAATAAATATTATGGTTTATATTTTTTCCGTCGGAATGTAGGATGTCAATTAATCATTTAAATAAAAAAATCGGCCCATATAGCGTAATTGTTAACTCGATCAGTTTTTGAGAAAGTATGTCAATTTTTGAAAATCGAAGAATGACCTAAGCATGTTCTTAGTTTTAAATTTCGTATACATCAATCGAAATTTCATATACTTAAATCAAAATTTGTTTTACCTGTTCAATCTAAACTTAATAAATGGTTTGAGGTGAGAATCTACGGAAGGAAGTTATTAAACGACTTTTTCCCTCAATGACCATAAGCGGATTAATTAATAATTAAAACATGGATTGTTGAATTATATATACAATAGTTACTACATACAATAGTAATTATTTACAATGATAGCAAGGAACCAATAAATTTTGTAAGTGTTTTTAGGTAATTTTTTATTTACATAATTAATTAAAAGAACAATTATTTTAGTTTTTTTTATGAGATTATGAATTTTGTCTTCATTTCTAACTATTTTGGTATAAGTGGAAGGGATACTGTGTTTTGTTCTGTCGTGACTATATAGTTTGCATATTGTTATGTTGTCAGGAAAAGATGTTTATTTTGTATAAATTTTACAAAGCAGCTGTTCCATAGGTGAAGGCTGCATGCCCTATCTCAGTCTGGTCAAGATCACTTCTTGAGATATGGACTTCAGGAAGAGGTTTTCCAAGGCAGAATTTCAATGATTTCATGTTAATTTTAGTTGATTATTTTTTTTATTCTGTGAAATTGATTAAAATGTTTAATAAGAATTATTTCGAAAATGTTTTAAAAACCTGTTGTATTAGGTATTCATTTTATTCAAACTTTTTACGATTTCTGCTTTATTTAAAATGGAACTGTGTCCGTTATATAATATTTTTTTGGGGAAAAACTATGTATAAAGAAAAAAATTGTAAAATCTTGATTTACGTTGAAAACATACCTTCATCGTCTCCTGGTAGCCCTTTTTTCGGCTTAATTATTTGATCTACTACATGCAATGAGTTTATTCCTACCTGGCTTAAATAAATGCATTAAAGTATTCACTGCATGATCCTACTATATGGTAATTTCCGACAAAGGTCACCCCTGACTCAGGGAGCAGTTTAGATACGAGCTTTGAAATGTCAGGATAAATCCCCAAGGGCAGAGTCTCTTTTTAATCCCTTTATCCCTAAGGATCCTTTTTAGACCTTGTTCTAGAATATGGTTAATTTTAACATTTGTTTTCTTTCATTTGAATTTTAGGCAAATGCCATGTAGTTTTTATTTATGCATGATATTCTAAAAAATATTGAATATGCATTGTTTGTTTACATATTTTAATTTATAAAAGTTTCAGGAGTGGTCAAGGGTTTTTAAGATTACCGCACATGGTGGGAACAAATGGTGAAAACTGATCCTAGAGGCCTTCTCGTTACGCCGGAGAATAATTATTGTATTGACAGTTAATTAATTTCGGCTATATCACACATAATTTTATATATAAATTTATTTAGCAATGCAGCTAATATGATTTATAGCATGAAATAAAAGATAAATTCTGTCCTTCCCTCTGTTACCTTTAATGGTAACAGGAATGTTATAGTTTATCGATGTTCCTGTTCCCTGATTCTTAATTGAATTTATGGCAACGAGAATGCTCACATTCATCATAAGGTGAATAACTGAGCCGAATGAATAAGATTACGAGTGATATAATGAAATAATATTATTTCATTTCTTATTATATAATAAGAAATAAGAAAGGAATAAATTCATTACATGTAGTAGATCGAACAGTTAATCTGGCCAAAAGTAACTTTAAGAGCACATCCTGTCTGGAGAAGAAGAAGATATGCTTTCTATATAAATGAACATTTTATCAAATGTTTTTCCTACAAATATTACAAGATCGTTCAAACAGATAACGCATCCCCGTGCCGTTTGAATAATAGATAAATGAAAAATAACCTTTATTCCACGATTCACTTCTTCATCTCTAAGAATTACAAGGATGCATAGATGTTACTCTTATCCTTCTGAATTAACTGCGGATCTGATACTTTCAAAAATTATATAATAGAATGAGGCCGGTTAGGATGAGATTGAGATGGAGTGAGTCAGTTCGAAAGGAGTGATTGGTAAATAATGCTGTTGTATTAATTATTTACAATTAGTTATAAGTACAAATTTAACAATTTAAATACAATGAATACAAGAAAATTATACTAAAATAATAATAAATAGGATTAAGGAAGCCGAAGGTTCGATGCCGATATCACCAATTGACTGCCTGCATATGCTTTTCCACCGACCCCCATCGAAGCAGATAGTTGACACCAAATGTACATGAAATGATAACTTTAAAAAGCTTTGTCATGATGAAATTGAGCTCCGAATTTCGTGTTACTGGTTAAATAAATTTGAATGAGAAGAAATGGAACTGGATAGGACGAACTTTAAAAGTCATGACACGTCTATCTGTCACGGCACAATTAGTAGAAACATTTTGCCACTTTTCTCACAAATCCTTGATAAATCTCAGATATTTCTAGAGTCAAATTTCATAAAATAATCGCTTCAGAATATTGAGAGCATAAGTATAATTGTATTTATTTATTTTTAAATTGTTAACCCTTAAAAATGTATTTATTTATGTCTTACATGTTTTTTAAGTCATTTTAATTTTAATGTAATAAGAAGGATAGAGTGATCTATTAGTTAGCACAAATCCTAGTATAGTATTAAAAAATTTATATAGGGATATGCTTAATGATTCTTTATTAATCAAATAATGGTTCTTCTTTGAATAGTTAATATATACTGTACACATTAATTGGAAATCTATTTATGGGATTCGAGATTGTCAAATAGACGCCAGGATGTTGGTCCATGGACGGTCTGCTTCGGGGAAATAAGTCCTCGAGCGCCTGTAGACCCTGAACAGGACAAAGAAACCAAACTCAATAACAACCAAATTACGTGGCTCTATACTAAGTCACTGTTCTTGAAGCCGAGAGAGTAAGTAGAAAGGTAAAGGGAACAATGTGGAGCTATAGCCAGCAGCCTGCCACAGGCTGCACCACACGCGGTCGAAGATTTTGATTGTATTTACAAAATATACGAATATATATATATATATATATATATATATATATATATATATATATATATATATATATATATATATATATATATATATATATATGTGTGTGTGTTCAGAGAGCCTGGGAACGATGATTAAACCTATATATTTATAATTTATTACATTAAAATTAAATGTATTTGATACCATCTAATAGATTTAATATTAATTAAACGATTCTGTACTGCTTCCTTATACTTTGTTCATTTCCAGTCTAATAAAAATCGTCTCATTAATTCCACAAATTAAACTTGAGCATAATAATGTAAGGAACATTTAGTAAAATCCGTCTGCTTCGAAAATAAACCGTGTTTTAGTTTAGCGACCCAACTATTCTGCAATAATTTCCACAAACTAATAAATTAAAATAATAAAGAAAGAGAAAGAAAGATACTTTAGGAACTTTTAAAAATATAGCTATCAGAAGAATCCTTTTTTTTCTGCTAATTAATGTATCTGTATTGATTAGACTTATTTGCTCATACATAATAAAGTTAACGATTTTTCACGAAACATTATTAATTTAGTTACTGAACAATATCATCTAGCTCAAGAAAATATTTACCTTAAAGATCGATATAAACTAGTGATATATGTTGCATTTTCCTTCAGCAAACATTATACTGACAACCGGAGTCTTCGGCACGTTCTTGGGATAACTCGCCGATCAAGACAACTCGTGGTAAATTAGGGATGAACTCTTTACCTTTACTAACTTCGAGAATGTTCGATGTTTATGAATTATTTACATGCTAAATTGAACTTTACTAGTAAATAAGGTAAACTAGTTTGCCATTTTATATTCTAATTACGGATTATGATGTTGCACCCAATATTTTAATAATATATTAGTAATAGTGAATAATAGATTAAATAAAAAATTCTGACTTTTTAGATCTGAAGTAGGTATGGTTTATGTGGGCCTGTTCAGTAATTCTGAAATGTCGTTTTTAATATCTTTCAACTATTTTAATTTTGAGGTAGTTTTTTTTTTAACATAGCCATATATAAATTATACATAAACCCAATTTTAGAACCCAGTTTATTGGCCTAATTTATTTTTGTCATAATTCGAGTTGAACACTAATTCGTTTTTCACTTGTATAAGCTCAACTATATGAAGGGAAGACAATGTAAAGTGTTGAATCAATAGAAAATCTATATCTATATGGCACATGGCATATGAAATTCGGTATTGTCCGAAATTAATTTCTGATTTTTATTTACAAAAAACATAACAGAAAAACTTATTAATTGGAACAGGATTGAATCAATCGAAGTGAGATACGACTATGATAAGTGATAATCGATACATCTTGCTACGAGATCTTTTCTATTAAAATCTAAATCATAAAAAGAAGCAAAACACCGAAGATAAACGTTTGATTGAAAAATGATCTCAGGCCCGCCTTCATTGAAAGACCGCTAGGCCTCAAATGAAAGACAAATGTATGTACTCAGAACTCAAATGACTAAGTCAGGTCGAAAATGCCAAACTGTACTTAAGTCCATTTGTACTTGTACATCGCATAATTTTGGTCTCAAAATGACTTAGATTCGATTTTTATTCATATGTGTCTTGTAAGTTTTAGAATCAATACGCTAACTTATCGGTAAGTTAACAAATGCCATTGACCCAGGAAGTATTTGTTATTAAATAAGGTTTACAACCCAGGAAGTTATTGTTGTCCTTCCTGGTTATCAGCATTAAAACAAGTTATATTTCCTTAATCACCCCTTCTCCTATTGTATGTATAAAAGCCTATCTGAAAGGGACAGATCATGCAGTATTACAATGTAGTATCCAGTATCACAATGTAGTAACCAGTATTTATAATGTAGTATTAGAATAAGTATTAGAATGTAAGGTAGAATAAGGTTATGTGAGACATTCTCACTATGTTTAGCTTTAAGTCTAGTTATAATATCTTTAGAGTCTATCTGTCACTCAGTAGCCTCATTATATATATATATATATATATATATATATATATATATATATATATATATATATATATATATATATATATATCATGTAACTTGTACTCTACTTAATAAAGTTATTTTTAAACCTTACACTCACCGACTTTTGTTAACTGGTACGTTAATAGCATAACTTGACAAATTATTTAATTCCCAATTACAAAGACACAGCAATTCACTAATAAAAACCAAAAGCAGCAAGTAAAACATTTTTTGTTTTGGCTCTACTCAAGAGGGTTATTGGCGTCTACAAATTGTGTTTTTATTCTATTATAATAATTTGTTTTCTATTATATTGTTTAAGTCAAATATTTATCTTTTTAATTATTCATCAAATATTGCCGTCTGGCGAGAGCCGGACCTCAGCATATCCTCTTCCTTGAACTCGTAGCAAACAGGTCTCCGATATTCGTAATTAATCACGTCATACGTGAAACGTGTACAATGTGCGAATTTCAGAAACATCTTATCTATGAAGTTAAGAATCTTTTAGCTCAATTCATAACTCCATTGATAAGATGCTTCTAAAATTCATACATTGATACATGTGTCATGTATGAGGTGGTCACTTATTATACAAATTTTGGAGACCGGTTTCTACGAGTTCAAGGGGGAGGGTATGTTGTAGCAGCGAGGTATATGACATATGTTCCTATGAGAGGCATAGATTTCATCAGTTACATATTTTTTCCCTTTTGAGATATTCAGCTTTAAATTTTGTAGAAAATTACTTTTGCCAAATTTTAAAATTCATATAAAAAAAAGGACAAATTTTTCAAGATTGAAATTTCTACAGCAAATATTACAATGAGAAAACAATACAAGAAAAAAGAATCAAAGATAAGTGTCTTTTCCTTCATATACTTTTAAAGCGCTAAAAGTCTCCTTTGATGTAAATTTTCACGAATTTTTTTTATCACTTTCCCCACTGCTTAGGTGATGTGGTGTGAGGACAAAACATGTAGAGCACATCATTATCATAATTTTAGTTTTTGCTTTGTTTTGATATCTCCAAAATTACCAGAGTTTGAGTTGTTTTCCCAAAACTTGTTTTCAGCTGCGAAGCAAATTTAAAATGTTAAAAATGTTTTAAACATAGTTTTGAACTCAATAAATAATGGGGATTAACTGATAAAAAAATTTAAATATTAAAAATGGAGAGCAACAAAATTTAATCTAATTGAGTGATTTCAACCGGATTAATCATAATAAGATTTCTTCTCGTAATACTTTTTCCTAATTAAAATTAATAATAGATAATTCTACTTTACGATAGTAAATCATGCGGTATTTATGAACCGAATGCCTCTCTGTTTGCCAACAAGTCAAGAACAAGTAATTACCTGCAGTCGAGGACTTAGCCCAAGCCCAATACAAACAAATTAGTCCAGGGATCAAGTTTCTGCCTAACGCCCGCTGTTTACAGGACAAAGGATCTTGAAAAACCACTTCGATAAACTTAAATTAAATTTAACGATTGCTTTCAAGGCCCTTGTACCAAACCATAAACTGTAGCTATAACTAATTAAATATAACAGAATTAAGAAACTTTCTTCATTTCAGATAATCAAGTAACACTTTCAACAGAAAATTAAATTCTGTATTATTGCTTAAATATTTGTATTAAAATAAAGAGAAAAACAAAGTTTTATCTTTATATAAATATTAAATATTTCTTCTTGTTATATTTATTAGGAAGTCAAGGTGAATTCAAGGTCCAATAATAGATTTATTGAATTTAATCAAATTGCACGAAACTCTGCAACGTTCCGGGTTCTTATCTGCACCACCAGACTGCAATATTTTATCAGCTACAACAGGGGTTCCAAAACCTTTGTACGCGTACGACTGGTGGTACGCTAGGACGTTCTAGGAAGTCCGCGAAAAAGCTAACAAGTCATAGATACAACAATTATTTTAGCACCTTCAATAAGGGATAACATTTTTTTTAAAAATTATTATTCGATGTATCAATGATGACGTGAATAAACACGATATCCAATTAATACAAATAATATAGGATGATTTTCGTAATTAAGGAGAAAGAACTCCGTGTTGAAGTTGACGTAAGAATCCAGTTGAGTTCCATCAAGCATAAAATCGATGCTCTGATTGTAAATAAACAACATGGTTCTAACTGAAAATTATAGATGCTCTTCTTCGCATTGTCCGAATTTCTTAGCTTTGATTGATACACTTTTATTAGTAGAATTTTTTGGTGATGTTGTGTGAATCTTACTGATGCTGTTATTATGTAAAATTGATAAACCTCTGATTTTGGATTTTTGAACTTTACTTTCATGATCAAATTTACTGTTATATACATTATTTTGTTTGTTTATTTGTTTTGTCTATTTTGTTGAACAGTTTGTATTGCTTTAAGAAATCTTCAATAGTATTAATAACGAATGTTTAATAGTATCATATGAGGCAGTGGTACGTCCAGTAACCTGAAAAGTGGAAATGGTACGCTATGACGTGAAGTCTGGGAATTCCTGAGCTATAAGATGCCAAAGTCTTTTTCAAGATAAAATAATTAACAATTTATTTACAATAAAGGGAGAGAGAGAGATATATAATAATTATAGAGAATATTACTAATAATTTTTACAATAATGTTGAAGATAGTTTGCACCGTTCAAAAAAACAACAAAAAAACATAATAAACCGCGAGAGAAGAAAAATGCTGAGAGAAGAAACCAGAAGAAGACTGTAACAGAATTACGCAGAAACTGATTTGAGTAAAAATCGAATCAACACGATTGAGCTAGTTAATCCCATTTCTTTATTAAGGGTCTCGTATAATCCTATTGCCTTCCATCTGGGACTGTGGAAGGGGGGGGGAATGAATGTTTTTTAATCCATTGGTGGTCTGTTGGAGTGAAAATATACTCATTTTTATAGTCCAATATGGGGACGTCCAGCGTCTATGAAATGGGAGCCTGACGGTTTAAAGGATTAAGTGGAAAATCCTGGAGGATGAATATTAAATATGATCTCTTGGCGTAAGGACGTTAAAATCCTAATCAAGTAGTACAACTAAGGTATCTACTTTTTGCTTCATTATTATTTTTTTAAAAATTAAAGATATTAAATGGGTAGAATATAAACTGAAATGACAAGCCTGCTGTGTAAGTAGGTAGAAGTGTAATGGAAGAGGTCAGAAGCCAAGAGGTCCAAGTAATAAACTCTAAATATTTAATTATTTTCATTTTAGCTATTTAATAATTTATACACACATTCAACTATTGCATTAAAGGCTATGTTTCAATCTTGACCACTTCTATGAGATTAATAGTTCAATTTAGTAGTCCCTAGTACACACAAAGGGATAAGTGTGTACGAGGTATCTGGAAGACTCATTATTTAATAAGTAGCGGTTGTGCGGCAAGTGTAAAATAGTTCGTTTCCGGAGGATTATTATACTGATGTAATCAATGAAAACATTATGAATGTAATGAAAAAGTATATATACATATATATTATATAGTATATATTTATGTATATATACATATTTATATATATATATATATATATATATATATATATATATATATATATATATATATATATATATAATTATAATTTTAATAATGATCATTTTAACTATCATATTTCTTACAAAAATTCTAGTGCCGTAAATACATATTTTTGTGTTTGTAATCAGTTTAAAAAAATTACGCATTTATTATTTATAGTTAATTATTGTCTTGCATATACTTTAAGATTAAATTTAGAGCTTTCTAAGAATTATTTTTATTTATTGGACCGAACATTGGCATAGGGCTCTTGTAATAATTTTGAAAAAAAAAATGTATAATTTGGCCGTGTTAAAACTTCTTTTATACCTCCAGCAAGTACATTTATATACCTAAGGTTAATTTCCCCACTTTTCCGAATAAAAAAAAAAACTCGACTCGGCCCCATTGGCTTCTGAGCCCCTCAATGAATGTCGATGTGGAAGGATAATTTAAATTATGTTTTGCATTATTTTCTACAGCCCTAACGAATGCACACAATCTGCATTTTCAAAAATAATTTACTCAGAAATTCTTCTTTGATTTTTGAACATACTTTAAAAATATGTTTAAAAAAAATATATCGATATCAACCTAATTCATTTTCTGAAAATCAATAATTAATTACCCCTTGTATTATCATTATTACTCCAGTGAAGAACCTTCAGATTCTATGCTAAAAAAACAGACTTATCAATGATATATCGGCTTGTTCTGTTCTGAAACAAGAAAACCCACATCAAACAGTGCATGAATCTCAACCTGTGCTTAATATTATTTATGACAATATAACACTTATGAGTTGTAAGGTAAAGTGGGCTAAGATTTTACCCCGACTTTAAATGAATATAAAATCTTTATTTTTAAGCTAGGTTTCCACAATTTTTAAAAATGTTCCTTAGATGATTATGTTTAAATTTTGCATTCAAGCCCATGTTTCAATCGTGACCACTTTTATGAGATAGATAATTCAATTTAGTAGTCTCTAGTACACACAAAGACGCATGTATGTATGAGGTATCTGGAAGACTCATTATTTAAGAAGTAGCGGTTGTGCGGCACGTGCAAAATAGTTCGTTTCCGGTACTTGATACTGGTTTAATCAATGAAAACAGTTAAAACTTGTCTGAGATTCGCATTTTACAATCTTCAGTGACATTGTGAAGGTGGGATGTGAAATATAATTGAACAAATGTATTGAAAAAAATAAATGTATTTTATTTCATTGCACTAGCCAACAGTTTCCCAGGCAAAACATAATAAGTTTACTATTATCATAAGCTATAGTTTATTATAACTGCGTCAATAGTAGATATAAGTTTACATCACACGTACTTGTCACACAATAGAGATCTGCACTATAGCAACTCTAACTAGCTCTTAAAGACTAGAAAACTATCAATGCATCAAGAAATTTAAATCACAAAGTAGAACTCTAGAAATCTAGAGTCAGCCAGTAATGTCGTAAACTCAACAGACAGAAGTATCAACTTTTATAACTGTATTTGAAAAGATATGTTCAATAATATATTGGCGCGATAAAGTTAACAATTTTATTTACTCCTGAGATCCTAAGTGCGTTATATCCCAACATACTCCCTTCTAATAATCTTACACCGGTAATAGGAACGCCCATTTACGAGGAAAATTATTTTTATGTTTAGAAATACTTCCTGATTTGCATTATAGAATAACGGAAGCGCTATTTTTTCATTCATAGGCTTTGTCGTGAGCCCTATCACTTCGTTATCGGATTATTTGTAAAGTTTATTTTTATACGAAGAAGTAAAACTAATTATTGTAAATAATTAGTAGTCCATAAATCACTAATTATGTAAAGTATGTGAAACTCGGAACATGATTAAATAGAGTTTTTTGTAATTTTAAAATTGACAATAAAACCTTATTATTTATCATTTGTCATGTTCGTTTAAGGTTCAGGGGAACTTGAATTTTTAGGTTTGAATTTTTCAAGCACACATTTTTTTTGTCTTCTTATTTATTTAACTACCTAAGGCCTTAGTATTACCACCATTACCTTAAAATATCAAATCATCATAGTGACCATGGGTTGAACCCCGAAGTAAAACCATTTGAATTACCTGTTTGAATTACCTTCCTTATGACGTATTATAGTACTAAAATAAATAAAATCTTAATAGACGTCATGAATATCATATCATATATAATATATGATTTATATATATCTATATAGATTTATATATAAATATATAATATCAATTAAAATTACAGATTCGTGCTCAATTAGTAAAATCCTAAGCCAGTTTTCTAGTAGTTTTTTAGGCGTTCAACTGAATTGTGTTCTAACTCGTTTTCTAGATAAAAAAGATTTAATTAAATGTTGACCGGTTGGGCCCATTCCACAGTTGGATTAGTCAAAATCAGCAAAATACTTAAGAATTTGGAAACAGAGAGATTCCCCGACAGTTATTACGATCCGAAATAGGTCTCTTTTTACAAATGGGGTTCAAATTGAATTCTTTTCATCATTCGGACATATTGTCCCTCTCATACTTTTATAAAAAGAGACCTATTATAGAAATTCCAGCTAAAAATGGAGCTTTGACTAATTTTGTTGGAATTTTGATTCCAGTCGATATGGAGAAATTTAAATTTGTGAACGATCTTTCAACTTCTTTCTTATTAGTTTATAAGATTAATATTTCAATGCTAAGGTGTCAAGAAGGAGGAGGATTAATTTACAAGATTATCGACAATAATTTTCAACATCATTCCAATGATTATATTATCCCATTCATTTCCACAGTCCCTTACAAATACAAGATGTTCGAACCAGACACACAATTTAGTCTGGTTTATAACATAATTAAAAATAATTCCTATTAATGATCAATTTATTATTGTAAACTAACAAAGCATTTTTTTTTCTTGTTATGTGTTTTACTTTAATTTACATATTTGTGTAAATACATCCTTTAGCATGACTGCAAGACTTTCAATGAATTAAATATGACTAGCTGTTGCCCGCGATTTCGTTCGTGTGGTCTTGAGTTTAATGCGATAACATATTTAGTAGGAGTGCCCGGCTTTATAATGCCACTTTTGTGTACTTTTGGATACATAATATTTTTTGCTTTTCCGTCTTGTGAGAATACGAACAATCATGTTTTCTGACGCGTGAGCAGGCCACATACATACAGCTGTCCACGTGAGAAGTGAACGGACATTCGAAATTTATTACGCTCTCTAGCCTAATTGGTCTGTATGCAATATTTTTCATTGTGCACAAAAAACTGCAAATGTTTGAATTCGAATCGGACGAGTGGCAAAAAGTTGGTACATATCATTAGCAATTTATAAAATAACAAAATCTATTTTATTATTATATACAATGTTTCCAAAAGAAATATATATATATATATATATATATATATATATATATATATATATATATATATATATATATATATTAATAAAACTTTAAATTAATTTTAAAATCTAGAATTCTACAATTTAGTTGTACGTGCACACTCCAAAGTAAAAAATCTCTTTTTCATTTGTTAATTGGTTCAGTACTTCGTCTGAAAAATGGATCTTTTCAACAGAAATAATACCATAAGAAAGACAAGCAGTTTAACCTAACTTTTAATAAGTCTAAAATTAAAACAAAAAATTTTAAATCTGCAACCAACCCATGAGGGTTGAAGAAATCATCAACCTAAGAAAATGCCCGAGGGAAAGTATTACAAGTGCCACACCTCCTGTAATATATGAACATGTTTGTGTAAGGAGATCCTTTATCCAGGTACTTTTCAGTCTCCGCTTAATATTCTACGGCACGGAAGTAGAGTTTTTTAGTAATTTATTGGAATATCCGTTTAACATGTCATGAAATCGTTGGTGCGTATGCATCCATGCGCTGCATAGCGAGTTCTCTTGATTAATAGAGTTTTAAATCTGCACGCGGCGCTTGACGATCCATCTCCGTTTTTTTCCACCAACTCTTTGATTTTTCGCAGTTCACATTTGGACGGGAGCGCGAGAGGTTCATTGTTTTGTGTGCGCATGTCATTATTGATTTTCTTGATAGTTCAAAAGTTGAACAAAACTCTATCTTTCAATTAATATTTTACAAATCTTGACGTTACTAGAAATACGGTTATTTCGATGGATTCAACAATAAACTCCAATATTGTTAAATAAACTCAAATTAGCTAGCCCATAAATTTAGTTACAAAGCAATTCGAAAAAATAAAAGTCCTTGAAAAGTATGGGAAAGTGAGCTCTGAAATTACTAAACAGGTCCAGGTTTTGCCATATACGTATATCTTTCTCAATATCTTATATCGTTTATAATAAAATGCACAATAAATTATCATAAATTATTTTTCTTAATTCACGATTTCACGATGTCAAAGATTCTCATAACCAACCGATCATAATAAAAATTACATTTAATATTTAAATTATCAATTTTCAAGAAAAGTTTCCCCTTATTCACTTCCACAACTTTATTGATTATTCCTCACAACGTTTCGGACCCATAATGCCCACTTTCAAGTGATCTAAAAATATTGCACATTAAACATAAAGCAATCATAACAAAAATCAACTATTCAAAATTTAAAACTTACAAAAGTAATCAACAATTAAAATTCATGTAATATTAATATTATACTTACAGCAGCACAAAAAAAAACAACATGTCTAACAGAGAATTATCAATGGCAATAAAAGTGAAAATAATAAATACAAAACAGTTAAAACAACTAAGACGGACTGACTGGTTTTATAAGCTTATGTCAAAGATGGCTGACAAAATTAAAAAAAAAAAAAAAAATTAAAATACGATTATGCAAATGTCAGATTTGGTTTCTACAAAAATAATAAACTTGAAATTTCTTTGACCAGTATGAAGGACAAAATAGAAAAGGAAAACAAACAAAATGTCATTTATGAAATAAACTGCAAACAATGCAAGTATAAGTTTTATATTGAAGAAACTTCACAAAATCTTAAAACCAGGATGAATCAACATAAAACAAAATAAAAATTCCAAAAAAATATTAATGCTACTACGTTAGTTAGACACAGTACGGACAATAGCCATGATTTTGATTTTATTAAAGTCAGTATTTTAGATAGTGCTGGATTAATTTTTCAAGTTTATTATTATTGTAGATCCCAAATTTGATATTTGGATGGTCGTATTTTAAAAATGCCTTTTTAATTTTTACAATCAATCCAGATATATACTTAAGCTTAAAGGAAAACTTTTCCTGAAAATTGATAATTTAAATAATTAATGCACCCTTACGAAAACATAGTTTTTTTAAAAACTATTTTGAATAATTGCGTTTAATATATTTAAAAAATATTAATTTTTAATTACTGCAGAAATACAATATTGATCGCAACGTTTAGTTAAAATAATTTGTTATTGAGAAATATATTATCATTTAGTTAACAAACAAGCAGAGAACTAGACATATTTAAAAATACAAATGGAAATGATTACAACTACACAGTAAAATGACTACTGAGCGGATCACCGGAGGTTCGTTGAAATTAACAATTTCAATGAACTTCGGACGTGCAGCGAACACGTGGTACCCAATTGTATATTCACCTTCACGTACGTATGTGTTCATCAAATATTGCCATGCTAAACCCAGTAGGTAATGTTTTGTTAATAACCTAAAATGGTACTTGCATTTTTGCTCTCTTTGTACATATACAATTACTATCATGATATTTATTAATCATTTACATTAAATGAATGAAATTCATAAC
Organism: Rhaphigaster nebulosa; assembly: GCA_948150685.1. Classification (NCBI taxonomy): domain Eukaryota; kingdom Metazoa; phylum Arthropoda; class Insecta; order Hemiptera; family Pentatomidae; genus Rhaphigaster; species Rhaphigaster nebulosa. The sequence goes on along the minus strand of OX411309.1, from coordinate 32,900,128 downwards.
TAGATTTCATTTACAACCCTTAATATATAATATGTAATATAATATAAGTTAACCACTAAGTTGAGTATGTTGTTATGTTATTTGACTTATAATTAACAAAATAATAACTCTAAACCAATAAGAATTAAATTGATTTTATGTTTAATGTCTTTTTCGTGTTGTATATATATTATAAGTTATAAGTTATATATTATTATTATATGTTATTATTATAAGTTATATATACATATATATTTATATATTTATATATATATATATATATATATATATATATATATATATATATATATATATATATATATATATATATATTATATATTAACACGAATAAGACATAAAACATAAAATCAATTTAATTCTTATTGGTTTAGAGTTATAAGTAAGTTATAAGTTATATATTATTATTATATGTTATTATTATAAGTTATATATATACATATATATATATATATATATATATATATATATATATATATATATATATATATATATATTAATACGAATAAGACATGAAACATAAAATCAATTTAATGCTTATTGGTTTAGAGTTATTATTTTGTTAATTATAAGTCAAATACCATAACAACATACTCAACTTAGTGATTAACTTCTTGTTGTAAAGAGATGCAGAAAATCTAGTATATTTTGTATAATATCTATTTTGGATAAAAGATAATACAAGTTTACAAAAATTTAACATTTCGTAACAGGTAAAGTATCTCGTAACAATTTATTTTTCCGATACCGACCATCAAGTTCTTGACTTCTGATATACCTTGTTAATGGAAATTTTAACTTGATCCTTTGAAGTATGATCCTGATATTTCCTCCAGTTCTGAATATTGCTTTCTGTTGCCAAGGAGTGAACTTTCCTCAAATGTTGCCAGGAAAAATTTTAATATAAAAATTATTACTTTTATTCCAACATAGTGCATTTTTTTTGTGAATAAATAAGGTGGAAAAGGTCTTCTTAGCGACGAATAAGATTGCCAATTAAGAACAAACTGGTATTTAATATTATATTTTTTATATAAGGATGATTGTCAGAAAAAAACTACGAAAACATAGGTCACCAAAAAAGTGAGTCGGTTAACACTTTCCAAATAATCTGAAAGAAATTACAAATGACCTAGAGATACTAATCAATGATTATTAGGACAATTTGACCTAAAATTCAAATTTTGGGACAAACATTTAAAATTTCCAATTTTTTGAAGTGACGGTTATGATTTATTTATTATTTTTTGTGATCTGGTAATGAGATTTGTGGATTGTGGTGAAAAACAGACTTTTCAATACCAGTAACATCCTGCATGTTGGTAAATTTTTTGAAATTTGAATTTTTTGGAAGTTGTTTATAAATAAGGTTTTATAAATGAATTTCATACAGAGCTTATTTTATCAATATAATTTCGTAATATATAATTCTTAACAAATAATTATATGTAACTTTAGTTTTCTTTTTTTTTTTTTTTGCTTTTGTTCCGCAGTTATTTTTAAATCAATCGTATTTCATATCTTTCTCATTTCTCTTTGTTTACTCGTTAATATTATTTCAGGATATGAACACTGCTGTAGCATTGAGGATGACCAATATTGTTTGTCCAAAACATAGACTAATTTGAAAAAAATCTTATTAATTATTAATGATTTTGACCGATCCCTGATTAAAAATTTATCTGAAAAATAGATAATCTGTTACATTTTAGGTTAGTTAAATTAGCTTTGCTCAGTTCCAAGAACCTCATGAATGAACGGTGTAAGGCAATGAACGGGTAAAGGCAAATAATCATTTCCTAGTAAAATGATTATTTGCCTTTACCCGTTCATTAGAGCCCCTGGTTATTGACCTTGTGTTGTGCCTTGACCGGTCCTTTCTCCTCAATCAACCTTAGCCCATCCTATACCATCAGTGTTCACTGAAGAAGTAGACCGTGAGGATAATGTGAGGTGCTATTCGGAGAGGAAATATGGTTTATCTGCAAGAAATAACGTATTTTTCTCTTTATTAATTTATTTTTTGAATTTACTTTCTTTTTTTAATTGTAAACTCACAACTTTCACATAAAGACAGTTCATGAAAAGTACGGGAAAAGAAATTCAAAAGTTGTAATTTCAGGCGAAGGTGTATACGCTCTTTGAGCCCTCTTAGATGAATACTACCAAAGCGCTGTCAGGTACTAGATTTTTTCTGTCGCCATTCTCTAGCTCTTTTGATAAGACCAAGATCAGGTCACATATCACTTATAAGAATATGAATCGATACTTATTCTTTTTGAAATAATTTAAACAAATAACTAGAAAAATTTCATACTAAGATATTTTTAACATTTCCACAAATATTGTCGATTATGCCCAACTGTCGCTGTATCACACTCGATTTTGCAGATATAGGATAAGATAGAAATAAGCCACTGCACTAGTAACTGAACCCATTTTATTTTACATGCTAGATACTGAATAAACAAAAAGATAAGAAAATAGAAGTAAGAAAAGAATAAAAAAACAAAACAAACAACAGCTGGATTATCCCCAACCCATTGCAGGATCATACACCTGCAATACTGAGACCTGCAATAAGTCCTCCAGACTCTAAACTCTAATGAAACAGAAAATACATTTTTTACTACTGCTTGCCTCGAACCGAAGTTAAAATAAATAAAAGATTTAATAAAGCGTCACCATTCTATTCTACCTTATTCCCTTTTTTATTCATTTAAAAATATTAATTTTCAAATTTGATATATATATTACGAAAAAATATTGATAAAATAAGCTCTGTATGAAATTCATTTTTAAAACCCTTATTCATCTTAGAAAACAGGGATTAATAACTTCCAAACAATTCAAATTTCAAAAAAGTTGCCAACATCCAGGATGTTTCTGGTTTGGAATGATTCTTTATTACAGTGTTGAAAATTATGTTCTTCACTACAATCCACAAATCTCACTAACCACTCACAATGGCGAACACGAACCTTTTCTAATAGTCCATAGAAGGCGTGGAGATGCAAAACGAGACAAATCCAAAGTTGAAATATTTTCAAGAAACTCTATAATAGGCATAATTCACATTGTTTTTATTTGGGAACAATTATAATTACAACAGATTTTTTTAACTAAATTAGGTATAGGTTTGTAAAATACTGTTTGATTTTTCCAAATACCAATTTTTAAAAAGAATTAAATGAATACATTTTATTCCATTCTGTAAGAGAAAATGAAAACAAAAAATCAATAAAGAGTGAAAAGTCATAACTATTAACACATTATGTTATTTCAATCATTTTAAATTAATATCAAACAAAAATGTGAAGAGGAAACAAAAAATAAAACAAATGAAGTACATATATTTTCTCAATAAATTACTTTTTTTAGTAATTTAAAAGTATTTTTTTAGTGTTTATAACAAGCCCCAAAAAGTACTCTTCAACTGTTGTGATTTCAGTATAGAAACTCTATAATAAAAGCACACTGCACGAATTAAAAAGAAAAATATATTAAAATGTAAATTCATTGAAGCAAAATAACAAAAAGGAGTTAAAACCTCATCAGTAGTAGAATAAAATTGATTAAAAAAAAAAAGACTTAGATCGAATTGGCCGATAATTGAACATTTTAATTTGAGGTATTATAGTATTAGGTTATTGTTTGAGGTATTAGCATTCCAACATCCGGGCACATTTACCAGGAACGGTATCTCTAATAACTTCAAATTTATTAGTTGGATTGGAATTAGTAAATGTAGAAATGTTTAAAAAAATGGTAAATGGAGATCGTATCATCCTCTGGTGTTTTAACAACTTTCGTTTTTAATTCGTTTTACCTCGAGGATTTTTCCTCGACGCTGTCGTACTTGCTTCACGATATTTCTCTCTAATTAAACGAAATAAATTAAACACAGTAACATAGCAAAAAGGATTACTACAGTTCATTGATACTTTTTCACGTGGCATACACATTGACACTTCATACATATATGCATATATGTAGCATATATGGATTCATATACATGCAAATATAAAATAATAGAAAAACTATATTCTTTAAATATTCAATGGTTTATTAAAATATTAATTTATTATTAAGCAATTCATCGTATTGTCTATCAGATGATAGAATTGCATGGTACGGCGTTTTAGACTGCAAACCCGCTTTACCTTTCTGCCTTTTCGGCTAGGTATGGACAAACGCCTGCTCGTACTGCATTCCTTCATTTTAATGATTATGTTTTCTTTATGCGTATATTCAAAACCATTTGATTTTGACATTTTTTTTTTTTAAACTTTATTATTTTGTAAGATTTATAAACGAAAAACCTTCATAAGTGACTTCCATTCTTATTAAATAAAGTGTATCGTTTTTGATGATGGAGTTTGCTATGTCCAAGATCAATACTAAAATTTATTTAATTTATGAGGGATAGAGTAGAAATATGGAACAATAAAAACCATCATAACAGATAATCAGTTATTTTTTAAGTTATATTTGTATTCTACAGTTTTTTATTAGTCAAATTTTTTAGTAGTTCATTTTTTTTATTCAGCTTTAAATAACTCAAGCAATGTTTTCATGTTCAAACTTTAACTTTTGTTGAAATATAGATTGTTCTGCTATTAGGACTTTATAAATCAGGGAAACTATGCTTTAATGGATTACTATATATGCACAAACATTTAAAGTTTCTATTGAACCAATCATCAATATTTAGTTGCATGATTCTTGAATTTTTTATTGAAAAATCACATTCCGAAATATTTCAATTTCTTAATAATCGGATTTGTTAAGCTATATGTAATTAAATCAAACGATTTAAAATAATCAGTAAACCGCTGAAAAGAATCATTTCACCAAAGTATTTACTTAATGGATAATGATATTATGAACTTTAAAAAAATGCGCTAGTCAGATTTTTATTTTATCAACTATTTCTCACAAATTGTGTTTTCATACAAAAATGCATATTTATTTTCTCGTTAACAATAATGATTAAAACTAGGTTGTATAAAATTATTCAATCAATAAGTGATTTCCAAATTTAACTCTATTCGAAATTTCGCGTGAAATCCTCTTCTTGATCCAGTATCTTAGCCTCGAAACCTAATAATTATTTTTACTATAAACCTAAGTATTTTTAGTAACCTAATTATCTCCCTTATTATTTTATCTCCCTATTAATTACATGTAATCGTAGTTATGAAATGTCTATTATTTTCGTTCCCTGAAAAGAAAAAATATAATAGGAAAGTTTAGCACCGATTTCGATTTGCGATTTGAAGATGTTTTTGTAATAATCGGGGAATATTTCTGATGAAAATGTTCTCAATCATTAGGTTACATCCTTGAAATAAGTCTCAAAAAAGCAAAAATGAATAACTCATAAAAAACAACGTTTCGGCTAATTGCCATTTTCAGATTTTATCTGCAATACAACTTTTGTGATTAACCATTATCGTCTGAATAATTTTACAAAAAAAAAAAAATAAATTAGTCATGTGACTTAGCTTATATAATTATTTTTGTCATAGAACGACTAATGTTTTTTGCTGATTGCCAAAGCTGATTTCATTCGAGAATTCCCATCTTTTAAAAGTTGAATAGGCAGGTTATCATGCCTGAGCAAATCGCTCCCTTTCATGGTTCGTTTTTTCGGTAGTTACGTCTTGGAACTCCCTTGGTTCCATTATCTCGTACAATTGGATCCCCTTCCTATTTCGGCAAAAGTTTCTAGAAGTGTTTGACTCAACTTTCAATCAGTATTAGTTTTTGACCTTGTTTCCATCTTTTCTCTGGTGGTTGCATTGCCTTTAATCTCCAAAAAGCTTCACTGGCCATTTTTGCTGGTGTGAAATAATAATACCATGCATAATTTTGTTATTTGGGAATGCTGTATCCGGTATTGGCTAATATTTTATTTCTATTTTCTTCTCGGTTTACATTCCTATAACCCTTTAAATTCATACAGGTTTTTTTTTTTTTTTTTTGAAGAGTCATTTCTTCTTACTGAGAATTTATACCCTAATTGATTATTCCACCGATACTCCTTTTTAACTTAGATTACATCATTGTGAATAGCCCTGTTGTTTAAAAGCTTTGATGGCGTCTCTGTAGTTAGTGTTCTCTTCGCTTTATAAATCTATGTTTTGATTTCATCTTTAGTGTTTTATTTTTATTTGCTGAGTTGGAAAGAGAATTAAGTGATGAATCATTCTTTTTTCAAGTACAGTCTAATTTAGCTCCTTTCGACCAAACTTAGCGTTTTAATCCTCGAATGGCATGTCTATTCAAGTGATTTGGTTAAGAAAATTAATGTAAAAATATTTTTATATTCCGTTAGAAATTTATACTTTTCCCTTTTCCTCTTTCATTTTTACTAACGTATTAAATTTAGTTATGCTAAATTTTCTTTAAATAAATGCCCATGAAAAGTCCAGTAGTAAATCGAGTTAGATAGTAAATCTAATTCATTTTACTTAATAAGAATGGAAGTCACTGATGAAGATTTTTCGTTTATAAATCTTACAAAATAATAGAGTTAAAAAAAAAAGTGTCAAAATCAAATGCTTTTGAATAAACACACAAGGAAAACATAATCATTAATTAAAATGAAACATTGCATTAATGAAGTGATCGTAGCAATGCAGTACGCGCAGGCGTTTGTCCATACCTAACCGAAAAGACAGAAAGGTAAAGAGGGTTTGAAGTCTAAAACGCCGTATTATGCACCTCTATCATCTGGTCGATAATACCTTGAATTGCTGACTAATAAATTAATATTTTAATAAACCATTGAGTACTTAAAGAATAGAGCTTTTTTATTTGTTCATATATACATGTATATATGCATATATGTATATATGAGCCGTGGAGATGCAAAGATAAGAGTATTTGTTTCTATTTTTAATGTTTTCCACTCTCTACCATGTACCACCATCCAGAATGTGCAAAATCCATTCTCAATGAACAGTAGGAAATTTTTATGATATATTATTGTGCTTAATTTATTTTGAAAAAGCCTCGTGATAATACGAATTGGAAACGGAAGTTGCTAAAACATCAGATTGTACGATCTCTATTTACCATTTAAACTTTTAACATTTACTAATTCCAATCTATGTAATCAATTTGAGCATATCAGATATACCGTTCCTGGAACTTGTGCCCGGACGCTGGTGTGCAATTAACTCAAACAATATTAATTAAAAGCATTATCGACCAATATGACATAAGAATTTTTTTTTTAATCAATTTTATTCTACTACTGATGAGGTTTGAACTCCTTTTTAGTCTCTGTTATTTTGCTTCAATGAATTTATATTTTTCTTTTTATTTCATGCAATGTGCTTTTATTAAAGAGTACCTATACCGAAATCACAACAGTTAAAAGAAGTTTTGGGGGTTTGTTATAAAAACTTTTAAAAAAATACATTAAAAAATTAATATATTGAGAAAATATATTTACCCTGTATGTTTTGTTTTTATTTCCTTTTCACGTTTTTGTTCGATATTAAGTTAAAATGATTAAAATAATATAAAGTGTTAATAGTCATGAGTGTTTTAATTTTTGATTGAGTTTGTATTTTCATTTCTCTTGCAGAATGGAATAAATCTTATTCATTTATTTTTTTTTTTTAAATTTGGTATTTGGAAAAGTCAAACGATATTTTACAATCCTATTTCTAATTTATTTCAGTAAATTCTGATGTAGTAATAATTGTTTGCAAAAAAAGAACAACGTGAATTATACACATGTTAGTGTTTATTGAAAAAAATTCAACTTTGGATATGTACCCTTTTAAAACTCCAGAGCTTACGAGTATATGGACAATAGAAAAGGTCCATTCATTACTTTCCCAATATCTTATAAAAATATTAATTTACAAAGCACCAATTCATGGTATTATCAGATGTTTTACAAAGCACAGAACATAGACTGCAAAAACGCTTTACCTTTCTGCCTTATCGGTCAGGTATAATCAAACGCTTGCATGTACTGCATTCGCATACTGTTCATTTCATTAACGCAATTTCATTTTAATTATTATATTTTCCTTTTGCGCATAATCAAATTCATTTGATTTTGAAGTTCATATTTTATATTATAAATATATATATTTATTATCATTAATTACTAATAAGCTTACAGCGTAACAGGGACTTTTTAAAAGCAGTTTTCTAACTGTTTTATCTACATTAGTGCAAAAAATTGAATTTAACAGAGAATAGATCAAAAGATAAAATATTTATAGCATTGGTATAATGGGCAAATTTGTTTTATTGTTGATTTGTATAACAACCAGAAAAAAAAAATTAAGATGGTCTAATACTTAATAGTAATAAAAATGTAAATCATTATCATTTCAATATTAAGTTTAATGATAGAAATCATATTACAGTGTCATATCTTATTAAATAACCCATGTGATAGATATGCTGTTTTATTTATTATTTACAAATATAAATGAATATACTTATGCTAAAGAAAGTTGAATAAGAATATATATATATATATATATATATATATATATATATATATATATATATATATATATATATATATATATATGTATGTATCTGAGGGCCTCAAAAAATGATTCTCTATTTCACTTAGTTCCTCAATACATCAAACCCCAAAAGCTCATGTCATCGAGTATTGGATCTAAAAAGTTAATAGCGACTGATATTGACGCTACAAAGGCCAAATAAGTATCTGGTTGACAAGCAAACCTACCTAAACATAGTTAATCGTTCGAAAATCAACATTGCATAATAAAAATAATTAACCGAAGTTAAGCAACCATTAAAAATAAACGTAATAAATTGGCGAAGAAATTGATCATCAAAAATTTTTTAAAGAGAGTAATATTACATCATTGAGAGTGATATTTATTTAGAGTAAAATATTGGATCATTAATCTGTTTTTTTTATATAGCTAAATAAGAAAGAAAACTAAATGACATGTTATTGACGAGGGTAATTCATTTTATTATTCTTCGGTACTGAATTCACTCCTAAAAATTATTATTTATAATAATATAACCGACATTCAGGAGATGAGCCAAAGTAATAATAATCTAAAAAGACACGAAATAGAACATCAACCAACGTTACCATTCCGATGGGCTAAATTTACTTGCATAATTATCAAAATATATGATAATAGATGCTTGCATGATTATGTAAATATATTCCTATTGAGGTTCGTATACCTCGGGATATAATATAGCATAAATGCTATTATTTATAATAGGAGGTTCCAAGTTTACTCGATTATAAATACCTATCGGTGCTTTCTAAAAAAAAAATCTAAAAATAAAATTATACAGAATGGTCAAATTAAACCATTTCTTTTATCTATTTTACAGTTTTTTGACCACTGGTGTCATTTACACTAAAGTTATAAATTAAGAATAAATTGATTACAGTGAATAAATTTTGACATTCAAATACAAACGAGAATGTTGAGCTGATGGTTCAGCGAGAGAGTGGAGTGACTCGGGTCATGGGTTCTGTAAAAGGGACCCATGAGAGTGGAGAGCGACCACTGACACCGCATGGTAATGATGAGTAGCAATGAGAGCAGTAGCAAAGATGAGTAAGAAGGAAGTATCGCGCATGATAATTAAGATTTGGTGCGAGAGGGTGTCATATTTCACAGATATAGCGTGCAAGGTTTGCAAAATACCTCCTTTCACAAGCTAGATTGATTTATTGGCACAAAACATTCTCTGAAGGACGAGCTAGAATGGGAAATGGACCCCACGATGGCCGGCCGAGAACAGGTTTGACAGCCAACCATATTCAAAAGGTATTCTTTTGCTGGTTGTCCTTTACTACAGACATCATTTAATATTTCCTACTATTTCATTTCAAGTATGGTCTATCCTAACATTGGTAACACCTCTCCTCTCCATTTCAACTTCAAATTTCCCTTTGGATGTTTCGCGGACTTTTGCACCATCCTTAGGTTATCACCTCTCACGTTGAACAATATATCTTGCCACTCGTTCTCGTTAATCCAAGATATTACATCTTTGCTATCGGATGTTGTGACCAATTGGCCTCTCTTTATCGTTAATCTTGTCTGCAAATCTGCTCTTTCATTCCCGGTGAATTCACAACGACGAGGACGTCATAAAAACAAGAGTTTACAACCTGAGCTGTTCAATATTTTTAAATAGAGCTTATATTATCACCGGTGTATCGAGAAGAAATCAAGCAAAGATTTGAGTGCAGATAATCGAGCGGGGTCACCTTTGGACGGATATTGCAAACAGTGCGACTGATTAAATCATTTCAAATTTATATCTTAATTCAAACCTGTCACAGAATAAAAGTGGAAATAAGCAAATAACAGGAGATGGTTATTGAATGGCAAGTATGGAGAAAACATGCCATGTAGAACTTCTTCTCGGAATTGATTCGATCCCCATAATTCATAGAAGGAGATCTCTCATCCAGCTAATTTATATTAGCCTCTACGTATTTCTGAGGTTGTCAGCTGTAATTATCTTGTTGGTATATTCGTTAATTATATAATATAAACGGACAATGAGCATGATGTATAGGTCGATTGTTGGTAAGAATAAGTCGATATGTAGAGTTTTGTTATTAAAATACCGATAAACTTCTGTTACTAATGTTAATATTATGAATTGAAACGATTGTGTTTTTTTTCAATATACCGTGAATCAGTGAGCCCTATGTCCATAAGATTTAAGAAGATTTGTGTTTGCATTTAGTTTCTGTCTTATGTTTAGTTCATACCATCAATAATGTATTTAGTTACCTGCCTCATACATAATGTTATATGCTATATATACAAACATTATTAATAATATATACACATCATTCTCATATAGGTGGAGTAAACTAGTCCGGTAAATAGCTCTGTAGGTTCTTGCAGATACGTGCCGGCTTCCCAGAGGTTAGCAAAGTTCATTTCGTGGGATTTCCAAAAAATAAACAATAGCTGACTGGAATGGGATCGAATCCATACTGTTCCGAACTATTAATCCTCTTTCCAACACGTGTCTTTAATAAACCCAAGGCATAGTATTGCAAATTGTAAACAACAAACAGCGTACCGTTACAAAAAAAATAAATAGATGTAAAAAACAGTATTTTAGTAAAATTAATTGAATGGTGCAAACAAGCCACAACAAAGAGAAATAAAAGTTAGCCTATGCTCTACAGCGGGGCAAGCATCAAATCCTAATGGTGTCCATCTATATCTTTACCTTTTCCTTGTTTTCAAGGTTATCTAAACGCTTAACATAAAACAACAATTAGAGTGTAATTATTATTGTTGATGATATGCTGAAAGTAGCAGGCATTCATTGATCCTCGAAAAATAATATTTTAAATATTATATTAATTTTAAATCAAAAATATTAAACTAATTATAATTATTAATAGTATGAATTTCATAATTTAATTATAAAATTATTTTATAATCCTCCAATACATATTATTTTCTAGGATCAAGAAGGGTTTGTTCTGACATGTATTCGGTAAAACGATTTAGATTGATGTTCTGAATATCTCATGATTAATGCTGATCTCAATCTAACCAAGAAAACCACCTGGTATCGAATGGGCAGTTCGAAAACACTTTTTTAAATCTGTCAACAATCTTGTTAGTACCTGAAGATTATATTTAAAACAATATAATTTTGACTTCATGAGAAATACCAATTAAAAAGTTTCTAAAAGCTTGTAAAAAAATATTGCTCTTTTCATACGTTGAGATTTGTTTGCATACATTGGTAGGGCAAGTTTGTGACCGTTAATGTGAGGTTGTTTAGCAGCACCACACTTTTGTGCCAATCAAATCCATGTCTTTGGCATGATGAATTTAAATCCTGTTTATTGCAATATGTCCAATCAACCAAGCGGGACGGATTCTGATTTCTAAAACAAACACAATGAATTTACAGTTTCTCAGTTAGCATGAATTGAAACCAATCGTACACAGGTAGGAACTAGGGTAAAATGAAAATCGATTGTATTTTTGTATCTACATTACCATGGAATAACCAGGTTGGTGCGAATTAGCCTAATTTCATGTATGAATTTTTACTTTGAATAAATTATAAAACGAAATAGAATTATTATAAAAAAAAGTTTTGTATACAGCCTCTCCAAATGGAGTTGAAAATGGGAATTGAAAATTTATATGCGAATTGAGTTGGTGTTAGAGAAGAAGCTTTAAGGGGTCTCAAATGTTTTCTCCCACTCCTGGTATTTTGATATTTTCAATTTTGTGTAAATCCGACCTTGGGGTTAGACCTATACTGCTTACGGTTTTTGTTACAGCTAATAATAATGTAATTAAAATTTTTATTTTTTTAATCATGTAAAAGCTCTATAATTATCATACAAATTGATGGGCTTGCACAGAATAAGTAGTAGCTCAAAAATAAATTATTAACATCATCAAAATAAATTTTGGACGAAGGCCATTATAACTTAATAATAACTTGTTTGTACTGGCAGATAACATAAAAATTGTCCAAAATGATTTTATTGAAGATGATTTTATTTGGGTGGATATATCTTGCCACCCTTCCTCTTTTCTCTTGGAAGGTCTTTCTCCAGCTGATATTTTCCAGATCAAAGATTTTTAGGGCGTTCCTTCCCTTTATTGGTATTGGGCTTCTTTCGGTATAACTTAATGGGGATCTGATTTAATTTGAATCTAAAAGATTTTTATTGCCCTCGTTAAGGAAAGGGAATATCACAATATATATTTTGTGTAGTGAAAGAGCTTTGCTGTATGTTCAGCAACTTATTATATTCAGCGACTTTTCTTTATTTATTTAAAATTAGTATTTCATCTTAGCATCAATATTTACTTTTTTTATATGTACTTTAAAAACATTTTTCTGTAACTAACTCTTCACAGAAAAAAAAATGAATGTACTTTTTTCCTAGAGGTCCCATTGATTCCTGCACGTTTTTCATAAGATAAATTTCGAAATTTTATTAAGCATATTCTTTTTTTATACAGTACATCCCATCTACCTTTCTTTGCTATCGTAGATCGCTTTATTCGATTGCAAAACATAGTTAAAAATTTGTTAAAATATTTGTTAAAAATAGTTAAAATTGCCCCCACCGTTTATCCTGTGACAAAGAAACAATATATTATAAAAGATAAAAAATAGTACCTAACTTCATTGTTGGCATTGCCAGATTCGTAGAATTTTCAACATTAACATTGTTTCATTCATTTTATATTTCTTTATTAATAAGGCTTCTTTATTTAGTTTTTATTTCAAGTAAGACGGTACTCCTGATACGAATGAAAAAACATAAACATAGAATAACTGTACATTATCGTGTGAAGATTATTTGTAATAATCTTCATAAGATATTTTGTCCAAGTAAATGAAAGTTTAAAAAAAAGATATTATAATCATTTTTTGAAAACTTTTCTTTGGTATTAACCCAGAAAGTATGATGAAGAGAAATTTCTCCTGAATCATAAAGACATTCTTCAGTCGCTTTAAAGTCTTTTATTAGAAAAAAGTTATATTTTCGCTCGATAATAGAAACTTCTAACTTCCTATTCTATTTCCCCCTCTCCCCCCCCCTTTCTCTTAATGTTAACAATTATAGAAGAATATTTGGCCACTAAGTATACGTTTTATTTAGAAGAGTATTGAAGAAATAAAAACAAATTCTAAAAGTAGGCTATAACTTCCTCAATAACATAGAATGCTGTAAAAATTAATCTTGTTCAATTAATATATTTGATATCTCAGTTGAGGCCTTTCTTTATTAATCTTTCTTTAATGTATTTCTTTATTTAAGGCGTTACGTTAGAATCTTCGATGGTGGGGTTACAAACAATCAAATTCCAATTTCTGGTACGAATACAACTCAACAAGTAAATTATAATAAAAAAGATTATATGACTTTTGATATTTAGGTGAGTATAATATTTAGTAGGATCCTCTGGAAATAAAACAAAAGTAATTAAAACGTTAGCTGTAAAAACGTAGAATTGTAAAAAAGTAGAACTAAATACATACTGACAAGAAATTCAGCCACTCCACACCAGCCTGATATTTCATTACATCGTAATGTAGATTGTGAATAAAAAAAATACAGTCTTTTTTCAATTTACCTTAACTGTGAACCGTAGCGTTCAATTCTAGCTAACTGAGAAACTAAATTATTAAAAATGTCAATTCATTGTGCTTGCTGTCAGAAATAAGAAACTACCCCCTCTGATTGATTAGACAGATTGCAATTAACAGGACTTAAATTAATTAGGACAAAGTCATGGCACACGTTTAATAAAATAAGAGGTCATATTCATTATATAGTCGTCAATCCAAATTACAAATACCTATTAAAAAGCCCTATGATTAGCACAAAAGTGTGGTGCTGCTAAACAACCTCACATCAAGGGTTCCAACCTTTCCTACCAAAGGCTACTCACGCGATTACCAATGTTTGTAATCAAAACTCAACGCATCAAAAGAACATTCTTATTTTACAAGTCTTAAGAAACTTGTTATCATATATTTTTCAGGCGGACAAAATTTTTTTTTTTTTAAATAACTTCTAACCTGCATTTTCTGGCTCTTAAAAGGTCGTTTGTAGTATTTAAAAGGTGTTTTCTAACTGCCAAATCGATACTTGTTTTTTATTATTGATTATAGATTGAAATCATCATTCATCAATATTCAGAACATCAATCTAAATCGTTTCACTAAAAAACTGTCAAAACAGATCCTTCTTGACCCCAGAAAATAATATTTATTATAATACAATATTTATAATTAATATATAAATCCTATAATATTTTGGATTTATAATAATTATATTTGAAATATTATTATAGGGGGATCAATGATTTTCTTATTCTTTCAATGAATGTCATCAAAGATAATTATCACGATCTAACTGTGATTTTTCTAAAAGTTATATAGCCTTGCAAACAAAAAAAAAAAGGTAAAGGTAAAGGTAGATACCACTATTAGGGTTTGTTGCATGTCATTCTGTTGAGCTTGTGTTATTTTTTATTTCTCTTTGTTATGGCTTGCTTGCAATAGATTGTATCGTCCTAGGTCAGAGTAATACAGCGTTACCACCTTAGAAAACGATTAATTCCCGAAATAATAGTGGTAACATACTTGAGCACTCGTTTCCACCATTTTTCGGATACATAAGTTCTTGATGACCTCCTCACCATTTAAACTACAGTTTATTTTAAATGTAAATATTTTGGACATTCACTGTTTACTAATGATACCAATAATATGCATAAAAAATGGAGTCAACTCCATAATAATCAGAGGAACGTAAAAACAATCCCAAAGTCAATAGATGCGAATTTGTTGCGATGTATATCAGACATCCCCGAAACTCCCATAATCTTGTTCTAGGGGTTATGAAACGGATATGAAAAGCGCAAAAGTCTATTATTTTCGGAAAAATGCCACAAAAAAGCAGCCAAACATGTATCAGAACGGACAACTTCAAACCATGCCAGACAAGAGGAACCACAACACACTTTAATAGAATAAAACGGATCTAGTATCTACAGAGGCACGATTTTGTGGTTTTTAGTCCTGATGATATCTTTAATCGGTGAAACATTGAATGGTTGGTTCTAAACAACTGTTTAAGAGACATTTTTTTTAATCTCCCAATCATAGACATCCTCAGAGTTTTTACTTAAATCGGACAGATAAATACATGATATTGATTGTTCCACTTTAGAATTCTGAAAGGAAAGGAATCTACTTCGTTTTTTTACGCCCAAGAGGCCTCCATTGAAGAAGTGAAAAGGGATCTTGGAATAAGAAGGAGGACAGAAGACTTATCGGGATTTCTTTGCTTAGGGTCTTTGGTAGTGGAGGCAATAAAGGGTGTAGCCAATATCGGCTCGATGAATGTCCGGCCAATAATACTACTGTATAGAAGGCCCACAGGTCGACTGTTTCGATATTGTCGAATATTTCGATATTTTCGATTGTTTCGATATTGTCATATTCCATTCAATTTTACGTTGATTCTCCTAAACAGAATATGAAATGTACCATAATAAAAAAAAAAAAAAAAAAGGAAATTTTAAAACATAGATAAAATTCTGAAACATGGATCGATTAATATGTTTGCCCTAATGTGCGTTTTTAATTTCATAATTATAAACATTAAAAACTATTCTCATGTATTAAACATATTAATTATCTCAAAATATAGCAGAAACCTGTTTATCTGGATCTGCCTTATCTGAAACACGGATTATCCGGAATTCTTTCCATTATTTCTTTTTTTTTTTAATTTATTTATATATATTCTGATGCTTACGTTCACGATAGAAACAGAAATCATTTTACATAGTATGCGCAGAAACTCTTAATTTTAATTATACGATTAAAAGAATAACATGTAAATAGATTGTAACTAACATCCAATTTTATCAGCAAAAATATATACATAATTCGTATTTGGTACAAATTTTGCGGAATTCTTAAATGTGAAGCATATGAAGGGAAGGTAACCCCCAAAAAAGGATTAACCAAAAAGGAAAACTCTTATAGAATGGTTTTATTGTAAATATAATATTGAAGAATAAAAAGTTTAAACGAACACGGGTAAGCAAATGAAGTCTTGACCAATAATTAGGCCAAAAACATAAAATAATGGCACGAAAAAATGTTTCGGCAACTGATACAGAAATGACTGAAAATATACAAAAAAAAAAAAAGGATTGCAGAATTAAGGAGCTTCCTATCAAAAGTTAATACATCCAAC
Organism: Rhaphigaster nebulosa; assembly: GCA_948150685.1. Lineage (NCBI taxonomy): Eukaryota > Metazoa > Arthropoda > Insecta > Hemiptera > Pentatomidae > Rhaphigaster > Rhaphigaster nebulosa. The sequence continues at coordinate 32,883,351 of OX411309.1, read as the reverse complement.
AGGACACAATTACAATTATAGTGGTTAATCAAGTTATTTCATTTATACAACTCCAAATTACAGTAATTGGAATTGGAATTACATTTTGCCCAACATTGATATCCACTTCACATAAATCAAGTTTTTTACAAATTAAAAATCTACGTCTAAAAATAATTCAAATTCAAATTTTTCCCTTTTCAAACAGGCTAAGCTTCTTATGGGCACTCAACAGCTCGGGTTTTTAGTCTCTTTCGTTAGTTGTATGCAGCGGAAAAGAAGATTGTCAAGTCGTCTCAACTTACCCATTCTTTTATTTTATGTTTTTATACTTTACAATTTATTTTTTCCCTCAGTAGATTTCCAAATATGGGCATCTTGGTCATCTTGGCTAGATATTTTAGATATTTTCATATATCTGATGAAGTATGAATATTGCTTATTTCCAATCCATGCAGCTTCTTTGGCTGCTTGGTCGTCAGATAGGTTTTACAAACAACATTTTCAACAACAATTTTCTTTATCTCAATTTGATGCCCCTATATATAATGTAATTATATTGTAAAAACATTTACTTATTTTTAATACTTTTCCAAAACTGGACATATTGACTCTTTATGGAATATTCGTCAATTAGATTTTGCGTCGAATGAGAACAGTAGCACCGAATCTACGCTTCAGAATTGGCAAACTTGTGAAGTTATCAATACTAACCAATAATTATTGATAATTTCAAAATTTTGTCAATACTAAAACGTAAATTTTGTTCAGGCACAGGTAGTTAGCAATGTCACTTGATCACTTTTACTTCTAACCAAACGACATGACAGTCGCGTTTCTTTTATACATGTTGAAGGTCTTTGACAATGTTATGATAATGGTTCAACCCATCGACTATCTTATAGTTTACTCCTTTCCGGAGTTTTTCTCCGGCTAACGTATTTTCGGATATCTTGGATTATTAATAGACAGAAGAACGATAAGGACTTTCTCGTAATACATTCAAAATTAGAATTTTATATTTAAATATTAATTTGCATGGGTCACAGAATTTTTTTAAAGCTCTTGTTCTTCCGACAATTTGCTCTATTTGATGAAACCATTGCATTCGACAGATCCATCAATAGCTGTGATACATGCATATGGAACAATATTCAACCCCTAGTCCGAGAAATTCTCTTTCTCTTTATACAATTGAATCCCGTACCTTTGTCCATCTCCTTTTTTGTAATATAATCGTAACTTCATTTGGGCCGTAATATAAGGTAAATAATAATTAACATTCTATTTAATTTTATTTTATTAATATGAATTGGAAAAGAAATATTTTTAATTAGCTATATGTAAAAATATAGTGTTATTTTAATTTTTAATAAGGACATGGCCAATTTTATTTGATTTTTTAAATGGCTGGACTATTTTTTTCGCTCTACTATTGTCCTATAATTTATCCTAAGAGGACAGCTGTCGAAGGATAAATAGATTTATTTTTATATAATTTAAAAAAAAAAAAAAAGAATGTTTGGTTTTATTGTCGTCCCCATTGTCCAAGTCCCCTTTTGTCATAAGCTAATGAACCGTTTCTTATTAATGTTTGGAAGTAGCGGTAAGTTTATTGAACTTGACAAAGACTTTCAACAAAAAATATTCCATGGCAAAGTCATGGATAGTCTTTCAGTTGAAAAACATTTATAGTTATTTTAGTTTCGCTTTGTTACTGAACTGTATAATTTTCCTTGAACCCGTCCGCCGTACGCAGTCCGCGGCTTTTCTCCGAGACTACTGGACCGATTTTCTTGAGATTCGGTACCAAAGTCACAGGTCATCCCGGGATGATCCTCAGAACTCGACATTACCATCCGTCTGTTTATTTCAAAATGGCGGCCGATTAAAGATCTTATATACCCATAACTCGGCGATTTATAAACATCGAGGAGAAATGTAAGGTGTTTTGGAATCAGCATAACAAGGCATTAAAATAACAAAAAAAGAAAAAGAAAAAAATGAAAAACAAAAAATCTATAATAATTGCCTATTAAACATCTTATATACCCATAACTCGGTCATTTATAAGAAGTTTCAAGATAAAATATATGATTGCCTTACGTAAATATTTTCTTAAAATCCGTAAACGATTATGCCTTTAATTCTCGAGCGATGTAAGGTAATAGTTATTTATATTTCGTCAGTTGATTGAACACTGTATTATATTACGTTTACAGAGTGATATAGAGTGTTTATTTATAGAGTGTTTGGTTAAAATTAAAAATTAAGCAAACAAAATATATATATATATATATATATATATATATATATATATACTTTTATATTTATATATATATTTCTTCTCTTTCGTCTCTTTTATATTTATATATATATATATATATATAAAAGAGACGCTTTTTGATGGTAAGTTGGTAAGTTTTATGAACATGGAAATTAAGTTTTGATGGAATATAAAGATTACATTAACAAAAAAAAAAGAAAAAAAAAAGTTGGGAATCGTAATTTTGGCATTAAATTTGGCGTAAAATTAATATAAACCAACATGGTTTTGAAAGGAAAATTTCGCAATTTATTGTACATCCAATGATTTCTTTTAGAGTTATTGAGGATAAATGCTTAGCAGAAATCATGCGTGATCTTGCCATTGAAGATTTCGGTCTTAGACTTAGAATTCGGCGATAAATGGTTAGGAAAGCCGAGGACTTGTATGATCTACATTTTTGTTTGATGCTTTTATTGTATTTAAACGAAAGCTAACGAAAATCTCTATAAAACGAACTAGAAATCACCTAAATCGGACCATTATTAGCTGAGATATAGCGTAATGAACTTCATTGACTGATTCTCGGGGCGTCTAGTCATCGTTGACTTATCTTTTGGGCTTCTTACTTTCTCGTATCTCTCTGCTGTATCCTTCCTTGGATTATTTCTACACTTCATTAGGTTCCTTAGTCTTTCCTTTTCTTTTTTCCTACTGAAGTGCACATCAAATATTTCCTCTGTATCATTTTACATCACAGCCTACTTGCATTGACGCAGTTTTTTTAATTAACACAGTTCGGCACTCTCACGCCGAACATCTTGTGACAAGCTTCAAATTTCTTTTCCTTTGGTGCCTACTGCTTCATATTTTTTACTTGGACGGAATAGATATTTTTGTGGAATAATAAACAAGTGGAATAAATAAGTGGAAATAATAAACCATTGTGTAATAATTTGCAGCGTTTTTTTTTTTAATTATTATTATTATTTAAGTTGATAGACATTTAAAGCAAAATCTAAAATTGCTGAAATTTAGGGACCACTGTTCCTAGGAATGTTTATTTACATTAGGCAAAAGAGAGGCTTCATCAAATGTACTCGACCGGGACAAAGGCAAACATGAAAGGTAAACATTTGTGAAGCGGCCTATCTTCGGTGACACTAGCATCACTCAATTATCGTATGGAAAATCGGAAATTGTGAGAACCACCTATTATTCCTGGTGTAAAGCTCCACTTCAAATATTTGTGGAAGTTAAATCTCAATTTCATCACTTAACCGACGCTGTAAAAATCTTATTTATAAAAAATTATAGATTTATTTAAGATTTGTATAATATACTTTTTTCAGTCAAGGGATATTGTTTGCATTTGCTGTTGAAGAAAAAAAATTGAAGAAAAAAAATAAGGCGTTTAATAATAATTTTTGTTTTTTCTAACATCTATGGATTTCGTGATAAATTTCTTCACAAAAAATCAATTAAGATTTAGGAAATACTATACCACCACTGACCCTCCACTAAGTCTAGACAGTGGAGCTCAATATGATTTTTATTAAAAGGGATATTTTATGATAGCCTTTCTGGGTCAAAAACATTCCTGATAAAAATAAAGTTAAATAAAAGAAAGATCTGTAAAACCATATGGAGAAAAACAAGTATAATTTGTCCAAAAGATAAATTAAAGGAAATATATGGACTTATTTTGACAACTATCTAAGCAAGTAGAGCATTTTATCACAGTTATCCTCCATTAAAAAAAAAAATCCGTGTATAAAAATTCATATAGGTATTTATTCAAAATTTAAAATATGTATTTTATCATGATCAATAAGGCTAAAACTGAAATAAGTGACGACAATCACAGTTGAGTTTATTTATTTATTTTTTTTTTGTTTTTAACAATTTCAAAACCCTTTAAGGCTACGGCTAGCAGTGATCCTCATGGGCTCGATTTTCTACTTTTTTTTAATCACAAAATAATAAATTTGAATAAAACATTAAGGTAAATCTAGTTATTTAATAATTAAAAATAAATATTGGCTCTTTTCTTTGTAATTACATCCACTCAATCATTATATTTGCTAATGGAAAGTAGGAAGATCTCCCAATGCAACTGAGATAAGCAATTCTAAATACATATATTTTTTTTAATTAAATGTTTTTTATTGAAAAATAATACATGCTGCCACACTCAAGGGCAATAGATATTGGGATTGTAGTACGTTATTCATTGATACCATATACACAAAGTAAAAAAAAATATATATATATAAATTATACTGTTACCATTGTCCTTGATGAGACATAATGTAATTTATATCACTCTATAAAATATAATTTAAAAAAAAATAAGTTCAACAATATAGATTACAATGCACATCACAAATAAAAATAAAATATAAATTAAATAACAGCAATGCACGTAAGCAGCCAAGATAATGAAAATTAAAGTTAATTTATCTAAATTTTTAATGGTAGGAAAATAGTTAAAAGAGTTAGAAGCTGAATATCACAGAATTGACCGCATGAGATGGCCACATTTCTTTCTACAAAAATCCATTCATGGCTGGGATCGTGGATGTTTTATAAACGGAACCCAACATTCCAGAACAAACAACTCGAGCTGAACAATAGCCATTATAAAAAATAAACATGGCCATATAGATTACTGAAAATGCAAGATATGTTTGCTAAAAATTCAAAATTCACGTATGTTTTACCACAATGAAAAATTGACTTATTGTGTTTTATTTTGTAAGATCTTAATTGTAATAGAATTAAGTAAAGTTCAATTGATTACCATGCCATACTTCATTTAGCTTTGCTAGTTGAAAAATTATAAAATTTAACAGACTTTCTGGGGAATGACAAACGTAGATTTTTTTCTGTTTGTAATTTATTTAATTTGATTTTTTGCTTTAAGTGTTTTTGTATTGAATGGTATAATTTTTTATTTATTTATTGGAATCGATATAGCCGTTCAGAAATCGTGGAGGAAAAGAAGAAAAGAAAGGGAGATGTGGGATTGCATCTCTCTTCTTTTTTTTTCTTTCCTAGATGAAATTGAGGCAGGAGCAGTAGATTTTTTTTAGTATGATATTAAACATATTAAGTTGAAAAAAGTCCTTGTACAATATATATATATATATATATATATATATATATATATATATATATATATATATATATAAATATATAAATTATGCAAGGACTGTTCCAACTTAATGTTTAAAATCATCGATGAATATATATATATAGATATATATATATATATATATATATATATATATATATATATATATATATATATATTTATATATATATATATATATATATATATATATATATATATATATATATATATATATATATATATATATATATATATATATATACACGCACTTTTATATAATATAGCATAATATTATATATAATATAACATAATATTATATATAATAATTTATATATAATATTATATGTAATAATTTATATATAATATTAAACATAATAATTTATATAATATACATATATAATATATATATACACGTTTAGATCTTTTTCATATATATGAATCTATGGACTATGGATCCCTAGTATTGACGTGTCTGGTACATAGTACTACATCGTATGTTATAGTACTATGTACTAAACATGCCAATGCTAGGGATCCATGGTCCATTGATTGAAATATATATATAACAATATTTGTATTCATATATTATTCGTCACTTTATTCATCGAGTAAGAAATTATTTCCATTTTTGTTCTTATTTAATAGTACAGTTCTCGGGATCGAGCTATGCTCAGAGATTAGTTAAGACGAATGAAAAAAAAATTCAATCGATTTGTTTTCATAAATTTTAAAATAATTTTGCTATTGGGTTGTTCGGGAAGCAATTTCGTATTTTAATAACAGAGGCTTGATTGTATTTTTTCACGGCCAACTTCATACTTAAGCCGCATAATCATTTTATATTTGGTAGCTGATATAGCAAGGCTTACTAGTGACAAAGTTCGATTGATTTTACGCAATAGTTTTTGGTTGGTGCCCTTTCAAATAGGGAAATTGAAAAGCTGCATTAACGACATATTTTTCCTTTTTACTATCGAAGAGATAAAAATGTTGTTCAAGCAAAAATAAAATTATCCGATGTGTATGGAGAATATGTATTGACAGAACGCCAGTGCCAATACTGGTTTGCAAAAATTCGATCCGGCAAGATGCACCACGCATTAGAAGCTAGTTGAAGCAGATGAATACACAATAAAGACATTAATTGATGCAAACCGGCGAATAACAGCTCATTTGATCATTGAGAGATTAAATTTATCGAATTCGACCTTTCATAATCATTTGTTTAGTTCTTAAATGTTTTACGAAAAGGTGTAGTGCTTCCCCAATATAATGTGAGACCTCATATAAGTTTGGTAACTCGCCAAAAGCTTTTACAGCTAGGATGGAATTTACTGCCACAACCACCATATTCTCCAGATCTGCCACCTTCTGATTATTATTTGTTCAGGTCTCTACAAAAATGTTTTAGACAATAAAATCATTACTTCAAATAAGAAGGTCAAAAATCACCTGGATCATTTTTTTGCCAGCAAAAAACAAACATTTTACGAGACTGGAATCATGCTGCTGCCATAAAGATGGCAAAATATAATTCCAGAATGGACAATATATAATTCATTAAAATATTTATTCACTATAAGAAAATCGTCTTTCATTTTCATGAAAAAAAACAAAAAACGAAATTACTTTCCGTACAACCCGATAGTTTATTAAACTATACAATAATAATGTAAAAATATTACAATACAGTTATGAAATATAATTTTTATAATTATTAAAGAAGCTCAAGACAGGAAACATAACAATCTCTGATTTTTTATTCGTCCAAGATACATTCAACTGTTCAATTATTTTCACTTAAATTCATCTTTAAGTAAATATGAATGAAAAATAACGGTGATTTATTTATTAAGAAAAATATTTCTTTGAATGAGTTTTGACTAAAATTAATTATCGAGGTTCCTTAATTCGATTTAATGACACGCGTTGCGATCTTTTTAGTTAACGTTTTTTTCCATCGGTCCGTTTGGTTTTGGTTTTTTTTTACTAAATAGTTAGATATAGGTTTTCTGAGAAAAAGGATTACGCCCAATGGTTTCTGAATATCAAAAAAACCTTTTTTCTGAAGTTTAGCAAAATCGTTTCTTTGTATTTCGAGTTCCAAGACTCGACAAACAAAAATTACTTGTATTAGAGTATTGGATAACTTTACGAAATCTTTTCAAAACAACATCGAAACCATTCACATTCAAAACTAGTGTTACCACGAATGCTCTCAAATACGTGATTAAAATCCTGTGTTATATCTTTCTCAATGGAAAAAGATCGTTTTTATTCTGAAATTAACTTTAGGGTTCTCGCTGGTTTTGAATTTTGAAATTACCTACTTCTAATAAAATTGGTATCACTTTTCCAATTATGTCTTGCATCCAGGATAGAACGGAAAAAAAATAGACTGTGATGTTAGTTAGATATGCAAAACTTACAGATGATATTGTAGCTTATAAAGAAAGACAAATGATGTGATAGAGCAGTTAGCATCTGAACTATTAGATATTCTTCAAAATATCAACTATTGTTTGTATTCATTATTTAATACGCACGCTTCTTTAAAACTACAGCGACTACTTACACTCTGAAGTAATTTGGTAAAAACTTGGATTATAGTGAAATATCTCTATCGATAAAACTTAACAGAGCAAGGAACTTGTGCCCAGTTTTGTATATCAAATAACTTTACTTCAAAGCTATCTATGTTTGAAGAAGCTTCTTGTCTCCGTCTATCCCAAGACCTATTCTGTTTGCAACTGACATAGCTAACATCTCGACATTCTCTCCAAGTAGAGCAATCACATCTGCATATCCAACACACATCAACACTTCTCCAAAGCCGAGCAAGTTCACTGTCTTTAAAATACGACTGCTTACTAGATCTTAAGCAAATTCACCGTTTTAATTTTGTCAAGATTGTTGAAAATTCGCATACAAAAATTAAAATCAATGATTTTTTTTTTACTTTCTCTTACCTGTATACGAAGTATATAGTAAGGGGGAGTATTGCGATCGAGAAAATTTTCAAATTCGAGTTTTCAACGGAAATACACGTTTTAAAGTCCATTGAGTCCAAATAATCTCGCAAAATGGTTAGTGTGACTGTTTGTCTCTGTGTATGTGAACAGCCTAGCTCAAAAACAAACAGTTGTACGATACTGAAATTACGTATTTAAGGTAGATATATGGCTGTGATGTTACAGCAACTTTTTCGTCAAAATCGACTAAACGGAAATGCCACTTTATATAATAGATTTTACACTTTTTTACAATTTTCTCGGAAATGGCTCCAACGATTTTGATGAAACTTGCCTAAATTATTCCTCGTAAAGGCCTCTAACTTTTCATTTATGTAATACATCACCGAGGAAATGCATGGAAAAAAGTTATGATGAAAAGAATACTTTATTTGCGCATAGCTTAAAAAGTATGCATTTTATGGTAAATTATTCATAGAATTGTATGAAATATAATTAAATTATATATAATAATAATAAACGAATCATCAAAATCGGACCAGTATTAGCAAAGACATAGTGTGTTTTATGAGGAGCACAAGACCCTAGTTGGATAACCGAGCGCATCAGAAAGGAGATGGATGCTACCGACCCTCCTCCCACCAATCCGCCAATCTTTTGTAAACAATACGCTTTGTAATAAAGTAAATTAAGAATACAAAAGCGGAAACTAACTTATTAATTTCTACTTTCACATCATTGGGAAAGAAAATGTTTCCATGGACCGAAACTTTTAAAATATATTTACAACTTGACAAAGTTAAAATATATAGATAATGTACAGAATTGTTGTACCTACTAAAATTGTTTAAAAAACTGTTGTACTTAAGTGGGAGAAGATATGAAGAAGTGAATGCTGCTGAGCTTATTTCAAACAGTGTTTATGTGAACTTTTTAAAATTATATTAAAAAGAGAATTATTATACGGTAAGGGAAAGTTGTGTGATGAGCGCACCGCACCAGATTTTTAGAATACGCATAATGTTTCTTTTATTCAATTAAATAAATAACTGTTTTTTATTATATAGAGTCAGAGCTAGGGTCACTTGTCATGGATGATAAATATTAGAGATGCCCAAGACTCGAGGAAGCATTCATTAATAATACAGAAAATCAAAAACTGAAGAGAAAAACAGAATTTATAGCAGGAATTTTTTTTAATTCTTTAACAAAGGATACATATTTTTGAGTAATTTGATGTAATTATATCACGAAATATTTTCACAATGTTAATTGATTCGTATTATACTAACAGAATAATCTAATCACTTTTGACCGTAGTTAGAACATTTGTTGCTCATTAGATGCCTTAAAATAATTTAGGGTTAAATGAAACTCTTTTTCACTTTTTGTAGGTACTTCATACTTTGTAGGCCGATGCTGATACAATTTAGTAAGCACGTCTCATGTTCATTAAGAAAGAGCAAATGATACAAAGCTTGTTTACTTGATGATCTACGGAATATTTAAGAAGCAATATGTAATAAAATAATGGACGAAGGATAATTACAGTGTGTCAATAGAGTAATGGAAAACTGTTTTGCTAGATTTCCCAGCCCTGGATAAAGAAAATATATGAATATCCAAAATGCATTTGTCATTTCTTAGCTTCTTTTTTTTTCATACTGATTTAGTAAGGGGTTTATGTAAAAATAGATAGTTTTTAGGGATATTTTTTTATGGATTTTATATGTTTTTTTTCAGATATTTTGTTTATATTAACCCTAAATATTGAGTAAATAGGATTTCGGCTTTTTCAACGTTCTCATCAACGACATTTACGGATTTTGTCATTAATTTCTAAAATGAAAATCCATAATGTTGCAGAAAAAAAATAGGCCACTGCTGGTGCTCTTTCTTCTATTACGTCTTAACAGTGCAGATCAAGATGCATTTAATCAAAATGCGTCCCTTAAAAACAACTATGAAATCTTTTGGAGAAAACAAAATTAGAGTGAATATATAGATTTAAGTTAAGAACTTTCTAAATGAGAGAAATATCTATATTATTCTTGGTTCATTGAATGCAAGACAGTGACAATATTTCTCTCAACACCACTCAGTTCTTTATAGCTTTTAAAGAATATAAAACTGGGTCATAAAGAACACTTATAAGAAAAAAGAAAAAAACATAATATCACATTACAATCAGCATTATAGGAAGCAAATAAAATAGCAGTTAAGTTCAGACAACTACTTTAAAAACACTTTTCAACAGCTTGTTTTAATGAGATGATTCTGGGCTTGATCTAAGTGATTTATATTTATTACACCGTTTATGTTTTTACTAAAAACTTACTAATATTAGCATTCTAAGCAGAATCCACCATTGTTATAAAAGAATAACTTGGTCTAATAAATAGACAGAAAATATATATTTTTTTGTAAATAGATTATCCCTGAAGTCAATAGGTGAATGATAAAGCTCGAACGCTTTGCAAAAGTTAAAAATTGGAACGGACCAAAATTGGATGACCGATACATACAAAAATGACGTATTACGAGTACACATACTCCTGCAGACAGCGGTCCACCTCGTGAGGACCATGCTTAAAGAGGCCATATAGCGTACTATATTACAGTTAATACAATTAAAATACGCAACACATTATGAACAAATAATTACATAAAGGATACTCACCAGATCTGCAAGATCGTCGTAATGTGTTGAGGTGCTTGCAAACCTGAAAAAGAACAAATGAATTATGTTAGTAATTTTTCGCTAAAAGCACTAAACTGATGAACAGAAAGACAGCAATCCACCAAAAAGTTGTATACACTAAAATAACTTATTTTATTTTAAATGATTAGTCAGGATCATGACGAATTTCATTAAATAATGTAATAATATTACAATTTTTTAAAGTAGAGTGGTGTTTAAAATAAATAACCACGTAAGATAATACTACTGTTCTATAAGCATCTGATGTTTTGTCTGATAGAGAATATATTCTCATTACACAAATACGATTCTCAAGGACCCTAAACCGTATCTGAATTTCCAGTTTTATTTTATTCAAAGTCCTTTTTGTTGAATTCTTATTCACCACCAGAAGTTCATTTTATTCAATAAAATACCTAAAAGTTTGCTAATTTTTCATTCAGAGCTCAGTATCTTGTAAACTATTTTCTATAAAAATAAACATTATTCATGCCGTTTTGTTTTATTTCCACTAAAGTAAAGTTTATATCATCTAAAGTTTACAGTTTAAAAAAAAAAAAAAATACAAAAAACGAGATATCACCATTATGCGACTTTATTTTGACAAATATATGGTAACTGCTATTTCAAAAGGCGCTTACACCCTAGGCTAATATCGGCCAAGGCCAAACCCAATCGCTTCTGTTTGCAGAGATACGGCTAATGTGGACAAATTAGATCCAACGAACAATACCAAAGGGACCAACTCCAGCGCGTACACACTAAGCTATTCTAGGCCAAAAATGACAGCCTACAGCTGTATTGACCGAGATTATTTTAGTGTATACTGGAAACAAATCAGAGCCGATCTTGGTCGCGGTTCTATCTTCTGGCGGTAAACATCAAAGGGTTGGGCGTATAATGGGCATCCCCCATCTCCTTTTGTAGAAGATACATGATCCTACGTTGATTTTTATTGGTAATTTTGGCTTGGTTGTTCAATAGGTTTTTATATAATTAATTTCTTCTTGTGAGAGGCGACAGTTCAACGAGAATTTTCTTCAATATAATTAATTGATAACATCATCATGAAAGTCATGACGTCCCGTCACCGAGCTGGGCCTTCTCCAAAAATCTCCGCCAGTTTGTACGGTCATTTTCGAGTTTCGGAGTCCAAGAAGGGCTTGCGCATCCATAGAGACCGGGTCCATTAACGCACGTTCGGTCGTCCAACTCGCCGTTTTTCATGGAGCTCTTCTGTAAGGATCATTTTCGGGATTTCTTTGGTAGCTATTCTTTCCACGTGTCCCGCCCATCAAAGTCGTCTGAGCTTAACGAACTTAACTAAGTCAACATTGTTGAAGAGTCTCGTTAGCTCAGCATTCTTATTTCTTCTCCAGATGTCCATCCTGTCTGACAGGACCGAAAATTCGTCTGAGAATACTCCTTTCGAAGCCAAGAAGCCTGGATTCTTCCGCCCTATTGAACGCCCAGGCTTCTGAGCCATAAGTGACAACTGGGCGGCCTAGGATCTTATGGAGGATCTGGGTCCGGTTAGAGAGAAGTATATTTCTAAAATGCTTGGAAAGTCCCAAGTAGCAAAGGTTAGCCGCTGCAATCCCTCTGTTTATCTCCTGAGATATGTCATTTTGAGAGCTGAATTCCGAACCCATGTTGTGAACCAAAGTCACTCTCTGAAAGGATATTCTCCTACATCAAAATATCCACCTCCTGGTTCAGGTACTCCAATCCGCATGTACTTCGCCTTGGTCTCATTAACAACTACACCAAGATCCTTGGCAGCATCTTCCAGGTCCAGAAATGATTCTTGCAGGGCTCGTTCCGATCTTGTAGATCATCAGCGTACTATTCTTCTGTTCAGCGTACTGTTCCCAACAGCTGGACTTTACTGTTCAGGGTTCATCGGAGTTTGATTCCAGACTTTCTTATACCTTTCTCCCCAGCAAAATTAAAAAGGAGGAAGGTCAATGCGTCTCCTTGCCTAACACCGAAATTTGTGACAAGGGGTCAGAAAGATCAACTCGCACGCGGACCGTAAGCAGATTTAAGATTGACAAAGAGATGATGGGTTACGATTCTATGCTCATTCCATTTTTCCAATATCAATCTCAGCGCAAATAGCTGATCCATAGTGGATCTTCCCCTTTTAAAATCTGCCTGATACTTCCCCATCTCTATGTCCGCGCGGAGAGTTTATTTGAGAGTAATTTGTAAGTACATGAAAGAAGAACACCCCGGTGATTGTTGCACTCCAGTTGGTCTCCCTTCTTGTGGAGCGGGCAGATAATGCTTTTATTCCACTCCTGAGGCATTCTCCCTTCTTGCCAAATAAAACGGATAAGATTGTGGAGATCCTTGTTGAGGCCAGGCCCACCATACCGCAGTAGCTCTGCTTGAATTCCGTCCTATCCTAGGACCTTCATATTCTTGAGTTTTGAAAAGCCTGCCTCAACCTCGTTTTCAGGTTGAGTTCGGGTGGCTCCACATCATCCTGCATGTCTTCTGCTCTGCTTGTTTCTCTACACCTTCCTCTACATCTTTTTTATGGAGTGTCTTCATAAAATGCTACGCCAATCTTCTTTTAGCTAGTGTATATTTATCCACAGGTACTATTTTCTCATAATGTTTACACTAGGAGTACACTTGTTTCTATGATGACAGGAGCTGATGATTTCTAGTGTAAACATTATGACAAAATAGTACTCTGCGGATAAAGATACAGTAGCAAAAAGAAGATTGTCCTGAGGATGGGAGAACATCTCTGAAACTTTGAGATGTTGCTGTAAACATGTGAACACAGAATAAAATAATTTGGATAGTTAGAATTGCTACTTATTTAATTAATCATAACTTAAAATTTCATTTAAAAATAGTCATTTTAACTGGGAAACAAGACATCAATTAGATTGTGCATTAGAAAAAAATAGATCAAAAATATTTTAGACATCTTGCCAAAATATGTTTTTTTTTTTTTAAATAATTATATAATAAGCAACAAACGTTCAATTGGCATGCTTTAAATCACCTCCTTAAAGCTAAAAAGGAGTACGATTCTACTCGACTGTTACCACCATCTTCATTTTAAACTTTCCAAATCATAACAACTATGTCCGGCCATTCACTTATTCCCTTTAATGAAAGTTAAAATTTTTCTGACACTTGAAATACAGTATTTTTTTTATAATGTTCAGAGTATCCAGAAATACTTTCCGAGAACCGGTCATAATACAGATGACCACACTCCAGTCGCCGAGAGGCCATCAAATTTGAGGCCGGAATTGTCTCTACGGCCTCAAACTTTATAAGTACCTCCTGGAACTGCCCTTCCGGAAAGTAGGCCATCTGAAGGATGTAATGTAGATGATTGGAAATAACAGCCACGACCAGTAGAAAAGATCAAGTTTCGTAGTTTTGGCGCATTGAGGATAAAATTTTAATTGTAACGGAAGTTGCGCATGCAGCAGGTAGTGGAAATGCGATACGCAATGTCAAGTCAATAGATTAGATAATTATGTTAGTTGCTAAAGTGAATAGGCTAAAATGCGGGCCACGTCCACTTAGTCTGAGATAGGCAAAAACCACTCTGAGTAAAATGTAACCAGTACCAAATATTTTATTCCATTACTCGCACTTTTGAGTAGTGAGTACTTGAGTCAGTACTTCAGTTGATAATTGACGAATACGAGTACTTAATTTTACAATAGTACAATATTTCAAGAGTACAAAAATAGAGTTCATTACCTATATTGGATATTTCGGAATTTTTTCGAAATTAAGGTCTATTATTATGTTATGAGATACGTAGTTTTTGAAAATACTATCGTTATTTAGATCATGAACTCAAGTATCAATTATTTGTATACTCTTCTGATTTATTTGATATTGAGATTCATTATTATATTAACGCTGCCTTAGATTTTTAAAATACCATTGATTTTAATATGCGTGCTTATGTATCGTTTGATTAAATATTTTGAGTTTCAACGATATTATGGTGCAAAATTATACAATCAGAGACGTAGATTTTGAAAATACCATCGATGTTAATAACGTGCGATTATGTCTTCCCGAACTTGACGTATAAATTAATGGAGTATTTCGTGTTGTATTTTGTGCAATTGAAGACAGTAGAGAGATGTGAAAATTGTGTATATATTCAATAAGCAATTCGAACCCATAGCTGAACGTCTGAGAGAGCACTGGGAACGCTTCAAAGCCTTCTCAGAAAGTTTCGATTTCAACTGTTGTGCTACAGACTTTGTTGCCTAGAATTAAAAAGAGGACCAAATGTTTCAGATCAATTTTTTTTTCTTGGATAGTAAAGCATAAATGCCAAAGTGTTATTTTTATTTAAGGATAATCTAACATTATTTTGTGAAGTGAAGAAGGTGCTTCCGAATTTCAAAGCTAATAGATAAACATTTTTTTTTGTTTGAAAAATAATACAATCTGCCACACTCAAGAGAAATAAGTATTAGGACTTCATATCATTTATACAAAGCGAAAAAAAAGTAAATAAAATGGCATACAAATAATTAACAATAAAAAAAAATATGTACATCACAAATGGAAATAAATAAATAGTCAACAAAATAATAGCAAAACAAGTAAACAACCAAGATAAAAAAAATGTTTGCTAAAGTAAAAATAAAATAAATCATCTAGAACACAATTTATTCTTAATCAAAACTTGTCATTTGTGACGTTTGAAAATTAATTTATGGTTAGCTGGTTAGTTACAAAGTATAAACAGGAATGTATGAATAAACAAATATTTTATTAACTATTCTGTCGATTAATTTATTTTCAAATAATTTTTTGCCGGCAGCCAGTTGGAAACACCGGTTTATTACTATTTTAAAAAAAATATTTGTTGATTTCTCAACATTTCATTTATAAATAATATGGGGCTCTACTAGCATTTTCTTGATAATTGGTGAAATTTCGAAGGGGAAATGTTAGTGCGCTATAAACTGCGTTGGGGTAACAATCCCTACAAACTGTAAACAGATAATTCAAAACAAGTGGCTAATAAAAGAAGTTATTTTTATGCCAAACTTGGGAGAAGGAAAATGGGCGTCTTGTGGCCTCAAATAATTGTTTGGGGAGTTCAGAATAGTTACATCTCAACGATATTTACAACAAAAAAAATTTAATTATGCATTCAATTGATGTGATTATTTTGATTGGATTTTTTTAGTTGTAATTAAACTGATAAGAAGGAAATAACCATATATAGACCATGTAGCAAATAACCTATTGATTGAAAGTGAGAGAAACAATTTATTTATTAAGCAACATTGAACCTTACATTTCAGAACTCACTAACTGATTACATGGGATATTTAGTTACAAAGTACAAATATAAAATTCACTCGCAATATGAATACATTCATGAATAAACATATTTATTAATAATATATATATATATATATATATATATATATATATATATATATATATATATATATATATATTTCACATTATGAAAAGTTTTTCGGAATCATTATATATACTAAAAAGAAATTAATAGGGAATGGTTACACTTTAAATTTTTCCTCGATCTTCATAAATGGCTGAGATATGTGACTATGAAACCTCTGGTCGGCCGCCATTTTAGAAGAAAACGGCAATTGGTAATGTCGGGTTCCTAGGATCTTCCAAGATTGACTTTTGACTTTGTCTCAAGGAAAAAATTAATAAAAAACTTTAGTTCAAAAATCAATTGTTTTTTTACATAATAATTTTGGAAGAGTAAACACAAACACTAAAAGTTTCTCATTATAGCTGATATCCAATTCCAGCAAGTGTGCATAAGCTATTAATCCACGCACATGAAAAAAATCTATTCGTGTTACATAGCAATTGGGATAATGTCCAAAGAAGCCCTCTAAGCGAGAAATGAGGATTTAAGAAGATTCAAAAAATAAAAGAGTAGAAAAATCAGTCGAAAATGTACGATAGATGATTTGTTCCAAATCCTCCTTTTGACCCATACATTGCGACTTTCACAATTGAGGATGATAGTGCTTTGTTGCATTCTACTTATAAAGATAAATATTTTCCGGATGAATTCTTAGATCTACTATCAAAGCCAGCTGGTTAATATCCCTATAATAATAAGGATTATATATAGAGCTCTGAAAGTAGTTTTATTTGATTCAGCGAACCGAAAAAACATCACAAACGATACCAACTGTCATTTTTTCAATGAGAACGCGATGCTGTCATGCTGCTGAGGCCAATGCGATCGCCGCAACAGTCGCTGTGTCGCATCCGATCTGCTCCGCAGCTTACACAAATACCTTTAAGGATCTTAAGAATATACTCACAAGTTCTCAAGTGATTTCATCTATTTTATTAGAAAATATGAGCAATGACCACTTACATTGGCCGTTTTTACCACAGTGCAGCGTCCGCGGCTTATTCGCTGAGACTACTGGACTGATATTCATGAGATTTGGCATGGCTTTCAAAAGAAGGTAGTAAGAACAAAACACCCCGCTGTGAAATGTATGTATGGCGTATGTTAAAAAAAGCGGAGAACTAAACGTAGAAAAAAATAGGTCAGCGTCCTCTCTCTTCGTGAACTATTCAAGAAACAACTCAAATAAATTAAGAACATCAGTGTTGAAACTTTAAAAACCCAGTGATACGATTAACAAAATACAAATAACAACAATTTTTTTAGAAATTTTCAAAATTCGATTAAAATACAAAACTGAAATCAACTATAAACGACTTAGGGATTACAACTATAATGCATTACAAAATGAACTAATAAAGCATAAACTAAATAAAAAAATAAAGAAATAATTGAAGGATAAAATGAATGAAACGAACATCTAAATAAATAATAAATATTTTAAGTTGAGTTCAAAAGAAATGCTCTATACAATAAAAACACAATTACCAAAGTTGCCCCTCCCCCTGCGAATACAGGGCTAGGCACTCAGGGCCCAACGGGTGGTAGGCTCCGTGGTTCTTTTCTTCACATATCCAGGTCAGTCCTATCTTTCAACTGGGTTAATAGATATGTTTTCGCTATTGAAACTTATCTTACCAGCACAATTGTTACTTTAGGCGTTAAGAAAAAAAATGAATCCTCCATAATTTACAACATATCAGTTGGAATTGAGAGTGAAATTGAACATAGGTATACATTGTGCTACACAACGTGCTTCCTAATTTCAGCTTAAAACACAGAATATAGCCAAATAACTAAGGTTATCAAAACTAAAAAATAAACGGCATTTCAAAAAAGGAAAAAAAAAAACATCCTCAAAAAATAGAAACCGCACAAGCAAAACTTTAAGCTGATCAAATATTGCCAAGCTAATGCTATGAGATTGCAGGAAACAAATTTTCTAAACGAAATGTTTCATCTTTGCCAATGATGTTTTATTGGTTTTAATTTTTATAGTAATAACGCACCATGACGTAATATAACGCAATTGATCATATAACTGTCTTGCTATAAATAGAAAACTTATAATATATAATTTTATATTTTCTTTCCTACCAAACTGTTATAGAAAATCTTTGATAAGCATTTATTACCATGGTATGAAACCGTCTGTTAAGAGTTGCCTTTTAAGGCAAATAGAAAATAGAAACACAATAAGAAACAAAGAACATAGTTCACATACATCAAAAAACTTTTTGTCGATAGTTTTAAAATGAACCTATACAGTTTGAATAGCTTAAAACACAGCATATAGCCAAACAACTAAGGTTATCAACACAAAAAAATAAACGGCATTTCAAAAAAGGAAAAAAAAACATCCTCAAAAAACAGAAACCGCACAAGCAAAACTTTAAGCTGATTAAATATTGCCAAGCTAATGATATGACATTGCACAAAACAAATTTTCTAAACGAAATGTTTTATCTTTGTCAATAATATTGGTTTTAATTTTTATAGTAATGATGTATCAGGACGTAATATAATGCAATTCTTCGGATTACTGTCTTGCTTTAAAAGAAAACTTATTGTATATAATAAGTTTACAGCGTTTATATAATAAAAGTTCAGGCATTCTAATTAATATCAAATCTTTTCTTGGGGAGTATTTTTATTATAATTACCAATTTCTATTATACTATTATATTATAAGCCACCTATTATATAAGCCAAACCAACTATTTCATTCATTGTATTTTGAGAGGCACACTGTGTGAAATAAATTTTAATCCTACTGTAAGTGAGGAAAGATTTCATTCATACATCGAAATTTTTGTAATACTAAATTTATCTTACTTAGATAAAAAAAAACACCGCCCTCGTTAAGATTCGATCTCAAGTTTCCACTTTGTTAAACCGAGGAAAAGAACTCGGGTTCAATCTTTAAAGAAAAGTCCTTTGCCTCATCAGACGCGGTAAAGTCGAGAAAAAGACGGAAAAATCAATCAGGAAAAGAGAAGTCACTGCAGAAGAGTGACATAAAAAGTTGTCCTGAGGTCAGAGCGTCAAGGACAACTTGCTACAAAGGATCATCAAAGGGAACTATTTCAACCTAATATTAAGATCGGTTGTATCCCCTTTATTTCGTATTATGACAATTTAATAGACGAATAGAAAGAACAAAAACATGTTTATCGTAATTTATTGTGTCCTAAAAGAAAAATGGTGAGGCCTATATTTCTATCATAGCCATTTAGGTAATGCTTTTATAATTATAATTATTTATTCTTCACTTCAATAAGAAAATGAAAACCTACACTTCTTTTTCTTTGTTTTAATTATTATAAATTATATGATGATTTTTAAAATGATGCGTTTTTAAAGAAAAAAATTAACTTAATATGAAATATGAAATTAATATATGATATATTTAGTTCTTTGCCTAATTATTGCTATCTAATATTTAAGTTTAAAGAAAAAAAAAAGAAAGAGTATAAGGTGTTTGTGAATGTTATCGTGAGGGAAAGATGTTATTTTGAGGAAAAGTCAAAAGATCAGTTAGTGAATTATATTTGACCATGATTTCTATCTGGTGAAAATATATAGCTTCAGAAGTGAAGAAATTGAATTATTAATATGCATTGTGATTTTTTTTTTTTTTTTTTTGCAATGCATTTTGTTTTAAGTCCGAAGATATAGCGGCTTTTCAATAAGCTCTCCTTCATTCTTAGCTTCGGAATAAAAAAAACAAATCAAATAAAACGGTATTGATCATCATATTTCCTAATTTAAACCCGATTACTCTAAGCAACGGTATTTATTAATATGATGTCTTAATTTCATTAAAAATAAAAAATAAAACAAAAATTACAGGCTAAATCTGGAGAAGTACATTATCGAATTCGTTGCAACTAAAAATCAGGCTTCTAAGGGAATATATCTGGAGTCTACCAAATGCGATATAATTCATTCACATCCTGAAACGTCTACCAAAAGTTGCAACAGTCGCTCCAATCGCTTTTAATACCGATATTTTGACATTGACTGCTTATAATTCCTCCATGGAAGAGTTATTTCGAAACTATTTTAACTCCTAGCAATTTTGAACAATTTGCGGAACTTTAAAAAAAGATATATAGATAGGTAGGCGTCGTCGACTAGGGAAGGAAAATTTTAAAAACTTACATTTTGAAGACAAGGGCCCTAAAACTTGTAAAAAAATCTAAAAATCTAAACGTGTAAAGATCTCTTAATCATATTATATTAACCTTTTATGGAATACATTTAAATTGTACATTTAATAGTGTGTAACTGTGACGAACTTCTTAATCTGTGGGAAACAGCTAAATTTCCGAACATTAAATGCATCCGATCCTTTTAGTCCAAAATTCTTGTGATATGATATGTAACAAATAATACTCTTCACTATCATGACCTCAATGTGCCATTATTTTAGACCTTATTCCATTCAGATATTCCGAATTTTAACAAAACTTTACCCATCGTCCTAATCTTTTAGCACTATTTTAGCATAGTAAGAACACTTTTAACACCGAAAATCGTGAAATGGAGAGCGAAGACCATAACTGAGATGCTGGATATTTATAAAACGGTTAGGGTTAGTTCAAAATTAATGTCAATTAAGGGACAAAAAGCAAATTTAATAAATTGTCAAACAAAAAAAGTGCTTCAGAACACTAATTGGGAGAAATATTTTAATCGTCAATGGGAAAGAGATGGGAGAGAGGAATTCGTCGGTAAGTGGATCATTAACACTTCTAAGAAATATCTCCTGAGGGACCACAAAAAAATCGAGTAGATGCTAATTGCAAGGAAAATTATAAAAGGCTGCCCATAACTAGTTAGATGACCATCACTAGAAATTTAGCCTGTATTACAAATTAGACATGTAAGGGATTCCTAAGAGAGTATAGCTATCACTTTATCTTGTTCCGTAGAAAATGCTTCCACGGACAGCGCCTGCTAAATAGCCTTAGATCCATGGCAGGTTCTGACGAGCCCTTTGTGAATTTTCTGGCTTTCAAAGAACATCTGGCTCGTAAAATCCCCTTTGAATATTTAAAGAGAAGAGGCGTCGTTCTAGAGCTTCTATTTTGTGTTGCACTTAACAATAAAATTTATTAATTTTTGATTGCAGATATCTTACAGTCAAGCATCCTGTAAGGGGTTTGCAATAAATGTCACCTTAGCGATAGAGATTTGTCCATATTTTTTTTTAATACTTTTCTTCTAGAAAACCACTTGTTTAAAAAATCACAAAACTATATTAAAATGTACTTTTTGTTTTTCACTCGAATAATCGGCTTAATATTGTTTTTAATTTCACTTATACTTACGATAAAAATTTATATTTACTGGAGCAATATTCACCACATCTATTAATTAATTTTGTTGGAAGCTTGTTCGATTTCGGGTTTTTTATTTTAGAATCGAACCATAGAATGTAGTTCGACATTCCTAAGATAGAAGCACAAATGGAGGCGTAAAATGAATTAAACAAAAGCTATTTGTGTCTTGTGTTCTATAAGTTTTTATTCATTTAAATTTCTTCTTAGAATTAAAGAAGCTTAAAGCCTTTTGGACAGGTGATATATCTTTTTTTTCTCCCCCATACAGTGGTTAAAAACTTATTTCCGATGCAAAGCCAATTATGTAAAAGCTGAGTGGTGGCTAACGAATTCGAGATTGCAGGTTAGCTGAAGAAGGTCGGGAGTGGGAGGTCGCTCAGCGAGTAATAGAATACTTGACTCGCGCGCAGACTGGCATTGGAGTGGGCCTTCCATCTGTCCTCTCCTTTATAGAAATTATATTTAATATTGAGAAATTCAATGCTAAATTGATAAATTTATTTACTATTCATAGAAAATGAGGCATTTTACTCACACACAGATAAACCAAGAACACAACAAAATTAATAACACAAGCTATTTACTTGTACCCCTTTTCTTATAGTAAATTTAATTGAAATTCCACCTTTTTATCATGTCTTAAAAGTATCATTTTTGTAATGAAATATTTCCAAAAATATTTTTAGAACATTAAAAAACCAAACCTGTCATATTATATTCACACTTCCTAAGATATTGTAAAAATACAAAATTTAGTATTTTCTGTTATTGTCTTAAATGAAAAATCAAGTCATTTCGACGTGTCATACCTATTTGTATAATAATAACTACTATCTCAAATCAATATTCAGGCCGCAGAAGCCGATCGTGTTGAAACAGCTCTTCAGTAATCTTGAAATCGGAAACAGTGCCGCGAAGTGGGACAAATCACGAATTTAGAACCAAAAAATTCAAATCACGATTTCTGTTTAATTAATCACATAATAACGAAGATATAAACTATGTATTTATAAAAAGAAAGAATGAATAATAAAAGTTCATATTGAGAAAAAAATAACCTGGTGCAGTGCGCGGATCACACAACTTTCCCTTACCGACCTATAATAATTATCTTTTTAATATAATTTTTAATAGGTCACATAAACAATACTTTAAATGAACTCAGCAGCATTCACTTCAAGTTGAAAATATATTTTAAAAGTTTCGGTTAAGTTTCCACGGAAACATTTTTTTTTCCATTAAATAATATAAAAGTTGAAATTATTAAGTTAATTTCCGCTTTTGTATTCTTAAATTTCATTATTGCAGAGGGTATTGTTGACAACAGATTGGCGGATTAGTGGGAGGAGGTTCGGTCGCATTCGTCTCCTTTCGGATGCATTCGGTTATGAGCGAGATATATGAGATGTACAAAACCCGTCTAGGGTCTTGTACTCCTCATAAAATACGCTGCATCTTTTTTGCTAATACTGGTCCGATTTTGATGATTCATTCATTGTTTTTTTAGATAATTTAATAACCTTTTATACAATTCTATACATAATTTACTATAAATTGCACGCTCAATTCATAACTTTTTTCCCTGTATTTTTTCGTTAATATACTACATACATGAAAAGTTAAAGGCCTTTAAGAAGAAAACATTAGGCATGTTTCATCAAAATCGTTGGAGCCGTTTACGAGAAAATTGTAAAAATAAAATCCATGATATAATAGCTACTTTCGCTTATTCTTGATGATTGTTTTTTTAGATAATTTAATTACTTTCATAAAAGTCTATACATAATTTACCTTAGAATGCATACTTTTTAAGCTATGCGCAAATAAAATATTCTTTTCATCATGACTTTTTCCCTGGAATTCCTCGGTGATGTACTACATAAATGAAAAGTTAAAGGCCTTTATGAAGAAAAATTTAGCCAAGTTTCATCAAAATCATTAGAGCCATTTTCGATAAAATTGTAAAAAGTGTAAAATCGATTATATAAAATGGCACTTCCGGTTAGTCGATTTTGACGAAAAAGTTGCTGTAACATCACAGCCATGTACCTACCTTAAATACGTAATTTGAGTATCGTACGACTTTTCGGTTTTGAGCTAGGCTGTTCACATACAAACACACACACAGACACACAGACCATTTGCGAGGTTTGGTCATTTGGACTCAGTGGACCTTAAAACGTGTATTTCCGTTGAAAACTCGAATTCGAAAATTTTCACGATCGCAATACTTCCCCTTTCTACATACTTCGTATGTAGTTAAGGGAAAGTAAAAAAGGAGTTCAAAATTTATAAGTGATAAGAGTCTGTTTAAAAAAAAATACAGTGATATTACCAATTAACACATAAAATCAATCTTTTGAAAAAAGTGTTAAAAGATAATTAAAAAGATAATTAGTTAAATTATTATATAATAATTAGTTAAAAGATAATTTAAGTTGCTTAATTTTCTAAACTGTATAAAATATGTTAACGAAAAAAAAAAGGAATATGACAAATGATAAAATCATTTAAAAACACACACACACACGCACTGACCATTTTGTGTGATACAACATTAGAACGTGTATTTCCGTTGAAAACTCGAATTCGAAATTTTTCACCATCATAATACTTACCGTATTATATATTTCATATATAGGTAAGTTAAATTAATTAGAGTTGAAAAAATAAGTTTACAATAAATGTATATTTTAATGAAAAATAAAATAATATAACATGATAACAGACAAAAGCTAGAATCAGCAAAAATTAAATAAGATGAAAATATAAAACGTTCAATAACAATATAAATTAGCATATAGCATCTAATTCATCTTACCAGAACGTTGTCAGAATATCATGTCAGAATATCAATTTAGAGCTTAATATATATTCTTCAACTGATATCTCGAGACGACATTACTTTTGGGATGAAAAAAATATTAGTAAGCCATATTCTATTTAGGGAGTCAAAAATACTTCAATTGCGGAAAGCGGTTTGCCACATTTTTACTGTAATTATTACAACACTATGCAACTTTTTCTTAATTTTTCGTTCATAAATCAGCTAAGCTAGAAAAGATTACACGGTTTGCATTTATTCGACAATATCATCTCTTCTTCAATTGTCTTTTAAATGGAACCATTTCACGAACAGGCCCGAATATTTCACTCCCAGTATATAAAACAACATTTTGTTGGTTTTCGCGCAAGTGATTTTGGAATAGAAAATTAGGCAATACATTTAGAATATAAATGCAGCAACTACAAGACATGCAATCGTGTATAACTTTGTACTCACTGATGAATAAATAAGCGAAGAGAGAAAATACAAGAATTCGTTGTGTTTGTTTTGACTTATCTCATTGAATCCTTAGTGAAAATAATCTTTCGGGTTCCGTATCACTAACTAGTCTAGTTTGGCTTCGAGTAATGTCTATTTCAGTATTAAGTAATCAAAATTTGAGTTTTTTCGCGCAAAATTCGCTGTTGGGTCCACTGTGTGTCGTTTCGAATCCAACCTTTAAAACATGTTTTTCTTAATTGTTTCATTTTCGAAATGGAATCTTAATAGTAATTTGTTAAACTAAACTAACTAATATATTTATATTAATTAAATTGTTAATTATATAATTATATTGCATAAATAACTGGTGAACCTCCTACACCAATTATTATAACTCCTTTACTGAAGGAGTCATAACTCTATCCAGAAGCAAGAAGTAATTTTCCAGGCTATTAAAAACGACTGACCCTGTGGTTTCGTCCACAAATGGTCTGCTTCAGGAAAAAACATATCGGTCTATTGACCCTGAATGATCGTAATCCGTGAATTTAGTCAGATTTGTCAATGTTCTTTTAAACCCAAGTGTCAGGACTTACTTCGGCATGGAGGTGGTCCAGACTCGGTGACCCATTAATTCCTTAATTTTTTTTTCTCTCAAAATTTTACCTGTTATTCAATAAATTATTTAATTATCTATCGAGCCTAAAACACTTCGAAAATCCGAATATCTTTTTTTACTAAAGTGAAAATTCTCCTTCAATAGATTTTGATTCTCTAATACCATATTGTAAGAATTAATTATTCACTAAGAACTACAAAGTTTCAAACATTCTGTATTTATTTTTTATCTAATACAATAAAGAACCAATTTTTTATGGACTATTTTGTTTTTATGAATATTTCTTGAAGTTTAAATTAACTATAATAGAATAATAAAAAATTAATGAAGCATTATTCTACTTCTAAGCTATAAAAGCAGATCTAGGTGCCAATCCGCTTTTCATTACTTAAGACAAACTCCTCCCTCCCCTCCTCCCCCTCTTTCCCCCACTCCTCCTCTTCCCCTCCACTCCCGTTCCTAAAACATAAGATACACTTATTCTATTGAATCCTTAAGAAGTCTTTTATCTCATTTCTAGTGAATTCAAAGAAGGCTTCTAAAGAGAAAAAAATTCAATAATATTAGTTAGCCAGTAGCCATCGAAGGCATTAAATCCCGTTACTACTCGTATAATATTGTGGTTGTCTGCAGACAATAAATTTAGCCTGATTTGAACGGATGGAAAGGATATAATCAAATTCAATAAGACCGCAGATAGGTTGGAAATGAATCACTTCGAATTAACACTGTTTTAATCAGGTTGATACTGTGCTACTTTAGGAATGATTTGAGAAGGATAAATGATCTCTTGAACGCCCTTCAAATCAAACATCAAATCAAAAATACTCTCTTTTTAGTACGTTAAGAAGAGGGAGTATAGACCGCAGATATTTCCATGATTCTTATGCTCTCGCCTTATACGCAGTGCTTAACATAGGTATGCCATACTTAATCCTGAATATATTACTAGTACAAATTCAAATATCTAATACATTTGTGAGATGCCTGATATTCCTTGAGGACTATCCTTTCTTCCAAAAATTCTGCATATTATGAAGAAATTGGTAACTCACAGTACTCCTCTATAACTCCGAAGGAATTAGAACTATGAGTTACGTGCAGAAGGTATGGGGATGATTGCAATCCATTTGGCCATTTTTGTATTAACCAACATATTTCCTGTGACCTCTGCATTATAAACACCATTAACTCATAATATCTCAATCTTACCGATAAACACCTCTCATAAAAGACAATTACCCTTTGACCTTACAGTTTATAGTAAGGAATTCTTCTCTAATTATTATCTTCATATTTCTTTAAATATATTATATTCCAAAAATACTGCTTCAGCATCAGATGACATATTCCAAACGTTTTTGTTTCAATAGTTATAAGAGAAAATACAGTAATAAATTATGATTATAACAAATAAAGTTATAAAATAAAAATTATAATAATACATGTAGAATTTATAACCTCTCCCTTCAGCTAAATCTTGGACCATTAAGCATAATAATTGTATTTGGGAGGTGTCAATTATAGAAAGTAAATCAATTTAAAACCAAATAATAAGTTTTTTTTATTATTCTGACAGACAGCGTTTCAGCTGTATCACATGGACCATCTTCATTGTTGAGTTAGTAGTTATAATCTAATATGTATCAGGAACTGACAGATTCTGAACGGATATATGTGTATATTTTGGTCTGTCAATTTTGAAACTGACCAATGTTGTATTAGCTTGTACACTACGATTCTAGTCATCAAGATGGTAGGTCTGAAACAGAGGGAGCCCAAATAAATGAAACAAAAATTATTACTTTGTTTTTAAGTAGAGTAACTAACTATTACTGATACCGCACAAAAATTAATCATTGTAAATTAGAGACAAGTTAGGTTTGCCAAGAAAGAATATATCTACTCCTAAAAATGTAACATTGAAGTTTTGTCAAAGCTCTAAAATTAAATAAATTCAAATAAACACATAGTCAATTTATTATCAACTAATTGATTAATTTCCACTGATTATAGTTTCTCTATCTTATAATAATTTAAATATTCAATTCAGCGTGATAAATATTCACTGATATAGGGCATGATATCACGGAGTAGGTACACAGGCGGTATATTCCAACAGTCAAGCATGCGTAGTGTTTGCTATATTCTCTCAAGGGAGCAAATCAGGCAAACAGGCCCATCCCACCCCGTCCCTTGTAGGACTCTCTCTCTCTCACAAGCGCTTTCTCCCTCTTCATTTGCTCACTATATACTGCAATAATATAATTTAAAAATATAGATATTAATTCATTTATAAATTTAATATTTCTTATTGCCTCCTCACTGACTAAGCTAGTTCATGCAGGAAGTGAAAACAGTTAGGTCTTCATATTCAAAAATGTTCACTGGCGTTTCACGTTTCAGATTTGGTTTTGTGTCTGCCTGTCTCTACTGAGATATATTTTGCGGGTTGTTACCTAGATGGCCCGATGTCAATTTACGCATGCGCAAACGCATTTTGTTTGACACACCTATATTTCGAAAACGGCTTGTCATACATGGTCCAAATTTAAAAGGAAAGTTAATTTAATGTAGAAATCATCCAGTATTAATTTTATTAAAATCCATCCACTACTTTCGCTTCTGCAGGCACAAAAGTAATCTCAATGACTTGACAAATAGGCTCATCCGATTTGACACAAAGTTGTAGAAAAATCGGGTACTATTTCACCACTGGTCCAGTATCAATTTAATCAAATTCCCATCACCATTGAAACATTTAATTTCATTACTCTTTAGACTTCAATAAGCGAGGTGCGAATTACGTGCTAGGGTTTAATCAGGATTAAATTATATTTTGTTCATATTTTTTTTTCCTTAAGCACCCAATAGAAATGATGAGGAAAATATACCGAAATATACGCTTTAATTAATACTTCATTTAATCACTGAAAAGATTCATATATTCATGAATAGCGAGCTAGTTGAGAAACTTGTTTATTTATTAAAACTAAATGGCAGACAATTGATATAAATTAAATTATGGAAATTTAATGGCTCCACCGCGACTTAAGGTGCTTCTATGATAATGAACGATAAAGCTCGGTTTAATCTCCAAGTAGATCTCTAAGGCAACTTCTATTATGTGGGTCTGTTGGAAGCACGAGGGAGGATATTAGCTTGACTCGCTTTCTCTATTGACTGTATCATGTTCTTTAAACCGAGATACGTTTGGACGCGAGTCAGAAGCGTAGCGGTGCGTGTAGTATAAATTATGTAGCATATTCTGGAAGAAAACGTTATGTTCTACAATTTTTTTTAAATAATTGTTGACAAATTACAGACTTCTAATCTTTATAGTAACCATCTCTAATCAGCTATCAACGATAGTAGTCTCTTTAAACTAGTTTAAAATACTCAAGTTCCAACTGTGATGTTGGATTCTATTATGGACAAAATTCAACCTACTATATGGTATATCTATATGTTTATAGATTTTATTCCTCAAATAGCAATAACAACAGTTAAAAAAAAAAGTTTGTCAATTAACAGCTTTTAGTGATCCCTTTTAAACTCTGTATTGCAACTAAACAGGTGAAGGTATAAAGTTTCTTATTAGTTACTTCGGTACCACCAGGTATAACTAACTAATGTGAAAATCCAACGAATCCATGTGTCTTAACTTTTCAGAACTATATTTGCAAAATAAAATCTCATAAACACAATCTTAGGACTCTTAGAAATAAAAAGACCCTGATAGAAAAATTACTCGCAATGGGGAACTTAGTAGTAAAACGTCAAGTTTTTTTTTTGTCTCCTAAAGAGTAGCTTATTTAAACGTGATACCAACGACAGAAAAATTAAAAACCCTTTTAGATTTTGGTCTAAATTCGTAAACGGGAAGCGTTACTTTATTTAAGGTCATAATAAACTTACATCAAAAGTTATATTAAAATTAAATACAGAAATCATATGGTTCGTTGATAAAGGTTACAAATGCGATTTTTTTTCCGCTCTAATTGAACAATTTTATTATTTGTTTTAAGTGTTAAAATTGAGTAACACTTGTTTTGCAGCAGGAGAACAAGCCTATAGCGGGTTCTTCCGCTTAAAATATCGAAACCGTCGATTTCCATACTTAATCTATTGATATAAAGAGTTCTAATGTCATGGAACACAAAGAAATCTCTTGAGAAAAGAAAACTACATATAATAATGGAAAGAGACCCCACGGAAACTTCTTAAGGCTAGTTATACCATTAGTACCCAAAACAGATTCGGACCCTTATCGAACCTAACAGACGACTCAGCCACCAAAAAAACCGGCCTGTTAATGTTTCACCCCCACCTATTTATTAAAGCAATGTAAAAAACTTGTTACATTCCTTCGTTATGACAAGATCCTAATGGCGTTAGGCTGAAAACCTCTATGAAAGGAGTTACCATGTATCCCGAAAATGCTGATGTATATCGCAGGATATACATCATATATATGGGGTAGGAAGAGGGGGCGCTGACTTCCAGACATATAAGCTTCCAGAAGATAAAAGCTTCCGAGCTGTCTCAGAAAATTTGCACTACGCTACCTGCAGCAACTACAAAGCAAGAGCTTGCCAACCATGGATATGAGGCAACCAATATAGTCAATGTTATCTTACGGTTTAAAACACCTCTCCCTATGATTTAACTTCCTTGTACGCAGTAGAGGGAGTATTGTAATCGCGTATTGTATTTACCTGAAACTGTATTTTGTTATCTTTTACCTCCCGCTTCTTAGAGGAGTGGAATGCGAATTTTGTGCTAAAAATCACAAATCGAGATTGTCATGGTCCGCTCTAACCGTTTTTAACATTTTTATAATTATGTATGCGCGTGTGTGTGTGTTTGCCTGTATGTGTCAATAGGTGGAAGTAGCGACGCCGAGTGTCGTTTTTGAGATACTGCTTTCTTTGGAAACTACTAACCTAATTTAGGATCACTTTTTAGCCATCAATTTATTGTTTAATAGGCTTACAAAGACGACATGAAGTGTCCACCATATGAAAGACCTCTATCCTCGGCAATTCGACAAACAACCCACAAATCTGAAATGTTTCTAGGAATAATACCACTAGTCCAATGCATTTTCCATCTTCACAGCCAGTAAATATAACATGGTTTAACTTAATTAGTTGTGATAACAATCTTTATGCCTACAGAGTATATAGAAAAAAAATTGCTACATATGTGATGAAAATATATTGATGATTGCATTTTCCCATAAATGAAATTTTCTTATACATATATTCACACATATAATAATAAAACAGATAAAAATATTATAATTATTATTATTATTAAAGTTTTTCTCTGAACGAAATGAATGAAAAGAACGTTAGTACTTTTCAAATAATCAACATGCTTTCAATAATATTGTTTTTAGTAATCGAAAATATATATATGATAGAAAAATTCATTAATTAATTTCTATTAATACTATCATTTAAAGTTTTTCTTCTACTTTTTTAAAGTCCTTAATACAGATATTTTCCATAAAATCTGGACAGCAACAACAATGTCGAATGCATTGAAAATAGTGACAACTGAAGGAGAAATGTCTAAGGCCAGAAAGGCGTGATAGTGTGCATGTCATGTCAGGCAATACCAAGCTGACATTTTACCTCTCAACGGTGACAGCTGCTAATTCCTTCACATTCGAAGTGACAGAATACCAATGGGATACGTTTCTGGTCAAATTTTACTTTAAATGTTTAAAATTGTATATAATAATTTTAAATTAATGGGAGAAGTACTTAGCAATTAAATTAAATTCTGAAGTCCAAAATAAATGATTGTAAAATTATCATTACAAACATCACAAAATAATTTCAATTTATGCATTATTTCATAATATAAATTACAGATCTACGCAGATTTTATTTACAATATATTTCTTCTTTTTTTTTAATATTTCAATTATGATTATAATTGTACTCAATTAAAGTAGCCAATGTTGCATAATAAATTATCTCAATTATTTATCCTTCAGAAATTTTCCAGTCTTCCTAGGTTATTTTCTCCTAAGCTTGGAAGGTTTGTTTAAAGATTCTTAGTGAAACGTGGCCAGAATTGGGTCTCAGTGCTAGATAAATCGGCTCCAATATGGGACTATATCGGAATCGTTCACTCCTCGTCTTGTCCACACTCTGTTGAATAATCGATTTATTGTTTGAAAGCTATTAATTTCACTAAATTATAGGTGTGAAAAAAAAAAATTATAACTGCTTCATTAGTTTCGAAGATGAGTCAGCATGAACAAACAGTAATTCCTTACTCGAATTGACGTAACTAGATGAAATTATCTGAAATAATGGTTAGTTTTACTTCTAACGGCTAATGTCCATTTTTTAATATTTTGAAACGTTTTATGTTATTTATTCGAAATGTACCTAACGACTACCATAGCAATAAATTTTCACAACGTCTATGGTATCTTAAATATCAGAAATATATTATTTTGATGTTCGTGATATATGTATGAATGTGGGTGTGTGTTTGGGTTTTCAGCCGATACTGACTAGCATTTATTTTAAAAATATGCTCTAAGATAAGGGCTTAAAACAAAAAAAAACTTCTGAGCATTGAGTTTCCTGTGAAGCTTATTGATTTTGAAATATTCGAAAACCATTGTTTTAATTTCATGTTTGTTAGATTTGGATTCAGAAATCTCAAAAGTTCCGAGAATGGAGATCCCTGTGGACCATTCTATTAAAAATTCCCTCAGCCATATTAAATAAGTGTATGCATAATTTACGAAATTTGACTCCGTATTATTTTTAAAAAATCGACACGGATGAAAATCAAAAGGATCTCTGATAAATTATGAATCTTTCCCTCATTTATTTTACAATGGCAAAATCTTATAAGTTTCACAATATTATCACCATGCAAGGGAAAATATTTATTATATGTTTTCAATTAATATCTGCATTTTATTTGTAGGTTGAACCTGGAAATATTCAATAATATCATCCAAGGGTGTCGGATATGACGAAGTTAAAATAAAAAAATCGAAACGTTTGAGGGAAAAAAAATCCCTTAAAGTCATGCATATTTATTTACATTTAGCCTAGGGATATCCAAAGTGAACTCCCATTTATATGGGCAACGACGGAACCAAGGGGTTCCAATGTTTAAACCCGGAATAGATCAGATAAAATATAAAGATAAACTGAAATAGAAATATTGTGAATGCTAAATATCGAACCTGGTATATATGATATTTTTGTATAGTAAATGAATTAGGCACTGTAAATTTGTATCAAAAAATTGAAAAACATTTACGGGAAAAACAAAACAAAAAAGACACGCATTCGAAAATGATTATACAATTCAAGCCTATAAAATTCTCATTTAAAAAAAAAAAATTCATCGATCTTTACGAGAATTTGTATTACATTTAGAAAAAAAATTCTCTATGTATTTATTTTTAATAAATATTAGTCCTTCATCGAGGATCAATCCATATCAAATCGACCAATGAGGGAAGCTGTCAAAATGAATTTATTATGGTTATTTTTTCCTATGTTTACAGATATTGTGTCTATGAAAACAGATATTCATTTATTTTTTGGATGTTCATTTTTTTTTTTTTTTTTTTTAGCGCTCATTTTGTATTTCGTGTCAGCCTATTTTGCATTTTACGGAGGTTTCTGTTAAACGCTGAAGCGCCTTGGTTTTTAAAAATATTTGGGTAAGACCAATGCCATATTAAATACCACAAAATTAAATTGTTAATGTAAATGTAAATGTGTAAATGTACAAAAAAAAAAAAACAAAAAAAAGGGTAGGTACCTAAATGTTAATGTTTTCAAAATAAAAACCTTCTGTTTTAAAAGTAAAAATCTTAAAGATATAACTAAGACACACCTTCAATTTTTTTCTGGGTATAATGTTAATAGTTTACTATAACTCAAATTCTAGATCAAAATCAGCCTTGTGCTGACAAATTTTGCTAAAGTATTTTTTTTTTTTTTATATTGGCTCAAATATCAAATCATAAATCATCAAAGTTGATCAATTATAATACTTCTGGTGATACTTTCTTCACTTTTTCCACTAAGTATTTTTGAAAAGTGTGTACAAAAGCAGTACTGTGTTATAAGAAGTCCAAAGTTCCAAGCGCTTCTTACGAGTTTAGCTATATTTAAAATTTTAAAAATAAAACTAATAAACTCTCAGCGATTAAATTTTAACCACTTATTATTTAACCATTCTCCGAGGGAAGGGGATAGGACTCTGCAGACTAAACCCATTTCACCTTATTCCTGAACCAGCAGAATGGTTCTTCCCCATTCTCTACAAATTAATGGAGACCAAAGCCAGAATGTGAAACAACTGCACGCAGCGGACATTTCAATATCAATGACCTTGGATAATATAAGGAATTATTGTCTATATTAAATATTGTTTATTATTATTCATATTGTATTTGAAAGAAACTTGAAATAAACGGAGGATGAGAAAAAAAAAAAATGTTTTCTAAAACTTTTGAATATTTAAAGTAGGTATATCCCTTCTGAGATATTCGAGATAACTGAATTTAGAAAAATAACAATATTTGAAGACTCATTAAAAAAATCAGACCCATTTTTGTTTTTTTACAATTAAGTAGAGGCCTGAATAATGACCAGAAAAAAATGTAAATTTTATGGCCTTTTACATGGTTTTTGTTTGTACCAAATATATTTAACAACCAAAGATCTACAGAGTTTAACGCAAACCTCTGTAAAATGCAAACTAGGCTGACACAACAATACAAAATGAGCGCCAAAAAAACAAAACGAAAATTTAAAAAAATTATGAATAGGTTTTCAACTCTCTGAATATAGTCCAAACATGTATAAATAAATGTATATTTTTATAGTTTGTATTTTACATAGGTTTGCGTTGAACTCTGTAGCTCTTTGATAATAAATTTTGTCAGCAGCCTTTTCAAATTAAATTGGTGGATTTGATATGGATTGATCCGCAATCATTCAAAGTATCTAAAATAAACATTGAAGATTTTACTTCTAAAAAATACGTAACCGAATCAGACAATCGGTTTGTTAAGCCACTGGCAAAAATATATCAATAATTAGGTTTGCTACCTATATATCTAAGACCCTTACCTCTTCTGAAGAAAATGCCAGAAGAAAACTGATGAAAATTCACAGAAGAAGTTTGTAATACACAAAGCATTTTTCAGAATTATTTGTTTGTTTTATTAGTTTTGATTTATTATTACAAGCCAATATACTTGGGACCATTTAAGATTTTAATTTCAGAAAATTATTAAATTGAGGTGTTAATTTTGATAATTGCATAACCTTGTGACGAAACTTAAGGAAGATGCTTATTATAAGAATGCTAGGTGATATTGAATCATGGAATATATGCCATTGTTGACCAAATAAGAAATAAGTCCAAAATTATATTGTTTTATCCGTAGAAAATTTTCAAGATTAATAAAAACTAGTAATGTATAATTGATGCTGTAATGATAATTTGTTCACTGTATAAATTAAATTTTCTTAAGTGCACAGCAATTTGGTATCCTTAAATGGAGAGAAGAAAAGAGGAATTAAAAGCTTTCAAGAATTGTATCCTATAAGTCACTCTACCATCTTGAGTTGCCTCTATTTCACTCCAACAGCTTCTCTTTAAATCTTACATTAAAGTTCCTAACTTTAGAACTGCTTTGTCCTTTCACTGACGTTAAGAATAAACACCGGGTGACCTAGATGTCTAATAATTAGAGTCGTAATACAATCAACTTTGATTTATGCTTGTTGTTTTAATTATTATATAAAACAGGAAAATCTGAATGATGGAAGAGTTTTAATAATATGAGATTATTTTTTTATGAGAATATTTTTTTTTCTTTTTTTAACAATGGTTAGATGTCGCTCCTTCCTAGTATACAGACTTCTATTAGATCTAAGGAGTTGTCAATCACGGCAAATAAGAATGTATTTATTTGTATGTATGTATAATATAAGGAATAAGAACTATTAAAGTGTAACAGGATAGTTCTTCACATCCATGTTGATCAAAAGTTTCGAAAAATTATAGCGTGATTTTTAAATTGTTTTTTATTGATTTTATAGGTATAATATATATGTAAAAGTATTAAATATAATATATGTTTTGTAGGCATAATATACGCAGAGTAGGATGCAAGACATTTATTTAGTTGATTTCGAAAAGCAATAACGTTCTGCATCTGGAGCTTTTGTACACCTATCGCCAAAGTGAGTTGCTTTGCGCCAGATTTTAGACTTGTTTTATATAGTGTGTTTTTAACCCGCTTAAAGGAGTTAGAAAAATCTGAAATTTAGATCTCAGATTTTTTGGAGTATAAATGAGATTAAATACTCCAAGTTTACACTGTGCTGATATTTATTTGTTTTATTTAACAAAAAGTATTAAATGTTTATGGGCAATTTTGGAGAATTTATGCCACTTTACAAATCTTATGGAAACACCTCAGAATTAATAGCTAGTGAAATGTAAGGCTTTCTCTATCAATGAGAAACTAAAAATTTACGATTCAGAAATTAATATATATATATATATATATATATATATATATATATATATATATATATATATATATATATATATGTGTGTGTGTGTGTGTGTGTGTGTGTGTGTGTGTGTGTGTGTGTGTGTGTGTTCTATGAAAATCCTATGAAAAATACCAATGTTTCTTTGTCAAACTTAGTATACATTTCTCCTTGAAATCAAACTAGAGAAAAATAATTAAAAATATTAAAATAGAAACTCTTATAAAATATAAATCTAGACCAAAATAAACCCAAATTATGTATATATCTTTTTAATTTACAAAAATGTTTATTACACTTTTGATGGCTCACATATCCAGCTCAGAGACTCTAACCAATTTTCTGGTGGTTGATATTGTTCGTGGATCGCCTAGCCCCCCCCACTCAATACATCTTCGCGTTTAGTACAGCTGGCTATCCCCAATTCCTGATGCAAAGTTACCCACAATCGCATTTTCGGAAATTATGACTAAGAAAGAGATCAATAACTAAAACTGATGTTTTCTTCTTAATCACAAATAGATTTTGAACAACTAAACTACAAGAAGAAGTAAACCAGTAATAGAAATTTGAGACAAATAACAGGAGGGGGAAGAAATACTATGCATTAAGAATCCACCCATTTGAAGATAAACTTTTCCCGCCATCCATTTCGCGTCTTTTACTACCACTGGTCGGCAACACTCGACAGCAAAAATCTTCT
This sequence comes from Rhaphigaster nebulosa, assembly GCA_948150685.1. NCBI lineage: Eukaryota > Metazoa > Arthropoda > Insecta > Hemiptera > Pentatomidae > Rhaphigaster > Rhaphigaster nebulosa. Next base: position 32,846,363 of record OX411309.1, on the reverse strand, counting down.
GATCTCATTAGAACAACGTTGGCTCTTGATCATCGGACGTGGAATTATATATAATATTCTACGTTATAAATTACTGCTTGAAATCCATGCCAATAAAATTAAAATGAATAACTTATTTAAAATTGAAAAATCGAACTTCCAATAAGAAGGATTTTAATTTATTTTTATTATTATTATTATTTATTTTTTTTACGACCCAAAGAGATTGCGGCTTACGAGAATCTCTTGTGGAAGCACTTAGGGCGGGCTAAGATCCTTTGCAGAAGATTTCGTTGACAACATAAACGAATTGAGTAGATATCGATTAAGTAAATTGACCTAAAGGTTTTCAAGGGTATATAAATAAGAAAACTTCGGTATCCTCTTCTCAAGCACCAAGAGTAAGCTCGAATGCCATTAGCTGAATAAATATTTAAATTATGATAAAAGAAATTTAGCATAAATACTAAAACTAACTTGAGAAAAATGAAAATTTTCAATTCCTACATCACAATTTAATCAAGACGAAGATAATCAAGTTTTACCATGATTATTCGTAAAATTGATTATCATTTTACGAAATAATGCATAAGTATGGTAATCGTTCTTATTATTATTTAAGAATATAAAGATACACCACATACAATACACAATAAACACTATATATGTATAGAGTGCTGGGATGCTATTACCACACAAAAACACTTTAGTTAGCTTTCATGCTAATACCCGGCCACGGCAAACTCAAAATAATTATTAAAGTACCATCAGATACAAAATCAATTTAATCTTTATGAAATTGAAGTTATTAGCGAATTTACAGTTGTTTTATAATAGTTTTTTTCTTTGGGAACAAATTTTAGTTGGCGAAGTTTAAATATTAATTTAGTGGCTCAAAGAATATCAACAAAAAATGAATATCAAATGCACTGAAACTAAAAATTTTACTGGGCAACTTATCGATTCACTTTACTTACACATTAGTAAATTATTTATTTTTTTTTTTTTAAGTTACACATGTAATATTTTCCAACGGCAGCCAACAATTACAGATTTTATTAGGAATGACCTCGGTAGACTAGACAAAGTGAAATTCCGGATTCCAAAGGAACACAATCATTACAATCTTCTAGATCCTTCATCATTTCCCCTATTAGAGGGTATCCTTTCTTCAGGAGGCGAAGAGCCCTTTAAGAGGAAGCAGCTTCCTAGTAATCTTCCTTATCTTCTACTTCCGAGATGACCCCCGTGACAAAGAAGATGGGATTAATTGTCCAACAGATAAGACAACAGAGATAAGTGTAGGTCTTCCGGCCTATTCTTAACATGTTAAGCTGTATCCGTCCTCAATTTAGTCTTCAGCATTAATAATAACAAATGAATTAAAGAAGCTTAAAGAATTCTTCAGTTCCGAATTATCAAAAAACAAAACAAAGACGAATCGGTTTCCTGTGGAACATATAGAATACTTTAAAAAACATCTATATAAAGTTCAATAAGCTATATCTTTGCTAACAATGGTCCAATTTTTTTTGTACGAAATTTAATTAACTTTTCGAATAGTCATAACAATAAAAACACTTTAGTTAGCTTTCAATTTATATATATATATATATATATATATATATATATATATATATATATTTTCAACTGAAAAATGTATAATTTTATAAGTTATGCGCAAATAATTTTTTTTTTCATTACTTTTTTCCTGTTTTTTCTGGGGGTTGTACAATATACGAGAATCGTTAAATTGAATAACTTCATGCTAATTGGGGTTTCGTCAATATTCCAATAAATAGAAATAAAAACCTTTCAGCATGAAGCGATTCAATTAAGGAGAAGATTTTATGAAAGTTTCATAAAAATCGTTAGAGCCGGTCTGGCGCTACAGTCAATAAAAAATCATCTTTTTCGGCTATTCACTGTTGCTCACAGGTTGACCGATTTGGTGCACCAAAATTCAGAGACATAAGCTTGAAAAAAAAATTAAAATCAACAATGTAGGTCCATCCGTTTAAGAAATAATCGTAGCACAGTCACATAGACCAATGTCTGAAAATGGGTTGTTCGGACTGGGGCGGTTCTGAAACGCATAGATCCGTTGAGATTGAAAATTTGACTTGATTACAATATCTTCCTTACCTGTGTGGTTAGAAATGTAAAAATCAATGTATCATTTTTTTTTTTTTAATTCGACTTGATATATAGACAGTCTGTGTTGGTGAATAGTTATTAAAACATCAAATTAATTTTGATTCATCCTGCAGTCTTATATTATTATTTTTTTTTAATTATGACCTTTATTGAAAATTCTCGACAAAAAAGGAATAATAATTTAAACTTATTAGCTTTTCACTTTTAACGAAACCTAGAAAGCCATTTTATTACTAGAACATTATGATTCGGAATGCCAACAACTCCTACAAAGAAATCTATCAAAAATGTAGCAACAAATCTATCAAAAATTGTCGCATTTTTTTTTGTAAATAAGTGTTAACAATTAAAAAAAAAACTAAAAAAAACGGTATTTACTTTATTTATGAAATTTTTTGATAAAGATATAATTAACCTAAACATTTTTTGGATATTCAAAAAATTAGATTTCAGTATTAACCAAATACTGCCCTAATAAGCTAAGAGGCCCTAACTATTAAATTTTTTTCAAAATAGATTTTTATAGTGCATGTTTATGTTCATTTATGCATAATGTCATAAAAAAGGGTAATTCTTTAACTAATTCGGACACACTACAAAAAAGCATTCGGAAAAATGGAGTTAGAGCCTTTTAGCCTATCAGATCAGGATAGGCAAGTCAATGATGGTATTGTAGTCGGAAATGCCTCTGCCTTTGCCTCTGCTCCTAGATCAGGGAACTTTTAGTATGCTTACCTCTTAACTAGTAAAAAAAAAGTCCTGAATTCAATTCATACCGTGCCATCATTTCCGTCTACACTCCCCTGTTGAGCATTCATTGACTGCACTACAAAATAAGTTGATGTTTAATTTGTTTTGTTTTTTATAATTTTTTTGATATTACATGATGAGCGAATGATGACTATTTAGTGCCATTATGCAATATATCACAGGATTTTTTAAGATTACTTAGGAATATGGCATAATTATCTCAAGCTTTCAAACTGTAATGGCATAGTGCATCTCATCCAATCTCCATTTTACGACCAATGACCGTGGGCTGAAGGCGGAAATACAGTGATGTATGGTGGGCAATATCAAGCAGGCAGTGGACGTTGGCCAACTCCCGACCAATGGAGCTCATTACAACAGCGATCGCCGCAGAGTGTCATTATGTCGATTGGAGCATTATTGAAAATGTCATTCATCCGCAGCTGAGCCATGCTCCATGGATCATGGGCTAATCCTTTCAAGTCGTTTAATGGATAAATTTCCACAAACACTCCATAATTTCTGAAAAGCTATCATTTGGGTCCATAGGTATTGTACTTTAGGATTTGATAGACAATACAGAAACTAAATTTGTGCCCAAAAGATTAACTTATATAATTAAAGCCATATCTCTAAACAGTATACAATTTGTGATCATGCTCTATTGAATGAACTGGGAAGAAAGCGCTTTTTTTTTCTTTATTAACTGATTAGCGAAAAATATCTACCTTTTTAATAACTGTGGCACATTCTCAATTTATGAATAAAATGCACAGGTGTTTTTCTTTTGAGTAACTTTGATTTGTTCAACACCTGTTGGAATGAAGCAAAGATGAAGTAATGAGGTATTTAGCGGTAAATCATATCCATAAAACATAATATATATATATATATATATATATATATATATATATATATATATATATATATTAATATGTATTGATATTGGACAATATTATCGTTATATAATTAAAACAGACCAGGTGCGAACAAAATAAATAAGGGACAAGCAGGTAGAAAGAAGGGTAACTGACAGGCGATGATAGATGTCACCACATAGAGATAAGTTAATTTAAAAACCCTACCGAGAAGTTAACAATGTAACAACGCCAAAAGCTGGGATACCTAATCAATTTTAAGAACTGGTCCCCTTAGGCTTGGCTGGCCTCGAGGAAAAAGTGGAGACCGCCTGGAAAAGGTATGATTAAATTATACTAGTTGGATAATGGTTCGCAGATACCGACTGTCAGGACAAGGGATGGAGCCATCCGATGAAATCCCAGAATTTCCTCCCTCTATAAAACTAGTCGGCCAATGAACAACGTTTTCGATCCCCTCTTAGGCAGAACAAGAGAGAAAAGGGGTAGAAGGAAGGAGGTGAAAAAGAGAGGCTTCTGAACTGATCAAGGATGAGGGAGGACGTGGATACTGAGACCGGCTGATGCAAGACGAGCTCCTCTGAACCCTGACCTTGCATGATGCAAGCCTACAACCATCGCCTTCAAGCCTTCGCCTGAGGAACCATCAATACCAATTAGTACAGATAAGAGATTTATGTTAAAACAATTAATGGCTAAGTCTAGGATGAATGGCTAACTTTTATTGTAATAGTTTGTTATTTTAATTTTGAAGAATAAAGATAAATGTTAGCAAGGAGGTAGTTCTTAGTAACCATGCCCATATTTAATTTGAATATATATCATTAAGATAGCAGTAACTTTGATTAACATTAGTATTAAAACTAAAAGTAGAAACATTATCTTGGTTAATTATTAAATAATGGTAACCACAAACCAGACCCTTGGAAAGGTATCTAATTTAGAGGACAAGGTAAGAAATTCAAAAGTATTCATAAGCTTACTTAATTTTGGGATAATCATCCTCAATGATTGCCCAATGATTGCCCTATACATATAGACAAATGTATTAGAGCTAAATACATATCAAGCTCAACTTAACTAGATAAAACATAGCAATATATATATATATATATATATATATATATATATATATATATATATATATATATATATATATATATATATATATATATATATATATATATATATACATATATATACGTGTATATCTTTTAGTATAAATTTTAATTAAACATGGATACCTAGTTATGATAGAAAAATATGAATATTTAACACAGGAGCTTATTCAAAACATCGAGATATTGCCACATCGAATTTAAACCGTAATGAACTCAAGTTAGGAAATCGTCACTTTAGAAGAAATATCACGAAATTCAATTTTTAATGAAATGCATTTATGTACAGTATTTGATTGCAAATTCCTTGCTGGACCTGAAGACAATACTTATTGTCAAATTAATTTAATAATGTCAATTCCTCAAATTAATTTAAGGAATACAAATAAAAACTATGTGTATTTTATTCGGATAAATATGAGTACTTTCGCTAACAAGGGTCAAGTCATGTCTTTACAAAATTTTCACCCTTAGATGGCGGATTATTAAAAATATTAAAATTATATTATACCAATTTTATGATACATATTCAATTATCTTTTGTCATTAATAAGTCATCAGAAGTGAATTAAAAAAAATTTCTTTGCAATTTTTCTGTCTTTTGTTATGTCCCCTCTCTCGGGTATTCCCCTTTATGGTTATCTGCAATTCTTACCTCCGATCTGCAAACGCTGTTTGCTTGGTTATTTTAAGTAAAACCCCTTCTAACTTATTGTGTAGGAGTTCTGAACCTAAATCTATAAAAATGCAGGGTAGACAGTGCATTTTGTGTATGTCTATAAGTGTGGGCGCAGTCCTTCGTCGAAACTGAAACTTAGAGGCAAGAAGGTGCTTGTATTAATTATTTGGTTATGTACGTGTTGGCATCACTGTTAGTTCCCGTCTAAGGAGACATAATCTTTAATCTTTCTATAAAAATATTGTGCAAGGTACAACGTGTTTGTATTTACGTGAATACACCACTTCATTTCCCCAGTCCTTTTCCTGTACTGGAATCCTAGAAGAAGGTAAGTATGCTTAGTTTTTATAACATAGCTAGTTGCTGAACGATTGCATATTTTCACATCGAAAAAGTTGTATTGTTTATATTGATGATGATGTACAATTTTCTGAAAATACGTTGTGTTCTCATTCCTTTGTGCCTGAGCCCTTTGCTTCAATAACTTCAGTAACAGTAAAATTGAGACTCCTATTTAAACCTTATTTTTTATTTTTTGGGAGGGGGAGGGAGGGAGAGTTTTAAAGTATAGTTTCTCATGATATTCTACATAGCTTTATTATCACACAATTTCCGTTAGAAAATCATTACAAGTAAGCCAAAATTTTGAAATTTCAAAAAGGTTAAACAATTTTTGCACAGATAATAATTATTCCAATGTGTTCAGAAGCGCAAAGAAACGCTTCTTTGCATGACTGAAATTTTCGCAAATTATCACTAAAATGTTTATTAGGAGGCTATTGTGACAATTTGTTTGAACATTTTAGTGACAGTTTTCGCTAGTATCCACCATTTTGAATAATTCTTTTATGTGTCCACTTTCGTAAACGTATTATTTATTCCGTCGAGAATAAGATTGTTTTTCTATTTATATTTATGCTATATATAAAATATATAAATCTTAACTGTATTCTAAACTTTGTATTTTAAAAAAAAAGGAACCAGTTCCTTGTATTCAGTCTTCGTATGTTCTAATATTCCAATCTGATATATCGTTCAATATGATGATGCGGATATACAGATTTGGGATTCAATTTGTCGGATTAATTTAAACTTATTTAAAAAAAAAAAAAAAAAAAATATATATATATATATATATATATATATATATATATATATATATATATATATATATATATATATATATATATATATATTATTTTTTTATTTATTAATTTATTTATTAAATTCACTACTGAAACCCAATGTGGTCTTTTATTATGTACACAACAAAAAGATTCTGTAAAGATGTTACATAATTATTATATAATATAGTTATGCAATGTTATGTAAATAGGTAAAAAATAAAACCTAGTCGGCTAGGACCGGGTCCCGGGACTGCAATCCCAGCTGCTCCCCTCTAGTAAGGCCTGTAAATATTGTATGTATATATGTATATAAATATATCTAGTTATATATATATATATATATATATATATATATATATATATATATATATATACATAAATATGGGTTATTTCACAAAAATAAGGCATTTTGGTCAACATGAATGTCCAATTTTAAATTGCTATTTTTATCAATTTTTTTTTTTAACCCGTACCATTGATCATACCATTGATATGGACATTGATCATCCAAAGCAGCATTCATTTATTTGCTCGAATAATGTTATTTAGCTGATTCATTAATGACTGCTGACAAAGGATTCAGGTAAGGGTGCAAAAGACTGAGAATGTTAAAAATATGTAATCAAATTTTTACAAAAATTCTTTATTTAAACGACAGAATTAAAACATAATATATCTCCCATTAAATTCCCATTTGACCTATTATAAAATTAATACTTAATTATATTAGGAGCTAAGATATATCCTAAGCCAGCATATGCGTTAGTCTAGGAGTAAACTAGTCTACGGATAGCAATATCAGGTCAAGAATCAACTAACACAGACAAAGTTCCTCAGAGAATAAACATGAAATATACTTATTTAGTCTCGGATACTTCAGTCCTGGATTAGGTCATGTTAGATTAAAAAAAGGCTACCAATATTAATCCTTAACTCAGTCACTCTCCATCCCTAAAATTTCACAAAAGCGTGCATATTAGCATGAGACTGAGGTTGGTGGATACCCCTAGGGGCCATTACTACATTATTCATGGTCACTTTGATCTGTGATTGATCTGAGTGGAGAGGGTTCACTAGTCACAGGTCATCACCTGCTTCATTAATGCATTAATCTCTGCTAGTGCCTCAACTTCTATATTATATTTCAATAACTAACGGCTTTATTATAATCATTGAAATGATTCATTTGTCTATGTACTTCAATTTTAGTTTTTATCAACTATTGGTTTCATTTTCACTAGTTTGATTAAATGTTAGGTACCGAAAATCTCTCTCGCAAGGCACATCCTCTGAAATCATCATGCTGGCTCTCCAGCTCCTTGTGGCCTACACTACGTTTGGAGCTAATGAATTCGATTAATTAATCGAGTTCTTAACACTATGTTTCTTGAAAATCCATTTTCTCAGGTAGAGTAGGGGTTCAGATACAGCCTCTATATATATATATATATATATATATATATATATATATATATATTTATATTATACATTTCTTCCGATTCCAGATAGATACTAATGCATGGGAATATATTTTCCAGTTAAATTATCAGAAGACTAGATACCACATACCCCTCTCCTTTGGTATAATAAATGGAAACTAGATATTTATTATTGGATAACCTTTCTTCATGTTTACCAATTCATATTAACTTGATGATGGGATGATGTTTCATCTATGAATGTAAGCCCCAGATCTCCAGAGAACTCTATTTTGTTCAAAAGCTCGATGAATATGGATATTGAGAATTTTACTTACATGTTTTTCAGTGCCCTTCCAACACCTTTTTCTGTATGTCCTCCTTCAGGCTATCTTAAGAATGATGTTCTTACCTCAGGTGTTCACCATCACCTCTTCGTCCAACGACTCACTACAGTTCAGTTCCGTCAGCCCTTCTTCTCTAAACTGCCATATACTCATTCTTTCTTTCCTCTCTGCTTTTCAAAATAATTTTTGGATTACCCACTCCTAAACCGCGTAATTTCCCTTACACATTCGGCTCCTCAGAAGTCTAGGTAGCCTCATCATAACATACCATATCTGCACTTAGGGACTTAAAATTGGCGAAGGCTTTGCTTTACTCTTTAATTTAATTAATTTAAATGTCTGATGATTGTTTTTAGTAATGCGCTTAAGCCATATGTATCTTTGACACTGCGAATTATTAATTAACAGCTCGAAAATAGAAAATTTAACAATCAGGAGCTTTAAATGATACATTGAAAATAATAAGATAAGTTGAGAAAAGCCGCAGTTGCTTAGACTGTAATACTGGAGCAAACTGAAACCAGCCGGAAGTAGAAGAGAACATCTTGTTTCTGGACCAAACCGCAACAAAGGAGGTCGATCCTATTGTGAGGACAATTGCCACCTTAATTGTAAATGGATAAAAGATTTTTTTTTGTAGGGTTGCCTGAAGTTCTTTGGGTATTAAATAAAAATAAGTACAGTAAGCACATCTATATTTTTTTCTATTTCATTTAACGTTGCAGTAAGTAAATTAACTAACTAAGTAAGTAAATTAAGTAATTCCAATAGAATTACTTTCTTCAGAGGAGCAGATCTCAATGTCATAAAGGCTTAATTTTTTTAAATGTCATTTTATTCTTTATAAATCTGTTTGTCGGTGGAAGAATTCAATTATGATTGCAGTGTTAAATTTTTTTTTTCAATACAAGTTACCAATTAGCATGCCTTCTCGGCTGGATCTGAATGGACCTTTATTCCTCCGCATGCACCCCACTTCGGCCAAATAATTGATGCACATTAGTATTAATGTTGAGATCAAATGTTAAGAGTTTGAGTTAACGTAATGCATTACATATTAATGCAATGTAAGAGTTTATGTTATGTAACGCATTGAACGTATTTTGTATTGCTTTCAGAGGTTTCCTCACATTTCTGAACTATTATCAGGATAGTTTTTCGTAGTAGAAGAATTATTACTTTTGTTGTTTTATTGAATGTTAAGTTGTAATTATATTTTATACTAATGTGCGAAATTTTATTCATTTATTATAGGCATAATTTTTTTTATATGTTAGAGAGTTTTGAAATTATACTTATTGATAAATTATATAGTGGTGTAATAGGTTTATAAGGGTTAATGTTTTAACGAAAATAATATGAAAACCTCTAGAAAAAAAGAAAGAAATTTTAATTATCCTATATATTTATAAGTTGTACAACTTGTCAATATGTATGCTGTGTATAAAAATCCAATACACCTCCTTGAAAATAAAGTATTTCTCTCTTCAATCTAATTAATTCAATACAGAATGTCCATTATGATTTATGTTTCTTGAGAATTTTACATCATCATCTCTCCTCTACTCTTTTTCCTGGTGCCCTTGGCAAGGATATTAATTACATTTAATTAATTCTAATCAACCAGCAAAACACTTGGAGAAATTTAGGCAACTATGATAAAAAAAATGTTGTCTTAATCCATGATTAATTATTAAAAATTAAATTAAGGGATTTTCCTCTGAAGTTTTTTATTTTATTATTTATCCTGACGGTCGAATTAAACAAAAAGTCATTGTTTTAATTAATTTTGAATAACTACGACTGATCCTAAACAAAAACAAATCATTATAAATCGCCAACAGACAAGCATACTTCACGTATAAAAATCAGTTGGATCTAAGAAATATTTTTTTGTTTTCGTTGACCACTGGCTTTTCTTAGAAAGTAGAATCCCCTTCCATACCTAAATAACTCCCACTGTGCTTTATCATTTAAATATTATGTAGCTTTAGTCAAGAAAATATAAGCATAAATAAATGAATGTTTAAGTAATTAATCAATAAAAAATCTTTCGTTGTTTTCATTCATTACATGTATATTTTTCTTTCGTAATCCATGGTAAATAGTAGTGACATTTATTTTCGCTAATTAAGAATATCTTTTTTTTTTTTTTTTACTAACAATTAACAATGTTTATGTACTTTCCATGCTTTATCTTGTCACTTACCAAGCAAGAAAATGCCGTGGAGATAAAGTCTTGCAAAAAAAGGGAACAGTGGTAAACAGTTTTCCGGGTGTAGTGTTAGGAGCTTACCTCAAACAGCCTTTTCAAATTATTTTATACATTATAATTTAAATTTGACCATCGTATTTTTGAAGAAAGTTTGCAGAACCAACCTTTTTTAATGTTTTATTATGGTGAGGACTCGTGTTGTTACCACGCCAGAATGAAAATATTGTTGCTAACTTAAATAAATCAGTGAACAAAACTACCGGATTAAAAGTCATTTGTTTCCATAATAATACAAAATAATGAGTAAATGAAATAATTTTTTACATGTCCAAAAGTAATAAACTAAATAAATAACTAATAAAAGTCCCTTTGAGAATAATTAACTAGCAAATCGATCATAAACAAATAAATGAAGAAAAGATAATCAGTCTTAAATATTCCCCTAATGTTAAAAAAAATATAACAAATATGATGATAAATACTTCCTGCATTTAACCAAACTAGCATATACTTGTATAGTAATAAACAAAAATATATTATACTTTACTTAATCTAACTACTTATGTTGAGAAAATTATATAAGTACGTACAAAATTATAGGGAAGCAGTCTGAGGAACCCAAAGAGTATGATCCTCGAAGGACGAGCAGCAGGCTCAGACTGCACGCAGTGGTCAATTTCTCTTCTCCAGTTGGATTAGAGGATTTGAGCGCTCTAAGATACTTAAGGGCACTAGTATAAGTACGCTTAGTTACGTCATCAAGGGCAGACTGTATTAGGTTGTGTATTAAGTTGGCTGTGTATAATAATCCTGATTTAGAGCTGTAGCTATACCAGTCATCACATAAACAAACACACATCGTAAGAGATACAACAAAATATTAATCTTAATAATTGCCTATTTACAAGCATTTAAAATAAATGATTTCATTTGCCATTCTAAATTTGGAAAAACTAAAGCATTTAAAATGGTAAGGTAAGTTTACGCTTTGAGTTTATTTTATTCCCCTAAAACTAAATTTCGCTGGCACTATGATCTTTCTTTCCATTTCCGGAACCCCTATAAGATACCGATATATCAATCTTTGCATAAAAGACTCAAGAATCATTTATTTTTTTCCTAAGCGTGAAAAATTATTTAATTCGAAGAATTAAACTAGAACGTTATAATTCAATGTTACCGCAAATCGTTCTTAATAATTTAAGATAGGTTGTGGTATTTGGTACAAATTATTGATGAACTTTGTAAAATAGAATTTATTTTGAAAATGACCCGAATATTTTGGAAACAAACAGAACAATTAAATGATAAATTCCAAAACTTGGCAAGTAGAAAATTGTCAGTTTGCAAAATTTTGTACGATGGCCAAAACTTAATCATTTCCATTCCAATGATCACAAAAATCATAGCCGGTTTGCCTTTTTAACCCATTTACGGCCACTGTTGCCCATACACAACATTAATTTAACTTTTTTTTTCTTCAATAAATTCAAATATTTTTCTTTTTTATAACATCCACTATTAAATTAAGGTTGATAATTAATAAAAATAATTTTTGTCTAAATTTTCTTTGTTTTTTTTCATGTAAAAATATCTGATGTGGACAACACATGACTTCCTTGTACGCTTATTAAACTATAAATCGATGGCTCAAAAAGTGATCCTGAATTTGGTTACTAGTTTCCGAAGATTGCAATATCTCAAAAACTACACTTGGCGTAGCGACACACACCCACAAATAGAGAGGAAAACCAGTATTTCACACTCAATTTTAACACTTTAAACATATGATTTGTGTATTTAATTTAAATATAATTTTTGATGTAAGTTTATTATGACCTTCAAGTAAAGTACCCTTTTCGGCTCACTAATTTTAACCAAAATATAGTAAATACATTCATATCGATATAAAAGTCCTATTTACCAAATTTGAGATGTTTAACATTATATTTTAATATAATTTTTGATGAAAGTCTAATATGACCTTCAAGTAAAGTACCGTTTCCGGTGAATAAGTAGTGACCAAAAAGAGAAGTTCACAACTAGATTTTAAAACAATCCTAGACACAAAATTTCAAGTTTCTGCGGCTAACCGTTTTTGAGTTATGCGAGATACGTATAACACGTATAATACGAACGTATGTACGTACAGACGCCACGATGAAACTAGACAAAATGGATTCAGGGATGGTCAAAATGAATATTTCCGTTGAAATCTGAAAACCGAAAATTTTCGCGATTACAATATTTCCTTTACTTTGTACAAGGAAGTAAAAATAGTGAATTTGGTTATTTTTCCACGCTAATGATTCGTCAGATTTAAATTTAAATTTTAGTAAATTAAAGGCTGCTGTAATCCAATAACTTGGATTAGTTGTTTATAACATTGTCTTTTATTGTTGTTGTAATGAAATTATTCTATGGAATTATCGGTTCTAGCGAAATGTAGGTACAGACAGATCGTGCAGGATGGAAATTAAACATTCTATTGGATAAAACAGTAATTTAATGGTAATCAATAGAAGCTTAAAGGATCTTATTTCCCAATATTGAAAATTTTCGAACTGTATATTTTTAAAAAACAATTAAATTGTTTATTAAATATTTTTTAAATGTATTTTAAATCTTTTTAAGATTTTTTAAATGTATTTTAAGCTATAAGCTTTGCTAAGCTATAAGCTATAACCCGCTTAGTAAAAGTCATTTATCATTTCCATTTATAACCATACAAAAGAGCTTCTTTTTGTTTTGTTTGGCGTATTTTTTAGATTTACGTTTTATTTCCGTCATACGTTGCGAAATTTAATATATATGCGGTGAGGTATTACAGCTGTTTTTCAAACAAAGTTACTGACAATTTTGACTTTTATAAAATAAGCTCAATGTTTTTTTAGTGGTGGGTGTTGGGAATTCATATGTATCCATTTTTCATTGTTTTTTAGTGTTCAGTAATTTTTAAATTATTTCTTTTTATGAACGACTATAACCAGACCAAAAAAATCCCAATCAATATTTTCATTTTATTATTTTTAAGGTATTCATTGTCCCGGAATAATGTTTATTTTTCATTAATTTATATAGTTTTTCCATTAATGGGAGATTCTCAGATTATGGACAATTTTAATGATAAAAATTTTAACTGCATTAAAATACACTTTTCTAAATATCTGCACTTTCTATTGACGCTCAGTAATGAATCTTAACAATTAATCAAGATCAAAAGTGTTTTTTTTTTGTTATCACTGCTTCTTTTTTTTTTTCTAAGACTAGATTAAGAGTCATTATTATATATATATTTAACCTCGACCTCCGTGTCTCTACAAACCGAGATGGGTCATGGCCTCATTAATGAACCGCCGCCATTCGGCACCTTCTAGCGCAACCGCCTTCCAGTTCCTGATCCCATGTAGGCCCCGAGTATCTGCTACCTCATTATCGGTCTCACTTATATAATTGAGACTGTTTAGAATATATTTATATTTAAAATAAAATATATTTAGTATAAATACAATTTTATGCAAAAATAATAATAACTTTTCTAGGAAATTGAGAAAATGTAAAAACAGGTGATCTCGAAAAAACATTGGAACAAGGGCCAAAATGGCCCTAGTGCCAGTTTTAAAAGCGTTATTTGTTTCCCTGGAGTTTCGCCACTCCCTTTTTTTCATGAAATATATGTGAGATTGGGTTAATATTTAAAAAAGCCTTTTAACATAGGTCTGTTTCTCGAAACGGGCACTAAAAGTGAAGCAGAGGAGGGGTAGTGGCGAAGGGCGGGGGAAGGCTCTATCACTCTGTTGTGCTCGATAGCGTTGGAACATCGAAAGTAAAATATCTATATTCGATATATTGCGTTATCGTAAAACCATGTAAATATCGATATTTATTTAAACGAAGAAAAATATCGATATATCGAAAGGAAATGCAAAAAAAAAAAGTGTATAAAATGAGTATAATGTTAAACAATGAAGAAGTTTATGAAATAATATAATTATTATTATTTATAAAACAATATTTTTATTAGTTATGAATCATTATAAAAATATCTGATGTGGACAACACATGACTTCCTTGCACGCTTATTAAACTATAAATCGGTGGCTCAAAAAGTGATCCTGAATTTGGTTACTAGTTTTCGAAGATTGCAGTATCTCAAAAACGACACTCGGCATCGCTACATCCATCTATTGACACACACACACACTCTTGTTTCTGGAGATCTCATTCCATTATTATATACCGTTTTATTTTTAGTAGGAAACAAGTTTCCCAGAGATTTCTACGAGTTCCGTGACAGCATTAGAACTGTCTCATCTCACGGATGGGGAGGAAAACCAGTATTTCACTCAAAATTTTAACACTTAAATCAAATAATAAAAATGCTTAATTGGAGTGGATAAAAAAATAGCTTTTGTAACCTTTATTACCAAAACATATGATCTCTATTCAATTTTAATAAAATTGTTGGTATAATTTTCTTATGACCTTCAAGTAAAGTACCCTTTTCGGCTCAGTTTGAGTTATGCGAGATACGCACTTACGAACGTACGTACAGACGTCACGACGAAACTAGTCAAAATGGATTCAGAGATGGTCAAAATGGATATTTCCGTTGAAATCTGAAAACCGAAAATTTTTGCGATTACAATACTTCCTTTACTTCGTACAAAAAAGTAATAACATACAGAAATCATATGTTTCGGTAATAAAGATTACAAACGCAATTTGGTTTCCAATCCAATTAAACATTTTTATTACGTGTTTTAAGTGTTTAAATACTGGTTTTCCTCCCTATTTGTGAGATGATCAAGTCTGCAGCAGAAGAATAAGATATAAGTTAAGTGGTTTTTTCCGCTTAAAATGTCGAAACTGTCGATTTCCAATGCTTTATCTAGTGATATTGACAGTTTTAATGTTGTCACGAAGAAATCTCTTGGAAACTAGTTGCCTACTGAAATAAAACGGTATATAATAATGGAATGAGATCTCCAGAAACAAGAGTGTGTGTGTGTGTGTGTCAATAGATGGATGTAGCGATGCCGAGTGTCGTTTTTGAGATACTGCAATCTTCGGAAACTAGTAACCAAATTCAGGATCACTTTTTGAGGTACCGATTTATAGTTTAATAGGCGTACATGGAAGTCATTTTTGTCCACATCAGATATTTTATTCCATATCTTGTACCCATTCGTTGAAAATTTCGCTTGTGATACATGCTTTTGTGTTTGCACGATAGGCTATCGGCAACGGTTTTTTTTATAATACACTTTACTTTCACGGATTTGCCAGTTATGAGCGAACTTAATTTTTCCGATCAATCCATGTTGACGGATAAGGTTAGAAAAAAAAGGGGTAAACCGACCGAAATTGATAGAAACGATTCCTCTCTCACTCACACACCTCTCCTCTTGAAAAGATTAAGAGTTAACCAAATTTTTTATTTGGAAATTCGAATTAGAAGACGTTTACATTACTTGGAAGACGAAAATAAATACGAATTATCGAGGAGGCCTGATTGCAGTGTTTTTATACGAAATAAAGAGAGATTTTCAAGAGACCAGAAAATCCTTAAGAATTATCGAGATATACGAATTACCGGGATATGAATTTTCGAGATTCCACTGTAATCTAGTTTAACACATGGTGTCATCGATAAATCGTTGTAAAATATCGATATGATTGATATATCGGATGTTGGGATATCGATAGAAATTATCGGTTTTTTTACTGCGATATATCGATATATCGCGTGTCGGCCCTAGTGCTCGATGCCCGGCCATCAGTTAGCTCCTCCCCCCCTCCCCCACTTCGCCACTTCCCCTCCGCTGCATCACATTCTTCCCCTCCGCTGCATCACATTCAGTGCCCGTTTCGAGAAACAGCCCTATGCTCAAATGCGTTTTTAGGTATCTAATCGAACTTCAGTAATAAACCTCATATTATAAATAGGCACTAGCAAAAGCCACAATTTAAGTTCTAAAACAAGTCCCTGCAATAATTAAAAGGCCTGTAATAAAATAACCAAAAATAGCCATATTTGTTTTTAATTTTTTTTTGCGAAAAATTGTTACCGACTTCAATTGTTTAAAATTTTAAATATTTTCATTTCCGTATTTTTAAACTTTATTGCATAATATTTTTTATTTGTCTGAAACATTTTTTTCGGTACCTTTATGAATTCTTTTCACCATGTTGTTACATACCGATTTTATCTAAAACAAATAAAATTTGTTTCTACTATTTTTTTCCTAATTATCACTTTAAGAAAGTTCCGTGGCAATTTATTTTAAAAAATGAATATATTTATTATATCGTATCTGGACTTATTTAGTGCCAATTCATTACAATTACTTATCCTTTATCTGTTGGATTTAAAATGGTCTCCAAAGTGATGTAGAAAAAGTAAAAAAATAAAGTGAAACCAATAACCTGCAATGTTGCAAAATTATAAAAATGACTCATTCTTTAATTTAGAAATTAATTGAGATTTTTGTTAACGAATTCCGAAATTGTTTACCACATCGTGAAACATAAAACTGTAAGCATATTTCTTTTTAGAAAGATTGTTTAAAAAAATATATCATACGCATTTTGAAAAACTAAATTATAATATATTGTGTTAATAGGAATTTTCCAAAAAAAATTATAAAATCACGATAAAATTGATTATATTTCAATATTTTATAACCTTCTACTAAATCACAAAAGATAATAAATTAGTTCTCCATTCCTCACGATGAAATACATATTGAATATCGTTTACAGATGTAATATCTCATGTTTACTCTCATCCTAAAACATTTCGAGAGGAAATTTTAATATATCGTATTTACAACTAGGCGCTCAGTCTGATTTTAATTTACTTGAAGCTAATATTGAAATAGAATTTATCATTGGCCCTAGCACTAAATTTTCTGATATAAAAGTTTTTCTTCAGTTTCAATGATTTCCGAGAAAACCATAATAAAATGAAAGACATATATTTCCTTCGTTTGCTTCCAGTAAAACATATCATCTTGGGCAACATATATTTTTTTCTTACTTATTCTATAGCGATATTAAAGCGTATATAGATAGATCGGTAAAATAGCTTAGTTATTATCGTTTAATATTTCAAGAGGATTTCTAATTTTTACTTGCATAAATTAACAATATATGTTGTTATTTTATTCAAAGAGTTCTAGTCCTTAAAAGCCCATCCTTAATTTTTAAAAATAGATTGGCAATGATATAAAAGATATATGGGCCCTATTCAGACCAAAATAGTTTTATATAATAGGCATTATTATTAAAAAATATCAGTAACTAATAAAGGCTAATCAATTAGGCGTCTACTAACAAAACGGGATACCTCCATTTTTTACTTGAAAATTCGATTACTGTTTTGATTCAAAATTCTAGACGGTTATATAATAAATATTTACTGTAAATATAATTTGCACTGCAAGACACAAAGCTACAAATAAGTAGACCCACTTGTCAGAAATTTATTCTATCAATAACAAACTAATTACAGGTTTTTATTGTTTGTTTTTGTGGCAAAACTTTAAACTTTGGAGGCATCCCTTTTTGCTGGTAGAAGCCTTAAGTACTAGTTATTAAAACATAATTCCAATTTATTTATCAACTATTATTTTCCCTGATTAATATTTGTTGCTGTAAGCAGATTCATCCACTGATGCTACTGCATCCATGAAAAAACATCTCAACTTAAACGTTTCAATCGTTTTATCACAAGATACTAGATATATTAGTTTATATTTATAATTTAGAGATAGCCCATAACATGAACATTTTAATTCTGACTATTTCTATCCCTCTTGATGGTTCAGTTTCGAGTTTCTGCTACTGCCCATTAACGGTAAACTGAAAAACAATGTTAACAGCAAGAGCTGGTTTGGGGAAAATATATATATATATATATATATATATATATATATATATATATATATATATATATATATATATATATATGTGTGTGTGTATATATATATATATATATATATATATATATATATATATATATATTTAATTATTTTTTACAGGTTAATACCCAAATAAGGAAAATGAGATAAGCGAATAAGATCCATCAATAATATTTTAAATAATTAAAACACATTGAAAAATAGTTACAGTTTTTACAACTATTCCTTATATCAGACATTTAACTAGTCTGTTTATTCCAGCTGACAATCCTAACAAATTCCTGTCACCAATGTTTATAAACAATCAAAACGAAAAATATACCTTGCTGAGAGCAGTCGAAATTTTGTTTAGTTTTTACTCTTCATTAATATACAGAAATAGCTATTTATATTGGCAACGCTGTATTAGTGGATTCAATTTTTAATCCTTGTAACGTATTTATTGTATTTACAAAACAAATCCGACAGAACACTTTAAGCCCTTATAGCCTATAGTATCTTATCTCACGGAAATTAGTGGATGAAGGAAATAAGGAACCTTCGTAAAACGAAACTGCTAATAATTTATTATTTTTAGTATTATTAATAATTTAGCATCATAAGAACACGGCATTAGCAGCAGCTATAAAAAAATAAAAAATAAAATATTTTTTTACGTAAACCGTTATGTCATAAAAGGGATATAACTAACTGGAATAAGAATTGGGAATCTTCGACAAAATAAAAAGCATTCTTTAAAGTTATCTCATTCATTTTTGAAAAAAATATGACAAAAAAAGTACCATCCAAAAGCAGGAGCAAACTAATAATTGCTAGAATAGATTTTATTTACTAGCATAAGACAAAATTTATTACGACCAATAGATTATTATTTCATCAATTTTTTAGTTAATTCAAATTAAAAAAAATAATTAAAAATCACATTGTCAAGTCAATTGGTATCAATTGTTAAATGAACAAGCTCAAAAAAATAATGATGATAAAATAAAGTTTTATTTCAGTATAAATATTTTTTGGATAGCCCACGCTATTGAGTAGGTACATTTTAAATATTTTACTTATGTTTTTATATTTATATTGACAGTTATAACTGTTATATTATTCATCATAGATTATTTTTTTCTATTAATAATTCATTTCAATTCCATATGCTAGTATTTGGACACCCTTGTGCTCATTATTTTAAATATGAATACCATGAATTATTTTATGTTATGTTAATGTCTTACTCAATGTAGTAGTGCAGTCCTCAATTATGTTATAACAAAAGACAGACAACGAGAAATTACAAGACCACGGACTTAACGATGGCTAGCAGCAATGCTCTAGCAAGACCAACTGTTACATTTACATCTCCATTGAAATTCTGTCTGAGCGACCCTGCGGTGAATCTGGGGTGATTCTGCCGGCTCATTGCGATACAGGACAAGGCAATTTGCTACAGAATATTTTAACACTTGATCGAGCTGTATGGCTAATTTGACAAGCAACGAGATGTATCTCAGATGGCTTCGCGAGAACGGCTCATGTCTTTGTATGACATGCATGATTATGATTGGGCTATTATTTTTCATAGACGCCAAAACCAAAAAAGAAAATAGAACTTTTGTCCTCTTATCCCATTAAAAAAAAAAAAAAAGTCTTAAAACTCAAATAAAAATATTGAGAAAAGACGGAATCATAATGAGCAAGCCCAGATCCGTCACTGATTAGAGATTTTAGTATCTACTCACATTAAGTTAAATTAACAAGATAGCGATATCCATCACATACCAAAGTCCTCTAAAAAAAAATAATTAAAAAAACTGAAAAAATAATTACACAATTGTTAATTTCAAAGAGTGTTTACATGGCCCGGTTGACCAAAGCTAAATACTCATTTAAAATGAGATTCATCAGGTAACAATCAAAATTTGATTAAATTTAAAAATGACTAACAACAATTTTTTTAAAATGTTTCATGTACATTATAAAAGTATTAAAAAGAATATCCTTGTTGGCCCTTGAACAGAAATCCTCTGAGAGACACAAACCCATTGATGGATGCTACATGCTATAACATCCGAATATCCGGCGAGAGAACCTATTCAACAATATGTGGAGTCAAGGTGGCTCAGATCAGAGCTAAGCCGGTCGACTTCAAGGAATTCAAGGAAATACTATCCCGCCATTTGGATTCCAGTGAATCCATTAACTGCATTTGAAATATTCTAACCTCTCAAAATATTTATTATAGCAGAATTCACGAAGGTAAGGAGATTTGTCTCGTATAATATAATAATACGCAAAGATTACGGTATCAAGATCAAATAAAAAGCCTAATTCAAAGCTGTAAATCTTATTATATTTATTTATTTTTGTTATAAAATTACTCAGTTCGCACCTTTTTACCATAAAATTGGAAGTAAAGATTCACAAGACAGCTAATTTTTTAAAATTTGTCGAATGGATAGTTAAGCTGCTAAAGAATACGTGATTGTGTGACCTGCATCCGGTAAATATAACTGAAACAAAAGTCATGGAAATGGGCCTATAAGATCTTTAATCGGCAATTTTATAAATAAAAAAATTTTTTTTTTTTTTAATCCCTTGTTATGCTGATTCCAAAACACCTTACATTTCTCCTCTATCTTTATAAATGGCCAAATTATGGGCTTATAAGATCTATAATTGGCCACCATTTTGAAACAAACAGGCGGATGGAGACAAACAGGAGTTCCGAGGATCATCCTGGGGTGACCTGTTACATTGGTACCGAATCTCAAGAAAATCGGTCCATTAGTCTCGGAGAAAAGCCGCGGACGGCGTACGGCGGACGGATAGATTTTTCTTTTTATCCGATATTTGGATTCTATGTATCTTGAAACGTAAAACCTCAAATTTTCCTTGGTCTATTCCAAATGTCGATTATTGAAAATAATAAACCAAAAAAGATTAAATACTTTGAATTTTATTACAAATTAGAAGAGAAAAATTGTTACAAATTAAAAGAAGAAGTGGTTGTCTAATGTTTGTTTAAAATGTGAATATAATTTTGATTTATTCTATAATCAGCTTTCTCTTATATTTTTCTGAAGCAATCAGGAAGATTACAATTACATGTAACATGATCCATGCAATAACTTTACAATAATATATTAAAAATCAGTTTAACCCTTTAAAATGTGAATATAAAAAGAGGGCCTTCCTTATATGGAACAACTAGTATGCCTATCTTATTTGGAAATACTGTTCCTAATAAGGCTGGCATCTTAAATTTTGAAATATATTTTTAAAAACCCAGGAAGCTTAAAAAATTGAAATTTTAACCACTGTATAATTGTAAAGCATATATAGTACCTTAGCATATGCCACTGTAAGCTAAGTAATAAAATAATGAGTGGTTTTAAAAAATGATTAAAATAAGGTGGGCCTTATTTGAATTACGTATCTGGCATCACATTCACAGTCAAATTAACAAAAAAACTCGTAATGCATTTCCTTGTTTCGTAAGATATTGCGGTCTATTCAGACTGACAGCTCCAATTCAACTGAAAACCTGCGCAAAAAAATAGACTAAAAAAGATTTGCGTCTCTGTTGTGAAGAAGAGGCATCGCTACCCATCCTCTTTCTTTCAAAGGCTGAGTAGGCAAAAACTTGGGGAGGAGAGAGGTCTTATGGCAAGTTGCCTAGCCTGCTCGGGATAACTTTAGAGCTTGGGTCAGGTGACTTTGGGCCTCCGCTCATATACGTAATTTCTGTCAGGTCGGACTACGAGAAAAAAGATCTATAAAAAGTAGTATAAAATCTTTAAGATTAGTATTAGTAGTAGATTAGTATTCTAAAGCATTACTGGAGGGTTTCTTTATATTTATATTTCTCATTTAATTATTTGAAAAATCTCAACAACTCAATATAAAAATAAAAAAATCATCTTTTTTTTATTGTATCCAAATGAATCAAATTTTTTTAGTATTTTTTTATGATTTTTTTAGTCATCGTTTTTATGAGCAAATTTCATCTTTAAATTATATGGATAATTTATTCATAAATACCTCAGTATCCTATATGTTACAGACTTTGCCCGAAATAAATATAACTCCTTTTCAGTTGACATCCGCATGATGGTATAGAAGGATCAATATAATTAGGGATTGATCAATTATTTGCCACTTCTATAATTTTATTTTTATTGAAAACTAGTTTCGAATGTCTTCTATAATTTTATTTTTATTGAAAACTAGTTTCGAATGTTATACATTCATCTTCAGTTCAAGGTTTAAGCAGATTACATCAAACAGAAAAGTTTGTATTGGTTATTCTCGCACTGAACTAGCATCACTAGTTATTTAGCATTACTATAGTAAAATTATTTTTCCTTTTATGCATTATAGCATTACTCATTTTAATTTGTCAATAATTATTTTATTTCGTGTTTAGGAAAAGTTTCATTTCATATTTAATTTCAGAATTCGATTGGTAAATTTATAGAAATTCTTTTATAAAATTTTGTTTTATTTCACAAAAAAAAGCATTTTATTCTTTATTTTTGTATTATTTTATTGACAAGTTAATTTAATATATTTTACTCTCAAAGCACTTCGTAGTCGAGGAAACCTATTTCCACACCCCACTTTTTGGTAAAGCAGGAGCCAATTCTAGATCAATTTCAAACGAAATCTCAATTTCGTTTACACGAAATTAAGTTTTCCTAGAAGTGGGCATCTCTAGCCCAGAATAGGGCTGAGAAAAACATTATCAAGTAAAGAGTGATTTAAAAAATACAACTTTTAGGTATTGATCCGCCCGAAAGCCTGCTTGGCCCCGACAATTGAGTTAGTAACTCTAAACCACATATCTTTAAAGAAGTTTTAACTTCTTTACGATGATTCAATTACAACTTAATTAGCTTGAATAATTTTTAAATGATCGCTTTCAATTCAACAAAAAATGTCAATTTTTTCCATACCATTCTAAATACAAATTCTTAAAGAACAAAAACATATTTATCATGGCTTTCTATTCACACGTTTCGCTGAATAAGGAAATTGGTGAAACCTCGGCAGTGACCAATCCATAAGGGGAATAGGGTCCTGGAATCGATTCAGCAATATAATGACTGCCTTAGGGTCACCGCTCAGCACTAACGATGTACAAAATCCTGCACATAAAAAAAATAATATTCATAAACAATTATTATTTTATATATGCTGTATTATATATGAATATACGCGAGAGACTCTTCCATTCATTTTAGGAAGCTAGAGAGAAGAGGAGTATAAGCAAATACTTAATTCGATCAATTCAGGTATGATATAAAGCAAAACCTATTGAGGCTCTACTTCAATTTACAGACTCTTCCCTAAGAAGATAGGTTCCTGCCTATTCAACATCTCTAGATATTTATCTTATTCATCTTTTACTTTAAATAAATCCTCTATAAGTGAGTGAGGGAAGAAACATGAGAAAAATATGATGCTTTTTTTTTTCCTTTTTATTAAGAGCATTCATAAAATAAAAGTAAAATAAAAGGAATGTTCGTGAAGAGTTGAAAAGAGTTTAATGAAGATATTCAATAAGGCTGAGCGAAAAACTCAATGGAGTATTTTTAAAGAAACGATGGAAAAAAAACTAATAATTCAAAAGGAAGATTTCTCTAGCCATATAAAGGGCTATTTCAATCAAGGAATATAGTGAAATTCGTGATTCACAGACACTTCTAATACCGATTCAACGAAGAAAAACAATATCGGCAAGGAATTTTTTTTAATTATTATTATTTCTTTTAATTTTTTTTTCTCTTCACTATTTATCTTTCATGTTTGTGAAGTATTTGGAAAATATAAACAAAATCCTGCATGTTAGTATATGGAGTGCTTCGCTCCTTTCCATGATCTTAAAAATTCATAAAATTAAATAAATTAAAATTTGCTATAGCCTATATGCTATTATCGTGCAAAAAAAAGTCGTTATGACATAGACGGAGAGTTCCACACACGAAGCCTTCAGTTTCAAAATTAATGGGAAACAAATAACGTGTCTAGCCTGTCGATATTTCGCGAAAAAAACAGGTAACATCAGAACAGAAGGTGAGAATAAAAAAATAAAAAAGGCATATATATATATATATATATATATATATATATATATATATATATATATATATATATATATATATATATATATATATATATATAAGCCTCCAGTCCCTAAAATACCGGCAAATAACTAACCAGTAAACTTTTCGCCAATTCAGACATCATCAGGATATACACCAAAAAATCACATCTATGAAGATCAAATACAGCACATCTCACATCAACCGTCCAGAAAGATTCATCGACCAGAGATAGCACATCACTCCAAGACATCCAATCAAATAATCACATAGGTATTTTAGAGACTTGAGGCTTTGTGTTTTGGAATCTTTCAATTGTTTTATAGCAATTAATTTATGTCTCCTTTTTGAGTTTTCGCTCTTTTGTATTATTTTTATATTTAAGATTTAGACGAAATCCAGCAAAACCCAAAGAGACACCAACCAGAATCTATATACCACCCCAAGACATCCTTAAGAGCGTGTTGTGACCCTACGCCAAGTGCATGGAATTTTCCCTTTTTATCTTCGGCCAATATCCTATATATATATATATATATATATATATATATATATATATATATATATATATATATATAAATATATATCAATATATATATAGTTTGGCCAATATCCCAACGATTATTTTATTTTATTTTATTATTTTATTTTTATTAACGATTAGAAAAAAATATATAGGATAAAAAATGTAAGATATTTACTTATAGGTTGATGCTATAAATAAAATCCACGAAATTCATATAATGGGAGAAAAATAAAATAATTTTTTTCATATTACTAGTAAAAAATTAAGGAAGCAATGTTGAAATTCGTAATCACCACCCCAAAAAGAATTAGAGCAAATTTTCAGAACTTCTCCAAAACTTTCTCGTTACCAGCTAACTGGACCGTTTATAATTTTTGAATATCTACTTTTAAATTTTACGATATATGTCTTTATTTTTATATTAAATTTATTTATATCATTTTTCGTTTATGTTTATTTCTATATATATTTCATTTCTTTATATTATTATGAGGTCATTCTATTTGTATGGAAGCTCTCTCCAAAGACAAATTATCAAA
The DNA here is from genome assembly GCA_948150685.1 of Rhaphigaster nebulosa. Lineage (NCBI taxonomy): Eukaryota > Metazoa > Arthropoda > Insecta > Hemiptera > Pentatomidae > Rhaphigaster > Rhaphigaster nebulosa. The sequence goes on along the minus strand of OX411309.1, from coordinate 32,820,607 downwards.
TATATAATAAAAATTAGTATAACATATTGCTGAAAATAAGAGATGGTAACCTGAAGAGTTAAGATGGACCAGCAACGACAGTACAAGCAGCAGCCACGAGCCGTTAAGAACAAATATTTAGTTTGCCCTCGCAGACCTCTTGCCCCGCACTTTCCTTCCCACTGATTTCCGTTCACTCTCCTATCCTCGAGTAGTAGAAGTACGGATTCTAGATGTTGCATTAGGCACACGAAGGAATCTCAAAAATATATCATTAATTTCTTTTCAGAAACATTCTAATTATCATTATGATATGCGTCAAAATCGAGGCAGCTTAATTTTAATTTAAAAAAATCCTTAAGGTTTGTAGACATTTTAATATTTTATTCCAATCAGTCCCATATAAAAATAATCACAATCTATAAAATAAACAAATTTGAAAACAAAAGAAAATCATTTTTGACTCCATACTATAGTGCACTACACATTTACTATTTTTTTAATTAAAAGGCAATATATATAATTCCAATACAATCTCACCTTTAAAGATAGAAGATAATATAAATTTACTTTTATCATCTTTACCATTTGTTACAAAAGGTACAAAAACATAAAATGTTTTAAACGCATTCGAGACATATACGAAAAACCGAAAAACATGACCTTATCCCCTCCTGTACTTACCCCTTCTCCTTATAGTATGTTCACAAAATTAGTCGCACAAAGCCCTGAAGTCAATTTTGACCGTTTTGACATTTCCTTCAACATCCCTTTTTGAGCATTCATTGACTGGATTATCAACCAAATAACACCGAACGGATCGCATATACTTTAATCATAGTTTCTTGATGAGATGCATCAAAAACCAATCAAATTTGAAAGATTGCTCAAAATGGCCAGAAAGTACAAAATGGTCAGAAATAAAATTGGACACTGGGACGATTTACGACAACGAAAAATACCATTCATTCACAGTAAACCAACATGAAAATCTAATTTCCGCACTTATATATATATATATATATATATATATATATATATATATATATATATATTTTTTTTTTTTTTTTTTTTTTTTTTTTTTTTTTTCGGTTGGCTCTAAAGACCTTGTAGTTCTTTGGCCGCGCGATGTAGTGTTCTTACAGCCACTTATTGCTTGCGGGAGCACAGACAGCCTGGAGGGGGTCACCCAACCTAACGTTGCTGCGAACCATGGTTTCCATGGTGCAGCGGCAGGCTGCCCACTGCTCCATAACCAGTCCCTTTGGGGCCAATTCGGCAGTGTCCTTCCCACCGACTCACTCGGGTTCTAGGACAGTGGCAAATCGGTCTAGATCCACGGATTATGGCTGTTCGGAGTCATTAGGCGCATGAGGACCTATATTTCTTTCCCCCGTCCATGGACCAAACTATTTTATGTCCTAGAAAACCACAACGCGATTCACAATTAAGGTACACGGGGTAGGGTCATCACTCCTACGCTCGGCTTATATATATATATATATATATATATATATATTTTAATTTTGGAATAGGATAAATTAAATGTAAATCAGCTTTTTTTGAACACTGCCTCTAGGCAGATACATTAAAAAAAAATAATAAAGCTTATAACACGGTAACCACCTACTCTTCGGCATTTTCTAATCAATTATTTCGTTTCGAATTGTAATCTTTATTTTTTTTTATGTAAAATTTTTTTTGTTCAGTATTATTACATGCTGTCTCTATAAAGGTCAACGGTAATAATGGTTAAAGAGATATTTCATGCCATATTCACAGAAAATTAATCTATATTTACGTGAAGTTTATTTATAAAAGGCCAATCAAGACAGCATGATATATGAATGAATAATACAGTTAACCTTATTTTTTGTATGATATATAGTTACTTGAATCTGTAAAAACTACTGTAGAAAGATTTCTACAGATTACAGAACAAACATGTCTAACATGACTGTCCCAAATCACATAAAAATAAATGAGTATTGGATTTGTGGAATAATAATTATCGATTTCTCACCTTATAAATCAACAATCCAGTACTTATAATTGGAAATAAATCATTAAAATAAGAAGGTAAGTATAAGTATAGCAATGATAATATAACTATATTATGCGAAAAGACAAAGACTTTTTAATTGTTCGATTAAGTAAGTGCTTCGATTTGAGCAACAGGTGGTCTGGAAACTCATTAACTATTCACAGGATTTAATCTTGTACTGTCGCAATCTGCATTTCGGCTATTTCACAACTGAAGAATTTATTAAACTGTTCAACTTTAGAAAAAAAAATACAGTAATATGCAACTGGTGTATTTCTGGATTTCGTACAAGTGTCATTCTCAAATAAATGGTAATTTTATAATACTTAAGATGATACTTTGAAACGCGGTAAAACTTTAAGTTCATTTTTCACTTTTAGTAATCATTTAACTTACATGTGGGACTCATTTATGTCAGTTAATATTGGGCCGATAATCTCAATTTCTGTTGTTTGATAAATTATGTAGTAAACTTTTACGGCATCTTGATGGTCGTGAATTGCGAACATAGTTTTTTATAGACCATAACGCCAATACAGCTTTAACGATATAGTTAAAACGTGCCTGAAGTCTTCAACTTATAGCCCTTTAATACCTCCAAGAGTTCGCAATCCCCTAAAATGCAGGGAAAAAAGGTGATGGCAATATATTTTTTTTTCCTTTTTTTTTCAAATAAAGAAGAAAAAGAAGAATTTTGAAAAAAACTCCAGTTGAAAATATTTTTTTTATTTTTTTCTTAATTGACAAAGTTGTAATGGTTAAAATTTATATGAAATCGGCAGGAAAATGTAGTGTGGATGGACACACTATTTATTATATTTTTAAACATCTTGAATTTTTTATTGCCAAGTTCCTAATTTTCACATTACTGGTAAACCATAAATAATTATCCATAAAAAAAAAAATTTCAATTGGAGTTTTTTTCAAAATTCTTCTTTTTCTTCTCTATTTGAAAAAAAAAAAAGAAAAAAATATATTGCCATTACCTTTTTCCCTACATTTTATTGGATTAAAATTGTTTGTGTGCCTGCAGATGATTTATTGAAAGGCTCTTGATAATAACTAAAGGTTTTAAGCAATTGTGAGACACAAAACTGTTTTCCATAAACTAATAATGACGTGAACATTTTTCAGGGTAAAGTACGTTAAATTTGTATTTAAAATATATCTTTATAGCAACATAAAGTTGGTTAAAGTTGTCAATCCGGTGCCAACCTATTAACCAGAGCCCAAAGAAGAGTTCGGTACACGAACCTGGCTTGTGGTGACCAAACATACAAGTAAATTTCTTAATTATCTTTTTTATTCAAAATTCATTCAAAAAAAAGGAAAGCTGTAATTTTATAAGCCGAATGATAGAACATGATTGAGGGACTTATTTTACTTTGTTATTAAGATTTTGGGATCTGCCATAACACTAAGTTGCCAATATATTTGAGAATGGCCGACAAGGATTTGACACTGTCTGGCATCGTCTTCCATCTTTGATCTTTATTCATGATTTTTTTTCATCCAAAAATCGATTCTGTCTCAGAAATGAGTATAATTCAGTAAGCTTTCTAACAGTAGCAGCTTACTATATTCCTTGCTAGTGAGCTATATCTTTAGTAAGCAAAATCCTTGCTATGCAATATATACACAACGTATCGAAAAATTCCAACATTCTGACAGAACAGACGATACTGTAATAATACAAATATAATTTTTTTAAATATAAATTCTTTATTTTTAATAAATTAGAGTAAGCCACAAAGCAAATAGTATTATTTACTATATGTACGAATACAATTAAATCCTACTCAGACCTCGACAGCCTTACGTCACTTAACGATAGCAAGGCCTTGATCCTCTCTCCTGATCTCCTAAACCCAATCACAAACTTAAGTCTTCAAGGTCACAATATTCCCATCCACGGTTCGGTCAACATTCTTGTAGGCGTAACTATTTGCTTACTGCTGATAACCATTTAAGTGATACGTTCGTTGCATATCACAAGTTATCTTGTCCAATTAAGTCGATGTGATCCAACACTTCATTTTACTAATTTACCTAATACACGTCACCCACGACTTTGCGAAACCGCCTAAAATCTCTGGTTGACTCATCCTTCCAAATCCGGGCCAATTATGTACGCAACACAATATTTTTAAACAACTATAGAAGTGGTCCTTTCTTTAACTTTCAAAAACTATATGAATGGTACAAACTAAAGAAAACATGATTCAAATATGAAAAATGCCAACGCTTCACATTTAAATTAAGACGAAAAATATCCTATCCCATGTAAAGCATATACCTCGATAACGTATCAATACCGTAGACAGACCAAGTTATTTACCCATTACCAACGATAAATAGGACACAGAGCTGGGCTTCATCAATAAATTGAAAAAAGCATACTGTAAAGCAAGGAATTAAACTGTTTCTCATCACTTAGCCGAATATCAAAATATAAATTAAGACGGAATCCTGCTACTTACACGGCAATGGTGGCTTGTGTATAGCAACTGTAGAACTGCAACTTGATATTAACAATAATATTTATAATTTCTTTTTTAATTGTTTCTTTGTACTTGTGCAATTTATAATTCTTAAGCTTAATGTCAGTAGTCATAACACGGTTTAAGAAAATTATACAAAATCTTTATATGTAAGATTCACAGGCGACGAATATGGCTGTTATGTGCTTGCACACATATGAAGCTGTACACGAGGCTGCGAGGAAAAAGAGTACTGTTGATCTGACAGTGCCGACAAAACGAAAGTGTTGGTGGAAGGTAATGTTTTGTTTTCTTACACCGCGTGTGTTGTGCTTAAAAATATAATATTCTTCTGTATGATAAAGTTTAGAATTAGATCGTTATCCTTCTTTGTTTCCTACTTTACTATTTTTCTTTTCGGATTTTATCTAACAGAAAACTTTAGCCACTGCTTTGTATTCCCATATTTTCGCGGAAATTAAAACAAGAAGAATTTATTTCAGTTTTAAATAAACTGATCAAGCTTGTAAAAATAATTAGGTAAAAAATGTCTGATTTTGTTTTTTTAGCATTTTAACAAGTTTCTGATTAAAGTTTCTTTTTTTACACGTTTTTTCCTTTTACACAATATTAAAACAAAGGCTGGATGTTTTCTGGACCAGCACCTGACTAATTTTATCTACAAGCCACCAACGATATAAGGAAAGGATCCCACACGTGTCTCTGAGATTTTAATGAATCAAGACCTTAAAATATTGAGCTGTGCAGCATATTAGGGGCCATCACGCCTCAAGAGCTCCGGAAAAAAAATCGAGAAGTTTGCAATGAGCAAAATGCATTTCATATAATATCTCCAGTTCTGATGAAGGTAGAAAAATTAGTATAGTACCAAAATGTCCCTATTGCCAATCGAAAAAAAAATAAATAAATAAGGCATCAAAATATTGAAGTTTTAAGCTGGTTAAGTATACTAAAAGCATCTAAAACGCCTTCAAAATAGTGATTTTTAGGTGAAAGCTTTAGTTTTTTCAAAAACTGAGATCATATTTGGATTCCCCACCCCAAAAAACACCTCATTCCTATTTTTTATGAAAAATAAAAAATAAATAGTTTTTCACTGAGGATTCGTTCGATCCCTTTGAGTTTTTTTCAAAATAGCTTTACACATTTCTCCTGCTTCAAATGCACAATGCGGGAGCAAGAAACTTTGCATCAATATGCACCTTGATGTAAAGTATTTAAAAAAAAATTGGACATTTTCTAGAATAAGTAGAAACACATTTTTGGGTGCAAGAACTAAAATCTTGTTTTTTTTTCATTTTTAAACGGGATTTTCAGTGTAAATTGTAAACTTTATTACTAAATTGATCCCAAGAAACCGATACAGCCTAATATTGTTCTTTTGCATGTGTGGCACCACTGACGTCCATGTTGTCAGACGTCGAACACATAAATAATGTTACCATAAAAAAAAAAAAAATAATAATAATGACGTTTCTGAAATTAAACTTTTAATTAAAATAAATAACAGATTATTTATGCACCTTTAATATTGAATAATTTTAAATTGACTATAAAATGGCTATAATAATCACAATAAGGGTGAAAATGTTTCAAAATATATAGGCAATAAAAGAGAGCTGTATCTTTTCCCCTGCTCCTGAGGTCACGTCGAAGCGGTATGTTTACAATCGGTGATATTGGCCTTACGGCATCCCTTTTATTTTCTTATATAAATCAATGACAGTGAATTTAATCTGAGAATTTCCTATATGCACAAAAATTTATATTTATCCTATAACTAAATGTTATTACCAGGTATGGAAAAAGTTGACTACTTAAAATATCGATAAGGGTATATTCTTCAATTCTATTAGATCAAACCAGCATTATTGCCCGTTGTTCGTCCATATAAAATATCAGAAAAAGTAATTATGTTTTCAACTCTCAATAATTTTTATATCTATTGCAACTATTAGATGTTATGATCTAATCATTGAATCTTAGCTTAAAATCAACGAAGATCAATTTGTCAAACTGTATACAGAACTGATGAATCATCCAGTTTCAAGTAGGCAGCACCGAGAAAAATATCTTCTTTACTTGACTTCCGTCGTTTCATTTTTTTTTATTTTGAGAATTTGAAGAGAGATCATTTTCAATCATCCACTTCACATTGGCCATCGTGTTTTTCCTGATTGGATAAAGAGTCAAACGTCTGACTTTGTACCTCTATATCAGTTCATCTCCTGCTGGTATCCAGAAATACATAAATACAGACCCCTTTTGGCTGAAGTATGCTTCAGTTGTGTGAAATCCTTAAACGGCTTTCTGAGTTATCACAATGAAATTCAGGTCTTTAGCATACAGAAGATTTTATTCCAAACGTTTAAAAATTGTTTCTCATGCCTAATACACATCTGGCGACAATGTATGGAACATTGTCGCAATACAAATGTCGCCTGTCTATACCTACTGAGTCAGTATGTAACACGGTATTGCACCATGTCGCAACAAATTACTTAGTGTGCTATTAATTTGTGCGTTAATAATTTAATATTTTTTTTTTTTAGCACACAAAAAAATATATATATAAACGGTACCGAAGTAAAAATCTATTTTGGAGAAGCATAGCCCACGCCATTAATCTAGAAAAATTAAAATTAGAAGATAAAATTAATTCTAGTAAGCCATATTATTAAGCATTACATAGAATACCATTTTACTGTTATTATATTACAAAATGATGAAATTATCACAAGGCTGTCAACAAAATATCTAATACCTGCCTGATTATATGTATATTCTACTGAAAAGTTTTGCAATCATGAAACATTTCTGTCATAATTTATTTATTTTTATTATTATTTAAATATGTTTGTTTAAATCGGTGGTTCTCTAAATGGATACCGCAGCACCTTTAAATTTTGAAATAATTAAGTTAATGTATTGAATTAAATAATAAAAACAATTATAAAAAATTAATATTGGTTTCTTATTACAATTATATGGTTTCTTATCATATATATATATATATATATGTATACATACACATTTTAACCAACGCCCCATGTATTTTTGTATTCCTCTCTGGATCATGATGACTTCTGTGCCGGACTAACTTGAATTATGCCCTGAGGAAGAGCTTTATCTGGCTTAGCCAAAGTGCCCGGTCCCTGAATATATTTACACAAATAGTAGAAAACACAAAGCATTTAAGCGACTACGCTCGCCTCAACAAACATCTTCACTATTCACTGTTCACAGCCAACAATATTTAACCAGTAGAGAGTGAAGGATACCGGATCCCGGGCTAAAATCTTAGTGTTTTTTAAAAACTAATATTCAAAAAACATATTGCTTAGATCTGTATCATATAAGGAATAGTTGACACTCGCAAAGAGGAACGAAATAACTAGGTATGAAATGTTGAAAATATTGAGATTTATTAATATAGGCAAAATATAAATAGGAAGAAAATTTCATTATAAGTTACAATTTACTTTTAAAACTCAAATAATTTGTGATGGTCAAGCATTGAATATTATAAATGAAAAATTAAATCAAACAGGAAAAATACTTCTACTATAAATATATAAAATGAAATTGAAAAATATATATGTATAATTAAAATTGATATAATAAAATAGGCAATATATGAATGATAAGTCTATGAAATGATTCTACACAAAAAAAAATTATTTTCATAAAAAAAAAAAAGAAAAGAGGTATTCACAATTGGAAAGTGTAACTACGAAAATTTTTAGCCGTGTTTTATTACATTGTTGAAATCGCAACTAACAATGAAGGGAAAGTAATAGAAGGGTAAACAATTCATAGCTGTATTAGGAAGGGTGTATCTTTAAAGAGGAACTGCTTAGAACATTCTGTCCTCACATGTAACGTGCCAACTGGCGGAGGCTATTGGAGGGCAAACCGGCAACGGTTGTGGCGCCATAGAAGAAGAATTAGGGATTGATAAATTATTTGCCATTTCTATAAATTTGTTTTATTGAAAACTAGTTTTGAATGTTATACATTCATCCTCAGTTCTAAAAACACACAAAAAATTCAAAAATAAGCAATTCAAAATATAGTTTGGTATTATTATACATATTAAATTAGATTAATATAAATCAGTATTATAAAACATTTATGAATTATGAATTATGATTATATGTATATTCTACTGAAAAGTTTTGCAATCATGAAACATTTCTGTCATAATTTATTTATTTTTATTATTATTTAAATATGTTTGTTTAAATCGGTGGTTCTCTAAATGGATACCGCAGCACCTTTAAATTTTGAAATAATTAAGTTAATGTATTGAATTAAATAATAAAAACAATTATAAAAAATTAATATTGGTTTCTTATTACAATTATATGGTTTCTTATCATATATATATATATATATATGTATACATACACATTTTAACCAACGCCCCATGTATTTTTGTATTCCTCTCTGGATCATGATGACTTCTGTGCCGGACTAACTTGAATTATGCCCTGAGGAAGAGCTTTATCTGGCTTAGCCAAAGTGCCCGGTCCCTGAATATATTTACACAAATAGTAGAAAACACAAAGCATTTAAGCGACTACGCTCGCCTCAACAAACATCTTCACTATTCACTGTTCACAGCCAACAATATTTAACCAGTAGAGAGTGAAGGATACCGGATCCCGGGCTAAAATCTTAGTGTTTTTTAAAAACTAATATTCAAAAAACATATTGCTTAGATCTGTATCATATAAGGAATAGTTGACACTCGCAAAGAGGAACGAAATAACTAGGTATGAAATGTTGAAAATATTGAGATTTATTAATATAGGCAAAATATAAATAGGAAGAAAATTTCATTATAAGTTACAATTTACTTTTAAAACTCAAATAATTTGTGATGGTCAAGCATTGAATATTATAAATGAAAAATTAAATCAAACAGGAAAAATACTTCTACTATAAATATATAAAATGAAATTGAAAAATATATATGTATAATTAAAATTGATATAATAAAATAGGCAATATATGAATGATAAGTCTATGAAATGATTCTACACAAAAAAAAATTATTTTCATAAAAAAAAAAAAGAAAAGAGGTATTCACAATTGGAAAGTGTAACTACGAAAATTTTTAGCCGTGTTTTATTACATTGTTGAAATCGCAACTAACAATGAAGGGAAAGTAATAGAAGGGTAAACAATTCATAGCTGTATTAGGAAGGGTGTATCTTTAAAGAGGAACTGCTTAGAACATTCTGTCCTCACATGTAACGTGCCAACTGGCGGAGGCTATTGGAGGGCAAACCGGCAACGGTTGTGGCGCCATAGAAGAAGAATTAGGGATTGATAAATTATTTGCCATTTCTATAAATTTGTTTTATTGAAAACTAGTTTTGAATGTTATACATTCATCCTCAGTTCTAAAAACACACAAAAAATTCAAAAATAAGCAATTCAAAATATAGTTTGGTATTATTATACATATTAAATTAGATTAATATAAATCAGTATTATAAAACATTTATGAATTATGAATTTAATTAAGACAAGAAATCAAATACATGTTGGTACTCACCAAAGTTTAAATGGATTATGTAAAACAGAAAAGTTTGTACTGGTTTCTTCTCGCATTGAACTAACAATGAACGAAAGGAAGATAGCATGCTTATAGGTAAACGGTTATAGATGGGAATACATTTAAGATTGGACTATTGGAGATATTTATTTGGTCATTTAAGCAAAAATCTGGATTGGATTTGGAAGGATTTTATTATTTCAAGTGCTTCATATATATTTAATTTAAGGCTGTTTTCAACGTGATGTATTAATTTAACTCCTGAGTCTTTGATGAATTTATGATTATTTTCATTTAAATTAATTGCAAAGTTGGAATTGTCTGTCTTATTATTATATGCAGGTATATGCTCCTTTAACCTCTGATTTAGCGATCCTTCAGTTTTTCCCGTGTATTTGGCTGCACAATAATTACAATTTAGTTCGTATACTCCGCTTTTTTGGAAAGGGTCTATTTTGTCTTTAGGAGAAGAGAAATATGAGGATAGGTTTTTTTCTATTTTAAATGCAGGGTTTAGTCCTATTTTTTTCAATTCATTTCCGACTTTGGTGGATATATGGAAATATGGAATCAAAACATAATGTTTCGGGATGGGCCTATCTTCAGAGATTGTTGTATAGATATCGCTATTGTCTTTTTTTTGTATTTGTTTTTTTTAAATGTGAATGATACTGATTTTGCTGTACCCGTTATTTTTTGCTATCGAATATATTATTTCAATGTCTTTATTATAGTTATTTTTATTTAATGGTATTTCGGATTTACCGTCTTTTGAATTGCTTATTTTTGAATTTTTTGTGTGTTTTTAGAACTGAGGATGAATGTATAACATTCGAAACTAGTTTTCAATAAAACAAATTTATAGAAGTGGCAAATAATTTATCAATCCCTAATTAGATTAATCCTTCTAAACCTTCGGGCGGATGTCAACTGATAGAAGAAGAAGACATGCAATAACACACCATTAAAAATTATAAAAATATTTAATTCTGTATCCGGGTGCGATCGCTAAAGGGTTAACAAAACCAAATTTTAATTTTTCACCAAATTTTAACTTGTCACCCTACACAAAAGTTGATTTCATTACAAACAATAAACCAGCATGTTATTGTATATAAATATAATAGCATGCATAAAATAGAAAATTTAAATTGGAAAAGCCTTTGGCAAATAATGAAACGATGTTTCATATAGAAAAATAAAAAGTTATATTTCCAGTGTATTTTTTAATATATATCATAGAAATCCTTCAAATAGATAATCAAGTAATAAAATTTAAATAAATTAAATAATAAAACGCATTTGCTAACTTTACTCTCATACTTTCTCAACATTCTGTGCTCATCATCACCCTTTTAATTATTTTCAATGCAATGGAGATCATAGTACAAGACGATAACATGAAGGTTGGAGAACTGGTCAAAGCCAGAACACCAGATTATTGAGTATTGAAACACTAAATATTTATGAGCAATAAATTAAATAATAAGTATTCATTATTGCTTGTTTTATTTCTGACCTCGCCCCAATCACCCATCATCTCCTTGATATTATTTTGTTCATATGTTATTTTTCAGCAAATGCATTTTAAGAATCGGGGATCTATGCCCCTGTTTCAATAGGGATTTATTTTAGTGCCTTACTTGGAATAACATAAAGAAAACGATCAAAATCCAAAAATAATTATGGAAATATTGTGAATTAATCATTCATAGATTTTTATTATATAATTTGTTTATTCATGTTCTTTCCAGAAATCCTACTATATTTATTCCTCTCGTTCCTATTAATGTTGTATCTAGTATTTTTTTTATCCATGATGAAATGAAATGAAAATAAAATTTAAGTTGGGACTTTTAGCCCCTTTAGAATAACAGACATGTTCAGTACTTGTACTATTTGTCTAGCTTACATACAGTAAATAATTAAGAAAAGTTAAGTAGTAAAATAAAATAAAGGAAATTTTAATAATTACAGGCATTTAAATCGGAATTAAATATATATGTACACCTGTCTACTAACAATAGACAATAACTAACAAACAATAGACATAATAATAATAATAAACATAAAACTATAAACAGTAAATATAAGATATAAATATAAAATGAAGATATATATAACTACAGTACTGACATAAATGCGGAAGATTGATAGTTAAGGAGGTGGAGAAATAATTGATGCTTAAAGGAGATTAAGGATGAGGATTTTCGAATGGAGTTGGGTAACGGATTCCAAAATGAAGTAGCTCGAAAGGTAAAGGATCTTTTGAAAGAGGCAGTTCTATGAAAGGGTATATACAAGTTTATAGGTTGGGATCTGGTGTTTAAGGAGTGTACAGAGGAACACGGGGTGAACAGATCAAGAATATAAGGAGGCTTTTTGGTTTTGAGGGTTCGGAAAAGATAAATAACTAGGAAGTATTGCCGTCGGTAAACAGGTTGAAGCCACTTTAACTCGGCGTACCAACTGGATACGTGGGAGCGCCTGGGGATTCCGAAGATGAATCTAATGAAGCAATTCATTAGTCTCTTCAGTCTCATCATTAGTCTCTTCAGTCTCATCAGCTGATATCCTATAATTTGAACCGAAACGTCGGCATACATTAAAACACTACATTACCTTACTGAGTGTTTCATCATTAACCGCATTCCCCAACCATCTCCTTGTTTTCATCTATGGTCAACTACTTCTCCATTTTAATTTATAAAAGTATGTTCTTTTTTATTTTATATTTATCTCTTTTATTTTACTGAAACATTATTGGTTCTATTCTCAAGCTAAACTGACAAAAAAAATAGATACATATAAATACAATTACAAGTATTAAAAAAATAACTAACTTAGAAAAGTCACCTATATTTATAAATAATTATCAAGAATAAGAAAGAATATTATAACATTATAGCTGTTTTACAACTCCTTAAAGAAAGGAGAGGTTTTCACCTCTTCGTATTATTCCAACGACCATATTCGCCTCACATTTGAATTTATATTCCCCATCACAAATCAGAGCGGTGGAAGATGAAAAATGGGCAAGAAAATGCAAGAGGTGGAAAGATAACATCAGATAGGTAAAAAATGAAAAAGAAAGCCTTCTTCGTAGCGTCTCTTTCTTATTATAGATTTTTCATGGCTCTTCCTGCAGCGGGATAACCTGAAATTACTCTGACAATGTACGTATCTTTGACGTACATATATATTGCCATGTATTGTTTCATGAACTCACAGCAAACTGGCAAATGAGTACTTTTGAAGTGCATATCATTATTTTACTAAATAACTTTCAAAAGTTCTTTCTTTTTTTATTTTGCGTTTAATGTGACAAATGGTCGTCACCCCACTTTTGCATCTATATTTCGGATTTAAAAATTATTAATTGATAAATATTAAAATATGCCACAATCAAGAGCAATTTATTATAGTGATAAATGTACACATTACTATAAAATAAATAAACTAAAACAAATAAATGACAACTAATAATACAAAAAATATTAGTAAAATAAATAATATGCATATAAAAATTAAGTAAACTGGATAATTATGAAGTGATCTCAAAAATCTTTAAAAATTAACATTAATAGATTTATATAAACACACATTAATAATCCCATCCAAAATAATAATAATTATATGAAGAAAATGTTAAACTACGGAAAATAACAATCAGATAAAAATAGAAAGCTTGAAAAATAAAAGATTGATTAAAAATGCATTAATATAGTAATTATAAGTTATAATTATTTAGTTTATTGATATCAATTAATTACGATATAATATTGATTTATTATATTGTTGGTAATAATTTACCAATTATTTAAATGCTACGTATAATTTTGTTTTCAAATATACTACAGAAATGAAAGTAGTATGTGCACTGCTTTCATTCAATTTAACCTAAGGAAATAGGTTTGAAATAACACTTTTTCCATGTAGATTATAGTTCCACCTAAAGATACATTATTAATTCTTGCATCGATTAAACCAAAACTATTTCTTTTCAATATTATTTATGATTTCATTATGTTAATTAAGCATTTATAAAATTTGCAAGCGTAAAAAGAACATCAGCATGTGACGTTATATTATAAAATTCAATTTTAGTTTTCGGAATTACGTGAATTTCTAGTGTTCTAAAAATCAATCAAATTCGTTAAAATATTAAACAAATTATTTATATGAGTTAATAATTTTAAAAATATTCTTGGTGTGAAGAGTATAATACTTTCAGTATACTATCAATAGAGAAGAAAGCATACTACTTTCATTTCTATAGTATACTTAGGAAAAAAACTTATGCGTTGCATTTTAATATTAGCCTATAAGTAATTGGTAAATTATTACCAACGATACAATAAATTAATATTGTACGTAATTAATTTATATCAACAAACTAAATAATTAAAACTTATAATTAATATATGCTAGTGAAATAATCATCATTGTTTTAGAATTCATTAATTTTAATAATTCATCGCCATTGGTAGTAATGATTAAAATTGGTTGAAATCAATTTGTAACTAATTAGTTGATAAAATGCATTGCCCTTTTGGATGGAGATCTAATAATTGTATTAATCAAGAGAATCAGACCCCATGCATAGCAATGAGGTCCTTTATAGTTCTGTTCATTCCGTCCATCACATCTAATGCTGTGTCAATCTATTCAAATCTGTATAAGTTCCATTTCGTACTTCCTGGCAGGCTTAAGCTTGAGTTAGTTTTAATATTAGTTTCCTTCAAGATATCTAATTAAATCATATATTTGCCCGACTGTCATACATGATGCCCATTGTTCATCCCATAATGGTATTCTGAGAATGTACCTAGTTTGATCTATGATCAAATTGATGTCTGATTCATGAAGGTTGTATCAATAATCTTCGCAACACTTTCTGATCCTGACTGTATCAACTGGATCATTAAAGCTGTATTTGTCAGGTCTCATTGAGGTAAAAGGATATTTTATGTTTTCCGAATGTAAAGAGTGTAATTTAGGTGTCACTTGATGTATGTATTTTTTTTATATTTTGACATAATCTTGTTGATTATAATATTAAAATTTACTGACATTTTTTTCGTGCACTACACGATCGTCTTCTATAATCACAAAGGCAGCTCCCACCTTTTGAAGATATAAGCTCGTTCACCCTTCTAAAGCATAAATGCATATTTGTTTTAGGTGGACCCATAAATCAAGCAGTAAATGCAGTTTATATCGATTATAGTATTTTAATAAAACATCCGCATTGTTTTCTTTTAATTCAACATTCTCGCTTATTCAAATTGATTATATCTTAATGTAAATTTTATTTTTGAAATGTCTTACTTAGTAAATATTATGACAGTATTGTTTTTGCATTTTTTGGAATAAGTTAACAATTGTTGATTTACAAATATTAAAAACCAAAGATATAAGACACCTTGATGAGGAAATCAGGCATGCGTCAGGATCTTTTGCTACACCCAAGGCATGAATATTACCTTTTAATGGGCAAAAGCACAAGCTGGGGTGGTAGGGAATAGGCTGGCGGATGAAGATGCTTGAGGCTTGAGGCTTGGAGAGGCTTGGAGGCTTGAAGAGGCTTGAGGCTTGGCGGATGAAGACTGCGGCGGGAGACACCGCTTTTCAGATAGTCGTAGACACCGACTAGTGGATTTAAATATTTACTGGGATTGACAATAAAATAGGTGAAATCGACAAAAGGCAGACTTGGATCCTAACTGAGGAGGAAATTTTGACTCCGTAAAAAAAAAGGAGATGAAGAAGAAATTGATATACGACGATTAGTTCTAAGATGGCGAAATAATTCATCTACAAAGTGTGTCATTTCTTAGCAAAATCGGATGTTTGTGTAAACGTATTTTCTGCTCAGAACATGCTTAACGAAGCCATCGATGAGATCCGTCTTCATGGATTGCACCATGAGAAAATAACCGAATTTTTTTGTTGATCTAACTATATCGTTAGTTATATTTATATCATTCATATCAATACAATTTTGTATTCATTTTGTTATTTCCTATTTTTTACCGCTGATTATTGGAAATCTCGATAATTCATATTTACCTTTTAAACCCTTGACCATACAAATTATCGAGATTTTACTGTATTTCATTTTAACAATTTCCTTTATTCCGTAAAACTCCAGTATCGTGACCCCAAAATGCCGGAGGTCTAGATTTTTAAGATCAGCCAGATCCTAGAAAATCTAGATGTCCTTCATGTTAGGCTTACCATTCTGGAGTTTTACCAGTAAATATAACAATAAACAATATTTAATTATCTAACAATAATTAGTAGATAAGATTTACATACAAATAATTTTGATTAATCCCGTTTAAAGAAAAATTGATGATTTATATAAATGATGATGGTACTGAGATGTATATCAAATAAATTACATGATTTTCGATGAATGTTTCGAGAATGCACAATATAGTCGGAAGTGTTATAAGTTAAATACAAATTTGAGAAGTTTGAAGATTTTATTACTGAAAAACTTCTAGAAGACTATAATATATCAAATATGGCTAAAAGTCTTCAAAATAAAAATACGTTATAACATTTTTTTCTTTGAAGTATAATTCTTTTCTATCTTTTTTTATAATGATTTATGGCTAATAAAAATAATGTTTTATAAATAATAATCATTATATTATTTCATAACCTTCTTCACAATTTGACATTACAGTCATTTTAGGCACTTTCTTTGCTTTTTCATCCATTTCCTTTCGATATATCGATATCGATATTTTTCTAGCGATTATCGGTGGATATCGACATTAGGTTTTGCGATATATCAAAATATCGAATATGGTGTATCCCCTTTTGATAGGGAAGGGAAGGAATAACCGGGCATGTGAAAATAACGTGTTATTTTCACATCCAGTTTAAAAAACAATTTGATTGAAGGAAATAAAAAGTTCACCCTATACCACAAAAGTAAAGAGCATCTGAATAAATAAAAAAAATCAAATGTATAAAATTATATAAACTCTTACCATAATTGAATAAAAATTAAAATAAATTTCTTGAAGTAAGTATTTGCACATCGTAATTTTTTTATTATTTTTACTTTTACTTATGAAATATATAGTAAGGGGAAGTATTACGAATCGTGAAAAATTTCTGATTTGAGTTTTCAAGAGAAATATGCGTTATAAGATTCTCTGAGTCCAAACAACCAAGCCTCGAAAAATGGTATGTGGTAAAGTCTGGCACAAAAACGAAAAGTTATAAGAAACTGAAATTGCCTTTTTGAGGTAAGTATATGTATCTGATGTTACAGCAACGTTTTTGCAAAAATCGACTTATCAGATGTACTACTTAAAATATTCGATTTTAGTCATTTTTACCATGTTCTCGAAAAAGGCTCTGACGATTTTCGTTAAACCCGTTATATAAATGTACAATGACATTTCATTGTACATTTATATAACGAGTATATAAGATATAAGTATATAAGACATTAGATAAGATATGAAGAGATAAGTATATAAGACATAAGAACGAGAGAAGAATAGAGAGAATAGAGATAAGTATAATAGAGAGAAGAGTAAAATAGAGAGAAGAATAGAGATAAGTATATAAGACATAAGAACGAGTATATAAGACCATTCTTACATTCAAGCTAGTCATTAACCTCGTTGAAACAGACTGACAGGGGTTAATGCCGAATTTTCGAAATGTCTTTCTCCAAAGTACCTTTAATTTTGTTTATTTAAAATAATTAACTGTAACTCCTTGTTTGTTGTAATGAAAAAAATACAAAAATAAATAAATAAAACTGTGAAACAATTCAATAATTAACTACAAGAGAAAAAAAACACTCCCAGGTCGAAAACAAATTTCTGGAAATAAGTGTATTGATATAGATGTATAATATATACCATTGGAAAAAAAATGGTTTTATAAAAATAAATATATAACGTATAAAGCCGCAGAAGTTAATGGAGATTGATGAAAACACATAAACTTAATTGATTGTTATATAATATTTCCGATTATTTTATTTAATGGAAACTAAATGTTTCCATGAGAACTAAATTTAATTCCCAGGAAAAATAAATAGTAACATTTAACATTTATTTCAAGTAGGGTGGTAAGTTATGTGATGCGCGCACAAGATTTTAGAACTAAAACTAATTTAAAATTTCGTAACGTCATTTGGTGTAAAAATTAGCCTACAAACGTCAAGTCATGGAATGGACAAGAATTTTAATTAGATCTAGCTTCATTGTTTCCCATTCTTGAAACTCTGTGAGTCCATTATAATATTCAGGACTTGTGTTGATGGTGACTTCTAACTACCATAGTATCAAGATCCCTGATCTAGATGAAGTTTTCCGCTAAATTTTCCAGAATTCAATTTCACTAGATTAAACCGGTTTGGGCCCATCTTCCATGTTATAAGATACTCTAGTAATTGGAGCGCCTCATGTTAACTAGAAACCTAACCACCTTTGTGTAATTAAGCTGCACCTCTGTACATTTTAAATATACAAAAATATACACCGAAAACGTGTATCGCATATTTGAACCTTTATCTTTCTACGAAATATACTTTTCTGTTGTCAAGATTCTTCTGTATATATAAATTTAGGTGATTTTATTTACCGGTATATTATATTTTCTATTATATATTTTGAGAGTACTGCATAATAAGAAGTCTCCTTAGACGATTCAGAACTTATTTGCATGCTGACGATGCGAAACATATTTACATATGGAGATATGTAAGCAGCGTTTTGGCTAATGTTGTTGCACTATAAAATAATATTAGGAGTGATATAATAAAAACCAATAAAAATAAACGTAGTGGAGGCACATAAAATTTATAGTACAAGAATTAAAATAATATAAATAAAATTAGGGGATTATAAAAGGGCATATAAACTAAAAAGAACATGTCATTGTCATGAGAATATACCATACGGGCTCTAATCTTTTTTTCAGTAGACTCAAGACAGTTGAACCGATTGATATTTTTCAACAGTAATATGCTATTTTTTTAATTCTTTTTAATGTTTGAGTTCATTCTCAATTAGTCTTATTTCAAACTAATTTAGTTAATAAAAAATGAAATATCATTAAATGAATTAAATTAAATTCACATTTTTAAATAAACGGAGGATAAGAAAAAAACACAAATTTTAAACGTTAAATGTTCCCAAATATTCTATTTTTATAAAACTTTAAAAAAAAATGTCGAGGCATAAGATTGTAATGAAATTACTCTTAACTGAAAAAATAGAAGTTAAATTCCTCAAAGCTATGTTTCAAAAATGTTTGTTGATTGGAGAAGTTAGTAAACGATTTTTTTTTTTCAACTTGTATCGACCAGAATTCATCTTTTTCTTGATTGCGTCAATTTTGTCTTCCGCTTTGAAGATATAACATAATGTTATGAAGAATCAAATTTAGCTCATTTTAATGCCCAAAAATATCTGTTAAGCTGCCTCTAAAAAAGCCAATATAAATCGTTGAGTGGGTTTGAAATTATTTTTCTAAAATAAATATCCAAACTTCATCTCTGAGCTCTCAAGAACCTTTCCTCAGGAGAGCCATCGAATCTCATAATGCAACATGAACTTAAAATGATCACTCAGTATGTCCTTTCCTACTTCAAACAGCTTGGGTTGTGGAGGGAGTAATTTATTATTTTAACAACTTCATAAAAACGTTAGTAGCAAATTTGTTGCCTCTTGTGCCCCTCTATGAATACAATGATTTTGTTATGGTCCGATATTATTCGACTTTCCAAATAATTCCGTTTTATTGCCGGAGATGGCCCCTACACCATCATTGTAACTCCAACACATTTATCCCATTCAAAACAAAGTTCCGAAAGAAACTCATGAATGGTATTCCAAATGTCTTAACCTGTAGTATTTATCAGTTCACAAGAATCTTCGTAAAACTGGAACTCCCAAATAAATACGTCTATGCTTATTTCTATTAAAACAAAGCTACGTGAGCGCACGATCTTAAAATCAAAAGTATTTTCATAATCGCCGACTTATTTTATCTAATAATGGGCCTCAATACAGTAAATATTCCAAAAACATTTTTATTTATACTCAAATAATAAAAATGTAACATTGAATTTTATACTTTTATTTACAGAAATGAAATCATGACACACATATTTTTTTATGTTAATAATCAAAATGATGTCATTAGACGAATACCAAATATAAAAATTGTGATTTGTATTCATTTCAAGAGAAAAATAAGATTTAATTTCAATCCCTGGTTTTAATTACTTATTTAATTTAATAATTTTAAAAATTTGCAGCTCCCTTGTGGTATATTTGTGGAATCCCAAGCTACCGCTGCAACCACTTTAAGAACCATGCATGCCGGAGTGGCTTTTTTATGTCAGTACTAATTCTAGGGTCAAAAACAGGAGTTGATTAAAGATTTTAATCTGCGGTGTTTGGGTAAAGGGGTAATTATAAGTTTTTTTGCGGCATTGGGATTAAGTTATATTTTGTTCTTATTAATGAACTTTACCTTTAACAAGAAGTCAATGGAACAGTATTGACATTCCATGTGAACACTGTTTCACTGACTAATATTCTTTTTCTCAAAAGTAAAGTTCATTATAAAGAACAAAATATAACTTAATCCCACAGTCGCAAAATAATGACTTCTTCCTCTTTACCCAGACACCACAGCACTCTGGAATAAAGAGTTTTCTATGACGTTTTTGGATATTCGCCCTTTTCAAACCCCCTTTCCGTACCATGAGTGACAGAGTAATCAATTTTCACTCAAAACAGGATAGCTAACATAAAAATATAAATAGATTTGGGTAAAATAACTATGTTTTTTTTTTCACAGACGTTTTTATTTGTTTTATCCTTTTAATATTAAGTTTAAAACAGTGGAATCCTGAAAAATCAAAGATTATAGTTACTACCGGTTCACAGTTTATATTGAGAAAACCATGAAGAGTTCTCAAGATAATGTAATTCACTATGATCGACTTTCATAGGCCAAGGATCATCTGTCACGAATGATGGATCTAAATCCAATGCAAACAGTATAGGATTACATTCTGTAAGCAACATGTAACGTGATTTGGCCTCCTTAGGAGGCTTGTTGCAGTGTGTTCCAACACCTATGGGGCCCACATGGCTCTGAAACCATATGGGTGTGACATGTTTGACCTAGATCATGCACAAAGTTATTCTACAGTGCATCATCTTTTTTGATCAATACCATCATGAATCTCAATCTATTTTATTTATTTTCCTGATTCGAAGTTAAACTAAAAACTGTTTAAACTGTTTAATAAAATAAACACAATGATATGGGTCGTTTCACTAATGTTGAGAGCAGAGAGAGATAGGGATCATCCCATGAATCAACAACCTCAGGATAAAAGGCACTAACAATACGATGAAGTATATGAATTATGGGGACAGTTTATTTATTATGTGCGTTACAATTATTTTCAAAGGAAAAATTGAAAATGTATATTTCAAACTATATTTCTTCTTAATTAACCAATTTTCATTGAAGATTTAAAAACAGTGCCTATTAATTTGACCCGTACACCGAAATCCATAAAGCTGGACAGACCTTATTGCATTAATAGACGATTATAATCTCGTTGATTATGTTTTGTTATTTCATAAAATTTATTAAGTGTGCGAACTAAAGGAAGTATTCTGATCTGGTTCGGTGATAAAAGTTACAAACGCGATTTTTTTCCCACTCTAATTAAACAATTTTATTACTTGTTTTAAGCGTTAAAATTGAATAGAAAATACTTATTTTCCTTCCAATTTGTTAGCAGAACAAGTCTACAGCAGGAGAATAAGTCTGCTGCGGGTTTTTCCTCTTAAAATGTCGAAAACGTCGATTTGCAATGATTTCTCTAGTGACATAGGCAATTCAAATGTTATCACGAAACACTATGAAATCTCTTTGGAACTTGTTACCTACTGAAAGAATACGACTTATAATAACGGAATGAGACCTCCAGAAACAAGATTTTGTGTGTGTGTGTGTGGGGGGGGGGCATCGCGGCGCAGATTTTCATTTTTGAGATACTGCTACCTTTTGAAACTAGTAACCAAATTCAGGAATACTTTTTGAGACACCGATTTATAGTTTAATAGACGTTCAAGGAAGTCATGCAGTGCCCACATCACATATTTGATATTGATTTTAATCAATTTATTTCGGACTGTACTTCGAAGAGTTTAAATTTATGAAATTTTTTTTATGTTGATGAATATTTACGATCACTTCTCTATACATAATACTGCATTGTAGATCCCTTTCCCCGGTTCAAAGGAGCGATGGATTTTGATGGGTGATGTATTTAAAGAAAGATAATTTCACAGAGAATTGACGAAAGTAGTTTCCATTACTAAATTATTACGGATTTATAAATTATTTGCCACTTTTATAAATTTATAGAACTGGCAAATAATTTAACAATCCCTAATTAGATTGATCCTTATATACCATCATTCGGATGTCAACTAAATTATTACTAATGCTTAAATAAAGTGATGGAAAACTGAAAGGTTTTAAAGCTTCGACGATGGGGAGTCGGCGAATCGAAACGGGACGGGCCGAGTCTAAAGATTTTGATGCGGGCATCAAGATCAAATCCACGTTCCAATGGTCCAACATTTTAAAGCCCTAAAACCTAATATTTTTGAGATAACGCATGATGTATGGTCGCATTGGCCAAATGCTGATTTGCGTACCTGCCGTTGTCATGCCAACTTTATACCTGCAAAAGCAAGTTGAGACTGTATACAACAATTTTTTAATAATAATTATTGTGAAAATGATATTTTGAAATAAAATTGTTGTTTTTATGTTTCTATAAATGATGATGGAGAAGATTTCCTTTCCCTTGTCTAATCGTAAAGCACTGTTAAATATAAAAACTGAGCTTAGAAAATGGTTTTGATGAATCCTATTGCTTAAATGTTAAATTGAAGGGATATTTTACAGCAGGTCAAGCTACAACATAGTCGTTATAAACTACTAGCTGTACTCACACGGCGTTGATTGTGAAAATAATTACAAGTTAAATACCTTCCCAAATTTCGGTTAACATTGACTATATGGGTTGCCTCATGCCCATGATTGGCAAGCTCTTGTTTCATAGATGCTGCCGGAGTAACATAGTGCCAATTTTTTTAGATAGCTCGGGAGTTTTTTTTCTTCTGGAAGCTGATATGTTTAGTACTCAGCACTCCCTCTTCTTAAAACTGGCACTACCCTGCGACATAAATCAGCATTTTCGGATACACGGTAACTCCTCTCATAGAGGTTTTCAGCCTGAAGCCATTAGGACCTTATCAAGGAATGTAACGAGTGCTGCATATTCTTTATCTTCGCTTAAATAAATAGGTGGGGGTTAGCCATTAACAGGCTGCTTATTTGTCTATTAGATTTGACAAGTGTTCTAATCTGTTTTGAGTACTAATGATATCACTAATCTTCATTTGTTTCCTTGGGGTCTCTTTCCGTTATAATATGTCGTTTTCTTGTAGTACATAACAAGTTCCCAAAAGATTTCTTCGTGTTCCGTGAAAACATTAGAACTGTCTATGTCACTAAATACAGCATTGGAAATCGACGGTTCAGGCATTTTAAGCGGAACAATCCACTGCATACTCATTGGCCTACTGCAGACTTGTTTAGCTCACAAACGGGAAAGAAAACAAGTATTTTACACACAGTTTTAACACGTATAATTGTTTAATTAGTGGGGGAAAAATCGCGTTTGTAACCTTTATGATCTCTGTATTTAATTTTAATATTATATTTTATGAAAGTTAATTATGACGTTCAAGTAACCGCTTAGTAGATGGCGTGTCTACCAAGATTTGAGCCACGACTACTAGAACAAAAAATAATTATTTTTTATAATTTGAAATTTTTTATCTAAACACCTTGACTGGAACCTTACCCTGGGATCCAGTGCTCACAATGCAAATCCAGTACTTGAAAATTAGAAAAATTAGTTGAAATATGAGAATCTTTATCCAAAAATTTTAATCCAGCTATCCTTAAACACCAATGGAATAAATGAATATTGTCTGGAAAAACATAGAAAATTACACTTTTTTTGAAAGATTATTTACATTGAAATGCATAAAAAGCCGATCAATGCCAATCAGCACTTAGTTACAAGTTTTTTTTGTTTAGTTTTTCAAAAATAAATATTATTCGTTAGATCATAACAAAATGTGCTTGCTAAGAACATAAGTCGTAAAATGAAACCTAGCAGACTTGACCTAGGTCAATCGGCGGTCAGGTATCTCCTGTCAGCAGATTGATATCTTGGCTATTGTACGCTACAACACCGTCCTCACCTCAACAGCGTTTATATAACAACATACCGTTACTGGAATTTGTTCGAAACTTATACAACTATGAAGTATCAGTATAACAGGTACAACCTAAAGTATTATGGATGCTTACTTTTCTGGTAATGTAAGTTTTGTTCAGCAAATATCCTATTGCATTATATTATAGACTATTGCACTGTAACGAAGGTTATCGTCGGGAGGAAAGGAGGGGGGGGGGAGGGAGAGGACTGCATTATATACCCGTTTAGTGATCCCTATAACACGATTATGGGGGTTTCGGGAATGTCTGATGTATGTAGAGTAGGATAGGGTAAATTTTGTTAATTTTTTTATATTTAGAACAATTCATCGTCGATTTCCCCAATATTCTGCATGAAATCCTGTCCAAGAGCCGCTTCCATTGGAGACATCGCAATTTTTCTAAACCCTTCCATTGAAAACTTTTACATCATACGATGGGGAATAGTACGCAGTTAGTTTAAATTTAAATTTGTGTTTAAATTATGTCATTGTTATCATCATAACCATCTTCTTCAGTATCATAGAATCGGTATGTGTTGAGTACTCGTATGTAAAACACCCCATCGTAGCCATCATGATAAAAATAAGCAACTTTGAAAACATAAAACTTGGTTTTCCTTTGTATCATTACGAAAACAAGGTTACTTTTCAGTAGCAAGAGAGAGCCATGTCTTTATCACCTTGATCTAATTCGATGAAGCTCATATCAAGGTCGGAGCTGCTGTTGCGTAGGATCATATTTTTGTTTGATCCAGAACTTGAACTTCCAAGTTTCTTTTTGGTTTGGAAGGATCCAATTGCCTCTTGGTTTTTTTAACAGCTTCCTTTTTTTCTCAGCTGAATCTCCTTTCAGCCGTTTTTTATAAGGTGATGATGTCATCAACACAGATTTTAAATCCTCGTTTTTGTTCTTTCTTCTTATAGTTTTGGTAGAGGTACATATATTGTAGGTATTAAAATCTAGAATAGAATATGAGCTTCAATTTGGAATTAGCGATAGACCACTGTATTGTGAGAAACGTGTAGGCTCATCGCAGTGCGCCCCACAGGCCTTGCGAACTTTTACTCCCTTTAGGTCATTTCGTTCTTCCTGGCTCAACATGTTAGTGAGCTATGTAAACATTGGAGTGTGTTTGATGAATTAAAACATAAAATGCATTCCTATCAATACAAAATATTATGAAAGCGAAAGCTCAATTATGTTTCAGAAAATGGTTTGATGAATCATTGAATGCATTATACCAAAATCAATTTTTGTTACTCAAAGCTATAGGAGGACCATGGAATTCCTTTTCACAACTGGCACTGATCCAACACTCACTCAGATTGGTTACGGGCTCATGAAATTATGTTAATGTTTTCAAAACACCGCCACGTACTTTTACACCCACATACTCTACATATATATATTTTTTTTACCTGCTAAATTTGGAACTTTCCTGTTTTGTTTAAATGAGCTGAAATCCTGCTTTCTAGGCAATACAACACGATAAAAGTGGGGGTTAGTTTCAGTCAAAATATCAATATGTTTACCAGAGATTTAACACTTAAATTATTTCACTAATATAAGCTCGTTAATGTAATTATACAAAATTATGTCGATCAAGCGCTTACGTCCCAACCGCTTCACTGCCAAGTCCATTTTCTAAGGAACCATTTCGAATATTTTAAAAAGTGACCATTGGTTTTTAAAAAAGAATAAGTGCTCCACATATTTCATCTATAGACTTTTTCGTTATTGTTGGCTGTTTAATTGCCACTGGTCATGAAATTTCAACTTTCGTTTGAAAAACGACTTGAAAAAATTGGCTTTACTGGTATTTTTTAATGCCTTAGCGAATTTTTTTTTAGTTCCATGTCTTATGATTCTGACTATTCAACTTTGAAACGAAGTCGATTATGGCGTGATTAATCCAAATGCTGAATGACAGCTGCCATAAAATAAATCAAGTCAGAGTCGATAGTCCGCCATCTTTGGGCGCCATTTTGAAAAGATGCGGCCACTTATTTTTCTGGGAACATATTTTTTTAATCATTAGTTACAAGGTTTAATAATTTCCAATTTACAGAGGCATGGGGAGGAGAGGGGTACACGCTCCCTGCCGTGCGCCTGGCCCACTGGCTAGAAGAACTAGTAATTCCTCAAATATTAACTTACTTCCTCTATTCCATTAGTAGGTGAGGATCTTCAAACACAAAGCACATTTTTTAACTCAAAATCTCACAGTCACAGCATATTAATGGGGGTTTCTCTCAACATCGTTAAAAAGTGGTTTGGCAGGAAATGGCAAGGCATGCCGACTCTTTTTCTCAGCTGTAGAAGGCGGCGGGTTTATTTAGCCCCTATTTTTGAAAAAGTGAGGTAGTGAGGTACATGGCCAAGGGACAAACAATTAATTCAATTAATTGTGTAATTCTATAACGATTTTTTTTTTCTATTCTGAAAATACTGAGATTGTTTGCACATCTAATTTATTTCTATGGCGACAAGTTTGGTTTTCTGGTAGTTAAAAAACGTCAATCTAGAAATTGCATGAAAGCTAACCCCTGATGTAACAATCTAAGATCATGCGTTGTCAAAATCAATGACAAAATTTCTACCAGATACATCTAAAAAAACCCGATTTCTTCATGGGACTGTGATTTCCGGTTTTCGAAGAAATATCCCAATCAAGTAACTCTCTATTTACATCCGAAATCAAGGTAATACACAAATCATGTTGAATAAATTAACAATTAATCAAAGAATAAATACAAAAAAAAATTATAGAGACAAAATCAAGGATCAAGATAATATTGCAAGATTACAAAACAAAGCCTCAAGTCTCTGAACTTGCTTGTTTTAATTATCCCAACAATGTTTCGCCAATTCAGTTATCATGATAACTGAAAAACATCTCTATAACGAAGAACTGACATAATATATTTCAAATCTAAAGTTCAAAAAGACTGTTCCTTTTATTAATATTATTAAACATACAGACTTCCCTAAATAGTAAACACAAATCATAACCATAGCAGAATTTTAATAACAAATCATGGTGATTTATTTTTCCCCAGTTATTTGCTCAAGATATAAACCGTTGAAAATCTCGGCTATGGGAAATTCTAAACCGGTTTGATGTATCGGTTATCTATTTGGTTGTCATATTTTTCTTCGCCAACGAAGATGCCTTGGATAATATAAATGTTATTAGTGCATTTACAACCATGGTAAACGCTGCTGATAGTAGGGACCTTCTTTATATCAGTACCCAATAAATTTTACGGCCGTATTTCAGATGTCTCTGAAAGTTTTTAAAAGTCTCGGAGTTTATTGATGAAAATATCTGATGTGGACAACACATGACTTCTTTGTACGCCTATTTAACAATAAATCGGTGGCTCAAAAAGTGATCCTGAATTTGGTTACTAGTTTCCGAAGATTGCAGTATCTTAAAAATGACACTCGGCGTCGCGACATCCATCTATTGACACATTCACATACTCTTGTTTCTGCATGTCTCATTCCGTTCTTGTATGTCGTTTTCTTTCAGTAGGTAACTAGTTCTCCAGAGATTCCTTCGTGTTCCGAGACAAAATTAGAACTGTCAATGTCACTAGATAAAGCATTGGAAATCGACAACTTCGACATTTTAAGCGGAAAATTTAAGCGGAAGACTTAACTTAAATCTTATTATCCTACTACAAGCTTGATCATCTCACAAATGGGGAGGAAAACCAGTATTTTATTCAACATTTTAACACTTAATACAAGTAATAAAAAGGTTTAATTGGAGTGGAAAAAAAATCGCTTTTGTAACCTTTATTACAAAAACAGATAATCTCTGCATTTAATTTTAACTAGTATACCCGAGCGAGAATACTCGCATAATCCCTAATACATTAGAAGTATAAGCGATATTAGGAACACATATTTATTCATATAAACAGTATAATATTATCAAGAAAGGTTATTTAACACACACATTTGGTGAAGCTGTCATAGTTTGTAATGACTATGTTGAAGTTACAGTTCATACTTAATAAGTAATTGGAAATATCCACTGGAAAATATCTCTTCAATTTAGCCTTTAGGCAATTAGATTCAGTTATACCATTTTCTTGACCTTTAGGGTTGGACATGGAAAACAATATATATATATATATATATATATATATATATATATATATATATATATAATTTCCCACTCATTAAAAGTTTTTGTAAACAGACTCAAATTGATATAAAGTTGCCATGACAACGGCACGTACGCAAGATGGCATAGGACCCGTGCGGACCTATATCGTGCGTTATCTTAAAACGGTAGGTTTTTAAGCTTTAAAACGCTGGACCAAAACGCTCGTTGGAGCGTATATGATCTTGATGTCCGCGTCTAAGTCTTTAAAACCCAACTTATCCCGTCTCGATCCGCCGACTCTCAGACGTCGAATCTTTGAAACCTCCCAGTTTTTTCATCACTTTTATTTAAGCCCTAGTAAGAATTTAAGAATTTAAATTATTATTCGTCACTTCGCCGTGAAATTCCTTTTCTTTTGATACCTTATTTATAAAAATCCATCGCTCCTGAGAGCCGGAAAAGGGATCTATACTACCGTAATAATATATAGTAGTGATATAATTTTTGATGTAAGTTTATTTTGACCTTCAGATAAACTACCCTTTTCGGCTCACCAATTTTAACCAAAATCTAGTAAGTTCATTCACATTGATATAAAAGTTCTATTTACCAAATTTGAGATGTTTTACATTATATTTTAATATAAATTTTGATGAAAGTCTGTCATGACCTTCAAGTAAAGTACCACTTCCGGCCAGCCAATGTTAACCAAAATTTATTATGTTATTTATATTTTATATTTATGTTATTTATAGTCTTATATACCTAATTTGAAAAGTTTTGAATTATATTTTAATATATTTTTTTATGAAAATCAATAATGACCTTCAAGTAAAGTACCACTACCGGTAATCATGTAGCGACAGAAAAGGGAGGTTCACAGCTAGACTTTACAGCAATTCTAAATACAAAATTATAACTTTTTACGGCTAACCGCTTTTGAGTTATGCGAGATACGCACGCACGAACTAACGTATGTCGAAACTAGTCAAAATGGATTCAGGGATGGTCATGGATATTTCCGCTGAAATATGAAAACCGAAAATTTTCGCGATTACAATACTTCCTTTACTTCGTACAAGGAAATAAAAAACAAGGTAAAATAATCTGCCGCATCACCCTCTATTTCAGGACTCTTTGGTATTTTAGATTTTATGTTTGGAAATAAAAATTAAACGGTATGTACTGATTTCCTATTATTTCGTTCTTCCAAACACTTAAAAGTTCGAAAAAAAATTGGTTAATATTCATGAAAACATGAATAACAAAATTGAAATTTTAAAAATAAATTATCTATTATTTTTAATACACTTATATACACTCAACCACCATAAAAATATGTACCTATCGTCGAAATAAGGATTATTTTATTTTTGATTTTTAAATCTAATTTTTGCTTTAAAAATTTTAAGTTTTAAATCTATATTGCTGTTTTTTTTTTGTTGATTAATTGTTTTTAAAAAAAATATTTATTTTAGATATTTTTTAATTTAATTTTATTGTCTTGTTCAATTTTTATCCAATGAATTTTTATTTTTTTTATTTTGTTACTTTTTCTTAAGTTAATATATTGTACATTGAACTTGTACATAAATTATCTTGTATTATTTCAATTGTATGTATAAAACAAACAATACATGTAGTATGCCTCTAAAAGGCATGGAACATGTACTCAATAAATAAATTCTCCTTTGTTGGGGTTACCATAAAAAAAAAAAAAATGTATATATACTCGTATATATATACATACTATATATACATGTGTGTGTGTGTTTGT
Source organism: Rhaphigaster nebulosa (assembly GCA_948150685.1). Classification (NCBI taxonomy): domain Eukaryota; kingdom Metazoa; phylum Arthropoda; class Insecta; order Hemiptera; family Pentatomidae; genus Rhaphigaster; species Rhaphigaster nebulosa. Next base: position 32,790,241 of record OX411309.1, on the reverse strand, counting down.
GTTTACAAAAAAAATAAATAATAATGTTTCAATTGATATTAACATCTTTAGCTAATGCTTTGGAGAGAAGTAACGCTGAGGGATGAGATGGAACTGGAAATGCATGAACTTGGCCAGACAATGCAACAGTTGATTGCCAGAGTCTGCATAGTTTTAGACCTCAACAAAGAAGGACTTGTTAGTATTCCCTATGGCGCATGTTTACTAAGAAAGTTTGCTAGAGTTAATAAATCAACTAACTTCCTATTTCTAAATTAATTACCCATCATAACTTTGGCAAATAGGATCCTAGGTGTTAGTTTCATGAAAACATATCAATAATTATATCTGGATGTTCTATAAATTAATAGCGAAGTTAAATAATTTTAAATTTACGTATCTTATTTCTACCATTCATATCGGTTTAATTTTTTCTTCTTCCGTCATATCTTCTATTCTAGTTTATTCTTTATCGTAAATCACCAAAGATAGATTTGTCATATTTGCACCATCTCAGACATATTTTGAAAATAATTGTCATGACAATTATCATATAGATACATTTTAAATTTAATACTTCCCTGAATCCGTTTTGAAAGATTTTATTTTATCAATTAGAGATTAAGAAAACTATCCCATTTTACGTGGGGTCAGTTACACATATTTACAGAAAATAAATGCCAAATGTAAAATGTTAAAAAAAAAAAATTAAAAATAGAATGAAGTTTGGAAATCTTGGAACATTGCCATTTCGAACACATTCGTCATTCAAAACATAATGCCATACATTTTACAGAATTATTTGAAATAAAATTATGCTTCCTCATCATTTATTGAATTAGTTTTATTTTTATAGCTCCATTTACAATTAATCCTTAATTTAATAAAAGAGAAAAATTGCGCGATCCTCTGCACTCCAGGAATAAAATGCTTTTGATGACTATTGGACTCATTTCTGGTGGACTTGTGTAATCTTGCCTGTTTCTAAGAGACAATGGAATAATTTCCTACCGTCAGTACAACGCAAGTGCGCAGTAGCTCACAATAATCGTCGTAAAGTTATTATTAACGATAGACGGTAGTTAGTGGAGGACCGTTTAAGTTCGTTCCTTAACCTACTATCCGTTTTTAATACAGAGTTGTCGAAATAGTGAGAACGTTAAAAAAATAATACAGTCCGATCATACAACGCACTTTTAATAAAACAAAAGTTATCACAGTTTAATAAAAAAATAAAAATAAAATAAACAATCTGCACAAATACAACCCATGAAGTGTCATGGGTTCAGTACTTAGTAAGGTACCGTATTTTTCATGGCCAACGGCAAGGCGGGTGATTCAGCCAGAATCCGCTAATCCGCCAAGTTTTTCACCCAAATTAAAGGTACTCACTCTACAGAGGCTGAGTGAGCCCCAGATGGATCTCCCTGCCCCAGAGGCGATCCACGGCTGAAGCAACAGAATAAATAACTATCGTAGTTAAATAAATTGTGTAAATATGTTATATTTTTCAATCTACTTTCTTATACATGCTTACTGTTCACTTAACGTCATTAGTCATTCTAAGAATACTAAATGATCTAGGTATTCAAATCAAATACCTACGTATCTTCTCATAATCAAACCGTAAAACTTCCTTTCTAATGTTTTTTAGTGATTTAGAAACCGTACAATGTTTTAAATTAAAGCTATTAATGTATCCTTAACAATTTTTGAAAAAATGGGGTAAATAAAAAATGATAAAATCATGTATTCATTAGTAAGTGGTCTAATAACATTATATAACATAAATGGTGTTATTTATGATAACAAAAAAATAAAAAAATTGTAACCCGTTAGAAAGGACATAAACCAGATAAATGACCCTCGAAATTAATGGGTTGCTAAGCTACTATAAATTACTCACAGCGTCATTAATCACAAAAGCTATCCATAGTTATGATTAATTATTCAAAATGACCAATTAATACGGCAAAAATCTTACAAAAAACAAATACAAAAAGAAATACAGGAACAGGATTGGAAGAAAAATAGATGTTTCAATCAGATCTCCTACGTTTTTAATTGTGTTAATTTTTTTTAAATATTAGACATCATATCCTCAGATATTTAAATTATCATATTGTCTATAACTACTAGTATACAAGAAAAAATAAAAACAATTAATGAAATTGGAATTTCTCGGTTAATCAAATATCTAACAGAAAAACACTATCCAAGGTAAACACTACAGAGTAATTTACGGCAGTTTTCTTGAAAAACACTGACGAATTCGACAGAGGTAGTGATGCTTTACGGTACTTTTATACAACTTTTTGTTCCATCATATCCTCCCAATCCTCTTAAGCCGTTAGATGTAGGTCTACTATTTACTGACCAATTGGGGCTTTTGAAGCAGGTCTTTAGGGTTTTGTAAAGCTGACACATATTCATAAAATTCAAACTAAACGGTCAAAAATACTAGGATAATTATAACTATATGGATACCATAGTAAATTATCATTACGCCATATTCAAGGATTTTTAGATACCATTCTTTCAATAATGCATATGCATTATACACTATACGATACACAAACACAATTTCAAACCAGCATCAATCTACCCACACACGAAATATTTCGACCTCCATACTACTCGGAAATTAAATATATGTTAGCTCAGAGACCAAAGTCACTAAGTTTTATTTTATTGATTATTTTATTTTATTTCAATTTTTTTTTCTTATGCGAATATGACAATCATCTTATTAATAATGCTACATTTTGACACATAGGCATGAAAAAGTGGAAGATAAAGGTCACTTGAAAATGGGCCAGAACTTGCCCGAAACGTTGTGATAAATTGTGAATGAAGTGGTAAGTATATAAAGGATATTTTCCTGAAATTTAATAATTTATAACGTTCAAAAGCTTTTGAACTGTTTAGAAAGAATTATTTTTTTATATTATATTTCCAAAATGTTCAGCATCAGCAAGCATCAAATCAATTGTTTTTTGAGAAATCTGAATTAAAGCAGAAATTTCATTAGATGAACTAGATACGCTCCACCGCTGTTGTGAGTATTCTTAAAATAATTAATTTGATTTGATAACCAATAATTTCCTTTTTAACAAAAAACTTTATTTAATTTATCAAATCTTAGCGAATATTAATTTTAGATATCTTCAAAATAATTACCATCCCATACTTTTTAGTAAACCTTATAAATACGCAATAACAGAATAAATTTCCTAAATCATCAGCTACTTGGCTATGGTTGCCTAGTTCAAGGCTCGCGTATTGAGACGAAACTGAAGAGAATAATTCATTGTTTCATTAGATTCCTCTTCGGGTTTCCGAGGTGCTCTCATGTCTCTTCCTGGAATGGCATATGAAAACTTGTATTATTGACATAAGATAGATAATCTTCAGCAAAACTCAAAGAGGCTTCATCAAAGGCCTACCGAGAGCACACGTCAGCGCTAGAATCATCGACGCAATCATAAAAGACGCCAAACATAAGATAAATGATTGTGCAGTAGTATTTCTTGACGTGGTTGGAGCTTTTGACAACGTTTGACAGCACATTGTTAGCTCACTCAAGAGGCAAGAGGAGCGTCACCCGACCTGAAAAACATGATTGCTGCTCTTCTGAACACGAACAAAATTAAAATCAGTGTAGGAATCTATTCGACCAGCCAGATCAATGTGGTGCGAGGAGTACCCCAAGGTGGACCCTTGTCGATCATATGTGCAGCGACCTGTCTGAACAAGATTTCTCCAAGCGATTTGTTTATTACTTAAGAAGCGATCAAGGTGTGGTCCTCACAGGGTTTCCGGACAACCAGGCTGTCTCGGCATGCGACAAGGGTGCTGCAGAGAGAATTATTAATAGCACTCAAAGAATGTTGGCTGAGATTGGTTTGGCTATAAATCTACAAAAAGTATAGGAAAAGTGGTGAATAAAGGAGAGCTGTAATCGACTAAGCTATTCCTTGATAACGGGGATGTAATCCAAACTGCAAGTAATCCGAGCAGATGATACCATCAAGTATTTAGGATGTACATTCTCGGCGGGAGCCGATATAAAAAGAGGACGGGGTGACAAGGTTAAATAGTAACCTTGATAAATTAATGAACTCTTGCTTGCTCAAACCGAAGCAGAACATCAACGTTGTCAACCAATACCTGTTCCCGGAACTTATATATTCTCTCTAGACTGCGTCCCTCACATAGACATGTCCTGCGGTATTAGAGGGAATTGATATAAATATCCGCAGGAGCATTAAGATCATCATCGGACTCCCGCTAACACCTCTATTCGCACCGAGGAGATATAGAGGATTAGGGCTGATTCGCTGTCAATGGGAGGCTCCTTAACAGCATTGGTCCATTGCCCAGCGATTGTCTAATGTGCCGGATGCTCTGTTCCAGTTCGCATTTAATTACGAAGCGAAAACAGCGGAATGTTCCGAAAGACTGAATGTTGATCAGGACTACCGCAGTGTGAGAGCTCTACGACAGTCGCTGCGGGAAAATGTGTTTGAACAATGGGCAAATTTCAGGTGGCAGGGCATTGGTGTTCGCCATTTCTAAGATACTCTGAAAGCCAACAGATACATCTGCGAGCAGCAAATTCTTTCGGGATCGGAATGGCCCAATGCCTTGAAACTGAATATTAATTACGCAACCCTGTCTGAAACACCAGTTCACGTGCTGGGAAAATGCCCTAACAACTCCCTCCTCATAACACGCCGATACCATAGGGTTAGGCATGAATAAATAAGGCTCCTTATAGAAAAAGATGACACGGACGGATCCGCGAGGTATGCTGATACTGTCGCATTCCCAAGAACCGAAAGGACGATTTGAGGGAAACGATCCCGATCAGGCAGGTGAAGTGGAAAGAGAAAAAAAGGGCGTAAATGAGAAATGCATTCCTTTTCTAAAAAAAAAAAATCCGCGAGACCTGAGAGAGAGAGAGAGAGAGAGAGAGAGAGAGAGAGAGAGAGAGAGAGAGTGAGAGAGCGAGAGAGAGAGTTCACCGTGAGAGGCCTTTGGTTTGGGTCTCGCGGAACAATACCGAACAGAACAAAGAGCTTTTTAGAAGAGCTAGGTGCTAATGTTGGAGATAATGTGGTGCTGGCCAAAAATATTATTTTGGACTCCCGGGGGATTATCCACCATCATCTATAGCATTTCCACGTCAATTGTAACCCTTTCCAAATCAATTGTCACCTTTTCCAATTCAATTGTAACCCTTTCCAAATCAATTGTCACCTTTTCCAATTCCATTGTAACCTTTTCCATTTCAAATGTAACTTTTTCCATTTCAATTGTAACCAAACCGGACATGAAATAATTCAATATTATTCATTTTATTATTGAAAAATAATTATTTTAATTACATTAATGACTTTTGAAATAATTTCGGCATATTCTTTCGACATTTATTTCGTTTATAATATAATTGATATTAAGTGCTAATTTCAAGTAGGTAATTTAAATTTTTAAATAAAATTGTCGTTTATTTATTTTTAAATATTTATTATTTTTTATTTATTTAGTGGGGGGAGGGTGGATTTCATCGATTTGATGATCGTTCATAAGGTTTTCGAAGTTGTTGATGTCAAATTTACTACCGAAATTTTGTTCGGCCATGAGTATTTCTACTTAATTATTAGTTTTCAAAATTCTTCGGTATTGGCATCGTTTACTAGGTTTTCAAGGGCGCTATTTTCGAATTCACTATCGGATTTCCGATCGCGAATGTGCATTTCGCTTTTACGATGCTATTGGAGATTTCTATGATAAAGGGATCGTTTAATAGGTTTTTGAGGGTTCTGATTCCATTTTTTTAGTTGGATTTTAGATCGCACATGCGCGTTTGGCATATCCGTTACTGTTGGAGTTTTCTATGATATAGGGATCGCTAATAAGGTTTTCCATGGTTCTGATTCCATATTTTTAACTGAATTTTTAATCGCGCATGCGCATTTTGCATTTCCGTTACTGTTTGAGTTTTTTGTGATAAAGGTATCGTTTATAAGGTTATTGAGGGTTCTGATTCCATATTTTTAATTGGATTTTAGATCGCGCATGCGCGTTTGGCATATCCGTTACTGTTGTAGTTTTCTATGATATAGAGGTCGCTAATAAGGTTTTCAATGGTTCTGATTGCATTTTTTTAGTTGGATTTTAGATCGCGCATGCGCGTTTGGCATATCCGTTACTGTTGGAGTATTCTATGATATAGGGATCGTTTATAAGATTATCGAGGGTTTGATTCCATATTGTTATTGGAAATTGTGATTGCGCCAGCGCTTTTCCATATTCTGATACTATTAATATTATCTTTGTTACACAAATCGTTAATTAAGTTTTCTCGGGTTCTGATTCCTTTTTTCAAATTTTATTTTTTATCGAGCATGTGCATTTCAAATGCAATTATATTTGATATTTTTTGAGTATATCGTCCTATAAAACCTAATAAACAATAACTTTACCCGAAAAAGGTCAATGGTAACGGTTATCCGATGAAATATCAAATTCCAAAAAATAAATCAGAAACTTTGAAAATCTCATAAACGGCTCTTCTAAGCGAAGACAAGTTAATTAAAAACAGGCAATGCGCAGGCGAGATCAAAAATCCAAATTTTAATTCGAAAATATGATGATTGATAACGTCACAAACGATACTGGTACCAAAGAGATGTTAACATTAATAGTAATTTGAAATGCACATACTCGATAAGAACCTTCGAAAACCTAACTAACGGTAAACTATAAATAATATATATAAATGATAAACTTTATCATAAAAAAACTCCAACAGTAACGGAAATGAAAAATGCGCATGCACAATTAAAAATATGGATGAAAAAATCATATAAAAATAAGGAAAAATCCAATTAAAAATAAGGAATCAGAACCCTCGATAACCTTATAAACGATACCTTTATCATAAATAACTCAAACAGTAACGGAAATGCAAAATGCGCATGCGCGATTAAAGATCCAATTAAAAATATGGAATCAGAACTGTTGAAAACCTTATTAGCGATCCCTATATCATAGAAAACTCCAACAGTAACGGATATGCCAAACGCGCATGCGCGATCTAAAATCCAACTAAAAAAATGGAATCAGAACCCTCAAAAACCCAATAAACGATCACTTTATCATAGAAATCTCCAATAGCATCGTAAAAACGAAACTGCGCATGCGCGATCGGAAATCCGATAGTGAATTCGAAAATAGCGCCCTTGAAAACCTAGTAAACGATGCCAATACCGAAGAATTTTGAAAACTAATAATTAAGTAGAAATACTCATGGCCGAATAAAATTTCGGTAGTAAATTTGACATCAACAACTTCGAAAACCTTATGAACGATCATCAAATCGATGAAATCCACCCTCCCCCCACTAAATAAATAAAAAATAATAAATATTTAAAAATAAATAAACGACAATTTTATTTAAAAAATTTAAACTACCTACTTGAAATTAGCACTTAATATCAATTATATTATAAACGAAATAAATGTCGAAAGAATATGCCGAAATTATTTCAAAAGTCATTAATGTAATTAAAATAATTATTTTTCAATAATAAAATGAATAATATTGAATTATTTCATGTCCGGTTTGGTTACAATTGAAATGGAAAAAGTTACATTTGAAATGGAAAAGGTTACAATTGAATTGGAAAAGATGACAATTGATTTGGAAAGGGTTACAATTGAAATGGAAAAGGTGACAATTGATTTGGAAAGGGTTACAATTGAAATGGAAAAGGTGACAATTGATTTGGAAAAGGTTACAATTGACGTGGAAATGCTATATATGATAATTAGATTGGTCTATTTATCTTTTTGGATTTTTATTAGTTTTAATTTTTTTATTTATTTTTTGTATATATGTATACACATATATAAAAAAAAATTAATACTAATAAAAATCCAAAAAAATAAATAGACCAATCTTCTTATCGTACAAAAATTATATTTATAATTATTTTTTTCCTGCACTTTTGTTCAGTATATGTGTGAGCTCAAATTTTGATATTGGGTTAGTTCCATAAGTTTTCCAGTTATCTAGAAGTTGAGTAATAGATCAGGAAATGGTTGATTGATAACTGGAAAAGAAAATTTTGAAGAAATGAGATGGTAATTGGATAGTTTAAAATAAACAAAAGATCGAATAAAAGGTAATGTAATCCAATGAAAATGAAAATAATATGAATTATATACATAGATGATTAAATGATAAAAAGGGAAAGGAAGAAAACAAAATATGATATATTAAAAGTATATATATTATGTCCAATTAGGGATTGATTGGTACTTTGTGTATTGTAGCAACCAAATGTATTTGGGCAGCATTGATGTTCAATAATTCATTGTGTGAGTTGAATTGCTGGTATAAAACCTCAAACCTCTCCAAATTATTTAAATGTTTAAAAAATAAATATTTCACTAACTTTTATCCCATCAAATATGAATAATTATCACATCAAAAAATTAATTATAATTTTAGATGATGGTCAGGAGACCATCAGGAGATTTGCAATGTTTTTTTTCGTAATGGATAATGCAATCACAAAAATTTCTAACTTTAAAAGTCCCTTAAAATTTCCTGAAGTCCCTTCCGCAGACCCAAAGAATAAGGGCATATCCGGCACCGAAGCATTTCAGATAGCGACGGACTAGAATTTTTATCTCGATTATTAATGGATATAAATGACTATGTTGATATTCTGGGTGAGGTTTTATCAAAAATATGACAAAATAAATAAATATATTAAAATTAGAACATTTTTCTAGCCCCTCTGTCAGTGGCCACATTAGGTATGTTAATATGGATAAGAAAAAAAATATATATATATATATATATATATATATATATATATATATATATATATATATATATATATTGTGATCAAAGCACATATTTAATCATTTTGTTGTGTACCTAGACTTACATATTTAATAGGAGCGAAAATAATATATTTAATGTAAGTACTAAGCTAAGCTAGGAAATTTACCAAAGCATAGGTAATCGTCACTTTAACTTTTAACTCTGCTATGTAATGGTCCTAAAGAGAAAAATGAATATTCATGGTTCGATTCGCTGTTGGTTTTGGTTGGGGTACGATATACTATTGTTTTAGGTCAGGGTGATTATGTGCATGAAGTCAAAGTATGGCTTTCGTCAAAGATTGTTGCATTGAAACATATCCCTTGCTTAGGTTCTTCATTCTGTTTATTAATCTTGGTAGAACGAAATAAAAGGGTAATATAAGAGAAATCCTTATTGGACAGCAACATAATTTAACTTATAAAGAGAATATGCCATTTATCCATTTATCTAACAAGGAATCCAATGCTTGATCCAAATGAACTTACAAAATGAAGTTGGAATTGTTAATTCTGTACGAGTACCTGGTAATAAGGATCTGTATTAAAATCAACCGGTGTGATTAACAGATGCCAACCTAAATGTGTAAAGTAACTCAGTGTCCAATTGCAAATACATAAAAGGTTTTGCTATAGGCATCAGTTTTTGAGATTAGTTTGCGGATAATATATACTGATTAGTCTCTGTAATTATATACTCATCAGATGAACTCAAGATAAACATTTTTTGAGGAACATAATTGAAAGAAATGCTAATAAACGATAATGAATATAAACATACACAATGTCCTACAATTAGGATATGAATGGCTATAAAAGACAATTTAATTTCGATATTATGAAAAAAAAAATCTGCATGAAAAAAACCAAGATCCATATGATATGTTTCATTCTTGAGTAAGATTATTTTAAGTCAAATACTATAAATAACAGAATGAATGGTAAAACCTTTAAAGTGAAGGACAGGCAGGTAAGCCGGCCATCCCTTGTCAAGGAAGGATAATTGACGTGTTAGAGCAGCGATCACCACAACACTTACCCTTTACCCTTAGAAATACGAAATAAGTTGATTTAAAAATCTATAGAGAATTAGGCTGTGTGACAATGGCAAGATGTGGTCAGTCTTGGAAGACGCCATAAATTTTAGGAAACCAGTCACTCTCGTATCTTTACATATATATTCTCTACTAGCTAGAACAGGTCAAGTAAAATACAATAGAACCTCGCTGATCCGACTGAAGTGGGACCAGAGGGTAGGTCGGAACCACAGAAAATAGAATTAACCAGAAGGGCCAACTGCTAGTTCAGGGATGGCACTAGTTACTGGTCGGGTTTTCCCACTACTTCATCCTGTTTTCATTAACCGTAATCAGGCTCTTATTTGTTTTTGTTAATTTAATATAACAGTTATGATCTAGATAAAACATATTTATCGTTATAACAATTTATAACGTCAAACTATTTAATTTTTACAGGCATATTCTTATTTTTATACACGATTTTTGAAGGCATAGCCTAAACAGTGAAGCTGGATAGTCATGCTTAACAAGACTAAGATCTTAATCTCGAGAGTACTTGTAGTGAAGAGTCTGTCCTACCTTAGAATAAAGTAGGACAGCCTTACTAAACTGACTAGCCAGCAAAGAAAAAAGTAGCTACTTCAAAAACTGGATGATTTGTGCCATCAATAGCTTTTAAAGTTGTTAGAAGCGATAATTCGAAGAAAAACACACAATAATTAGTTTGAATTATCTATTCGTCCATTGAATTAATTGTATTGCAGTGGCGAAAAATTCTTTACTTATAGTATGCATTGTGATATCAATATTTTTGGGTCGAAATTCTATCTTGAGACTAAATATTTTCAATGGCTTTAATTCCCTGGCATATATATTTTTTCTGTTTTTCGTCAATTTATTTGGATACACGCAGTTAGCAAATTTCGAGGAGTAAATCATAGCGCTATTTTACAACGGAAGAACATTGATGAAATTTCATCCAAACAAGCGGATGTGATGGGCAATACTTATTTCAAAAATCACTGCGTTTGCAGGCCATTTATTCTGTCAGTGAAATCCATTTTTTTTCTTCTTCCCACTTTTCCTTTGTATCATCATTTAATAGTGATAATTTTTATTTTTCTAAATTCTCTGCTACCAACCAAGAAATTTTAATTTATATTCTATAGAATAATTCCAGAATAAATCTCTCTTTTTATTCTGTTCTAAACAATTTTCGCTGAGAAATGTCGTTATTACGGTTCTGACCTTAATACTGACTTCATTATAAAGTGGAGTTGAAAAGAGCTGGAGATGAATTCCTTGGATGGAGTCACGTGGCCTCGAGGGATAAATTAAACTTTCCGGAAACCGTCAGAGTTTATCCATCCGACCCCTCTTACAACTCATTAGTGAGCGCCATGAAAAATTAAAAAGAGAATAAGAAAATTCTGGAGATTCCTCCAATTGTGTCTGGAAGACTTTATGGAGTGCGAGTAGGAGGATCCTTGGATTGTGGAATTTAATTAACCTTGGTCAAGGAGGTTGTCTTATAGGAGGTAATATGTTACCTTTGTATACTACATGAGATTCGACCTAGTTCGCTGTCGGTGAAAAAAGTTTTATAGGTACATTAATATTTTCTGGATTCCATTATTGAAGAGGATTTTTTCAATATTTTTTACATCCGTTCGAATATATGCCCTATGATTAACGGTGTATTGGCACAGATTTGGCCGGGAGAGATGGATCAACTTGGAATCCTTAACCTGCATATTATGCAGCAACATTTTGGCATTATGCCTTTTGGAGGCAGCTAGGTATAATTTTTATCTTTGATTAGATGGAGGTGCTTTAGTGGAAGTCTTTCTCACTCTTTATCCCATTATTTTTTTAAGTCATTGTCAATCTCTTTTATCGATTCCAGTATAAATGCGGACATTAAAATTTCCCTCAAATTTTGATATCGATATTTCAATATATCGAGTTTAAACTATTGGACAAAAATATAAAAGTTTTTCGTTTAAAATATCGATATTTCGATAAGTCAATATTTTTCCTACGTTCCTAAATAAATTAAAATCGAGGCCGGATATATCGATGTTTTTTTTTTTCGATATCTCGAACTTCGATTTCATTATATACGAACACTATTGATATATTTAAATATTTTACATTTGAATGCGTGAACGTAAAAACGAGAGTAGTCCTGAATTTTCAGAGGTTCACTTTTTTGCAGACTGTTTGTTGCACCATAGGCTTAGACACACATTTATGAACTAAAAGGGTTTTACCATGAATGAAAAATTAAGAAGAAAATGCTGGCCGGATACTAAAATCCATTTTAAAAGGCGCCATGCCACAAAGACTTGAGTCCATAAAATACGGGTGAGCAACTAACCAGTCAACGATTCGTCAAGTCAGACATTATCAGAACAGAAAAAATAAAAGATCACATACAAATACGCAGCCAAAATGCAGCACATTTCATATCAACAGTCTAAAAAGACACATCTATAAGAGACAGTACCTCACTCTAAGCATCAACACTAGTATAGTGTGTGCCATATTGGATTTATGTAGTTGAGTGGCGTAAGTATGACACTGCACGGCAGTAGCAGCCAAGTTTTAAGACCCCATAAGCTTCTAACTCGAAATTTGAAGATATGGCTGTATGTTATACAGAAAAATAAAAGTCAGTAATTGATTGTATCACTACATATAATATACGTTTATATTGTATTTTATTGTTATAAAGGCAAATTTACAGAGGCCCATGGCATTTTATAATAATCATGTGAGATGTGCTGTATTTTGTCTGCATATATATGATCTTATATTTTTTTCTGGCGTGAATGGTTATTTTAGCGACTTAGGTATTTTAATTGGAATCTGCCAGTTACAACTATTCCTACGCCCACTCCTAATTTATGGCTCGGAGATATTGACCAAGAAAACTGAGCAAGCCTTATCGGTTCAGAAAAATGTAACCCTACGGTTCAATCAGCGTTGAGGAAGAATGGAGAAGAAGGACCAGTAATGAACTAGGTTCCCTCATGAACGATACAGATATAGTCACGGTAATACGTCTAGGAAGACTTTGATGGGCTGGCCATGTGATGAGAATAGAAGAAACGGAAATCCTCCAAAAAGCCTTAACCTAACGCTTATAAGGAACACGAGTTGGTCGACCAAAGCTTCTTTGGGAGGACGGTGTGGTTAGCGACGCAAGACACTTATGCACAGAAACTCAAGATCGAGACAACTGGCGGAGACAGATAAAGGAGGACCTGACGGGATAACAACTCGTTGGGTATCCTTTACCAGTTTCCGCCAGTTGTCCCAATATTGAGTTACTCCCTTCCATTTCGCATGCATGAAGTCACAGTAATATTGCTGCGTTAAAACATAACCCTTGTTTAGGTCCTAGGTATCGTGTTTGATAATTTTGGTAGAATGAAATAAAACCCAAGAATGAGATAGCAGAAATCCTCATAGGACTGAGACTGAATTTAATTTATAAAGATCATATACTATTTATCTATTAATCTAACAAGGAATCCAACGTTATGAACTTACAAAATGAAGTTGAAATTGTAAATCCTATACGAGTAGTTGGTAATAACGATCTATATCAAGACAACCGGTGTGATTAACAGATGGGAACCTAAATGTGTAAAATACTTCAGTGTTCAATTGCAAATACATAAATAGTTTTGCGACAGTTTTTCAGTTCAGTTTGCTGATATTCTGATTATTCTCTGTATAATATATGTTCATCAGATGAACCCAAGATGAACATTTTTTGTGAAATATAATTAAAAAAATATACTAATAAACGATAATGAATATAAACATACACAAGGTCCTAACAATTAGGGAATGAATGATTTTAAAAGGTAATTTAATTCCGATATTATGAAAAAGAAAATCTATATGAAATTGTTTAGCTGTCTAAGATATCCCTAATAAGGAAACTTGTATATATTACAAATGTCTTATGTTTAATTTGAAAAAAATATGGTCAACTTTAAGTGTTAATTATCATTTCAAAAGATGGACTACAACGGCGCAACAATCCGCTGGGCCTCCTTGATCTGTCTCTTCCAGTTGTCCCGATCTTGTGTGAGTGCCTTCCATTTCTGGGCCATAAGTAGGCGTCTTGCGTCCCTAACCACACTGTCCTCCTAAGGAAGCTTAGATCGGCCAACTCTTGTTCCCAACAAACGTTCAATTAAGGCTTTTTGGGGTATTTCCGTATATTCTATTCTCATGATATAACCAGCCCATCCAAGCCTTCCTATACGTATTACCGTGATTATGTCTTCATCGTTCATTAGGGAACCCAGTTAATAATTGGTCCTTCTTCTCTATTCTTCCTCTATACAGATTGAACCATCGATAATCGTTGAATTTTACGCTCCTGAACCAACAAGCCTTGCTCAGTTTTCTTGATCAACGTCCAAGTCTCAGACTCAAATAGGATTGGGTACATTAATGTTTTACATAGGAGAACTAGGTTATTCTGGCAAAGATTTCTTTGAAGTCCACAGAATCACCTATTGGAAGCAGCATTGTCTTCCAAGTCTCAAGATTTCAACACTCAAGTCCCTTACCCCTTACTTTAGACGAAGTATAAAGAAGAGGCTATCTTTCTGAAGTTCATCTTTCTCATAATCAAATTTTCGGGAGAGATCTTAACCATACATTAAATCTCTCCCATTGTCATCCGGCACAGTCTTACTAATTTCTTGGTTATACCCAAATCTACAAAAGTATTGCACAGTTCATGCCTGTCTACCATATACTATCATAGGCATTTTTATATCCTATAAATAGATGATGTGTTGGTATTTTATGGCCTCTGCCCTTTTGAAAAATCTGACGGAGTGTGAAACTTAAGTCACTCCAAATTTAGCTTTGTCACTTCTGAAACCACACTGGTATTGGCCAATAACACGCTCAACATATGGTAAGAGCTTCTGATGTAGAATATTGGAGATGACCTCGTAAGCCGCAGTTAGTTGGGAGATTCTCCTACATTTTTATACTAGAAATTATATGATGTCTCTTGTTGAGTTTTAGAAATTTTAAAATTAGTGAATTTAAAAATAAAGAAGAAGAGGGAGAAAAATATAAGTTAATAAGCCACGAATGAAAAGAAAAACAAAATAATAATAAGACCGAAATTTTATTTTTGTTTATATAATTTTTTTTATTTCTTAGACCTAACCTATGATTTTTTTTTTAATCTTTACGTTAATTGTGTAAGTAAATGGTATGAGATTTGAAAGGCCAAGAAGTTCATGAATGCCATGAACCAAAACCAGGACGGCTCAAAACCCTTCACAATGGTTCCCTCCATAGAATGGCTTTAGGACAATGGAGAAACAACCTGGAAAACACGATTGTGGATGCCGCCACGTTTGAATTGGGATTAAGGTAGGAGAAATGTGTTGAGTGGAATTAGGGTTAGAAGATCGTAGATACTCGAAAAGGACAAACAAGAGGGGCATTATGGAGGTCTCTAGCACAAAGGGAGATCTCCATTCAAATTGATAATAGAATTAATTTTGTAATGTTTCAGGCCATAACTTTAAATTAGATATTTAAGAAACTACAAAAACATGTTTGAGTTTTAATTTAATGTTTTTCTATTTTTTATCCTGTTTTAGTATTTCTACTCCAACAAATGAATCATTAGTTAAATTGGTTCCCGTGGTTGGTTCTTTCTGTCGGAATAGTGCGTTATTGATACTATATAGAAATTTATAATAAAGTATAAAAGAAATTTGTAAGATTTTGCATTCGTGTTTTTATTTCTCCTTTGTTATCTTTTATCTACCTCCGTTCCTTACACTGCATCCTCTCCTTCCTTTAAATTTGTGTGTTTCTATTTTTATCTCTTTGCCTTTCTCTTAATTGTAACATTTTATTTATTATTCCACTTTATATTATTTTTGTTTGCATATTTTATTCTTATATATTCTATTGTACTTTTATAGTTCATTCATTTTTCATTACTTAATTTTTCATATATCATGCGCAAATATTATTCTTATATTTTTATATCACATGTTATTGAACATGTCTCTCTATATATAATACTAATTAATTTTTTCGTATTCCCCTATGCACTTCTATGTAATTTATTATTTTATTTTATTCTAGTATCTTTCTTTGCTCAATCCTGATGAAGGCCTACAAATAGGCGCAATTAAAATAATTATTATAATTGATTACCTTTCTGTGGGTTTTATTCTTATACATACCCCCTTGCATCTCCTTGATAAATAAAAATAGATTTGTAAGCAATTGAAGGGTTTTCTGCAAAAATGAGATAAGTTTCTCCCATTTTTCAAATTTTAGGAAAACTATAAAATACATGTAAATTCAAATTTTTAAGTTAAGTGAAAAAAACTATGTTTGATCAATTTTCTTAATTGTTCATATGTATCAGGACAGTTTTTCCAGTAAAAAAATTAACTTCTAGACTTGTACTAGTTTGATTGTTTGAGATACTATATTTTCGCCTCAGAATAGATGTTCTGTTTAATAAAAGGAAAAAAAAAATCGATTAAAAAAAATTGCCATTGCAGTATTTTATTCATTTTCGCGATTTTATTTATTTTATTATTATATTGTCACAATCACATTCTAATAACGAATGTGAAAAATCGCATTTTTTGTATGCCTTAGTTTTATTAATTTACCAAGCGCATATTTAAAATGAGAACAAATGATTGGAACAACGAATTTTCGGTACAAAACGAAAGAATTATTTTTTTGCCTCAAATAGTACATTGATGTATAAATTCTCCCGGGATGGAATTACCTCCTATTTGCAGCAAACCCTTCAGTTGTAATTTGTAATTTAAGTGTAACTACAACTTTATACAACTTCTATAAATTTGTAATGCAGCTGTAAAAGAAAGGTTGAAAAACGTTTAAATAAATATATCAATTTCATTTTATTTTAACTTTCGTCTTAATTTTTTTATTTAGTTTACTTAATTTATTTTATTTTCCTATAACATGAAATATGATGATAAAATCAGTTTAAAAGAATAACTGTTCACACCTTCACAAGTTATAATATAGAACAAATTTTATAGAACAGAAAAGTAAATATATAGAACAAATTACTTTTTTTATCACAGATATTGAGATATCTTAAACTCATACGATATAAACTTAATCATCCCTATCGACCTAGATAAACAATTGTATAGACTCACCCAAGGAATGAGGAAGGCACACAGCCGGAAGATACAACACGCAGAACCTGCTTCGTGCCCGCGGGTTGTTTGGAATAGAAACTGTAAGGACGATATAAACTCCAACACCAGGTGTCTAGTCCAAACCGCTTCTATATTGCGGAGCCTCTCCTTAATGAAATTCACTAACACTAACTGAATTTTAAACTATAATTAGTTTTGTGCCTCTTATTTGCGATCCAGTGATATCAAAAGGAAAGATAGTTTAGCACTGGAACCGAATAGAACGTCAATATTCTTTATTAATAGGCTTTTAATACTTGGTCAAAATGGAATTAGTGTTTCATTGTTGTCAAAAATAGGTACCGTAAATTTAATTGTTGTGATATTTATGGTAAACACTTACTGCATTGCTACGCTGAAGCTCTTCTACCATAAGGCCTTAATTCTCATGCATTAAATTCTTGTTTTGTGTCTTCCGTAAAATTTCGTAATTTCCAGTTGCGTCATTGTTCTACCGGGGCGGCGATCTGAGGCGCAGGATTCCAAAATCAGATAATTCCAGTTTTCACTTTTTATTTTTTTTTTTTTACTATATTAATATTCAAAATAAGTCAATTTTATCGTTAATATGATTTAACTGCTTTTTAAAGAAATCCTTTCACCTCTGATAATTTATTAAAAAAACAGTTAAAGAAAAATTAATTGAAAAATTTGGTTACCCGATTTTGGAATTCTATGGCTTATATGCAACTAGAGACGAAAAATTTGATTTCGAATAGCAAATCATAATTAAATTTACTTATTATTCTTATTTCAAAAATAAAATAAATAAAGTTTTATTTTGTTCTCTTGTTATTGCCAAATAGCGAGTAAACCATTTATTCACAGTTTTTATTTGTGATTTATAATATAGGCAAATGATTTATGTCTTTTTATCGGCTTGTTTATTGGCTTAAAGCATGCATAATTATAAAACTGGAATGTAAAAAATTGGCCACAAGCACCAGAAAGTTGAAAAGGGAAGACAATATATTATGACGATTTCGGATTGGAGACTGCCAATTAACACAAGATAACTTTCTCATAGGTCTCGAAAGGCCCATATGCCAAAATTGTGCTAAAATAGCTCAAGAAGCACGTTTTGCAAGAACGCCACCAATTCAAATCAATCCGGAAAAATTCAGAACTATCATCGAAAACTTTGAAAGAAATACACAATGGAGACAAAGTCATCACTCTGTTTATATTCCTAAACAGAACAGGCTATTTTAATAAAATATATTACTTTCTTAACTTACTTAATATTATTATTATTTCACGGCGCTACAACGCGGACATATGTCTTAGCCTCTTAACGTCACGGTACTGTGCCAACGGCATCCAGATCCTAGAATGTTGTAAGCATCTCTAGCCACAACATCTTATCACCTTAGTTTTGATCTCTCTCTCCTCTTTATTACATGGATTGACTTTGTCAGCGACATTTTGGCCATTTCTTCATCCGCCATTACAGAATCAATTAGTTATTAATTTTATTTAAAAATATATTAAGAAGTATATCAACTAATACTGTAACTATTTTTTATTGAAATTTTGTGCTGAGAATTACATTTAAGATATATCTAAATGCAAACCCGAGCAACGATTGAAAAATTATTTGTAATTCAAAATAAAAGAATAGGATTAAACAAATAAAAAGTTGATAATATAGGAAATCAATCATTTATATTTTAAATAATGAGAATAAGTTAAACAATTATCTTTACTCTTCACTGATGTAGATGAAAATATTATTTGAATGGTCTCCATGTCTGGACAGCTTAAATATTACGTACATATATTTACGTAATTACGTAAATGTAGTAATTAAAAAGAAAGCTATTTATGTTCATTCCAAACTAAAAAAGATTTTGAATGTCATTTTGAAAGGGACAAATTCAAAAAAATATATTCTGAATCTCCTCAAAAGGATATTATAAAGCATTTTATAGAATAATAGGAATTTATAAGAAGAATAGGAAATACAATAGAACAAAATTAATTACATTTCAGAAAATCTAGACAATACAACGTTAAATAAAAGGAATTAAATAATACTTTAGGCGAAAGAAAAAAAACACATTTCTAAAAATATCCAAACTTCGTTTTTGTAAGATGAGTTCATATTTTTATTTTAAATCCGTTGATAATTGAAACCTTCAGCAATGAAAGTTATATTTAGTATGTTTTGTTTAACTTGAGTCTGAGACAACTTTTTTTCCATATTCCTAAAAACTGTTGGCGTTTAGGAAAACTTTTGTTTTGTTTTTTATGCTTTTAAATTTATTAACTAACTGACAACGGGTGGCCATTTTTTAGATTTTGCATTTCAATATATGTAGAATCTAACAAATAAGAAAGAAAACGTCCGTCCACCATCTCCGACTTTTCTCCGAGACTGCTGCACGTTTTTTATCTAAGTCACAGATTACTCCAGGAATGATCCTCAGAAAACGAGTTTCGTTTCAAAATGGCGGACGGTTAGAAGTTCCATATGCCTATATCTCGACCGGCTATGAACATAGAAAACAATATAAAGGCGCAAGAAAAAAAACACATTTAATATAATTCAATCCAGTTGGCGCTCGACCATACGCCACTCTCCCCTGAAGATGGCCTAAAACTTAGGCCGAAACGTCGGCACAAAATATATAAGTTTACTTATAAAAGTGTAACTATTTGACCGCACCTCCCGACCAACTTCTCCCTTTAAATGAACAATATAAAACATTGTTTAACTCCCTCCTCAAAATTTGAGGAATTACATTTCAAAATACATTGAAACTTAAAATCTAATTTTAAAAAATCCGTCGCTCATTTGGCCGCCAGTTGATTTTCTCGGAGACTACTGAGTAGATTTTTTAAATTTGGTCCCTAAGTCATGGGCCATCCCTGGATGATCCTCCGAACTTGACATTACCATCCAACAATTTATTTCGAAATAGCGGCCAATTTCCAGAGTCCATATTTCGGCCATTTATTAAATATAAAATGTTTCTCATTATATAGGTACCTTTATTATAAACAAAAAAGTCCTTCTCAAAAAATTTCTTATTCGTATTGGAGCAATTTTTGCCCTTCGAATATTCGTCCAAAAAAAAAATATAAATTATGTATTTTTTAAGTAAATGATATTTTACCAGAAAATGAGAAGTAAAGCAACTAAACTTTTTTGGTTTAATCGTTCTTGTTGCTAGCCAAGCAGATTCAAAACCGTTTTAAAGATACTTGCTCTGATCTTGTCCGCTTTCTATATTTTTGATTATAAATAGTTCCCAATTTTTTTTTTCTAATATAAAATCTTAGAACGCCCAAAATTATCCTTTAAATGAAGAATGAGGTTCCTGATTAAAATATTGATCTTCTTGGGATGAAACAAGAACGATTGTAGAGAGAAACTCCATATTTGGCTTCTGCTCCAAACCCATAATAATCTAATTAA
This sequence comes from Rhaphigaster nebulosa, assembly GCA_948150685.1. Lineage (NCBI taxonomy): Eukaryota > Metazoa > Arthropoda > Insecta > Hemiptera > Pentatomidae > Rhaphigaster > Rhaphigaster nebulosa. The sequence continues at coordinate 32,769,662 of OX411309.1, read as the reverse complement.
ATGAATCAAAATAAATAAGCAATTTTATTTTTAAAATCCTATTTAATAATGTGAATTTACAATATATTATTTAGGACTTTTATTTTTTCCAAAAGAAAATCATAAGTAATGATCTATGAATCATCAAAGAACTACTAGTGTATAACATGTTTAAGAGAACTCACGGAAAACTAGATGGGGACTTCAAGCCTGTGCCTTCATGATAACAAGCCCCAAATGGTTCGAAGAACATCAGAGCTTCATAAAATCCCTTGATGGTTTTGACACTTGCGTGTCTACTTCCACCATATATTAGCGAATTTCTTTGCCCTTGGAACATGCGTGTTATCAATTTTTTTAAACAAAACAATTTTACAATTAAGTAAAAAGATATCTTTCTATATATGATCTAACCAACATCAAGTAACGATGTCAGTAAGTTGGAAGAGTAACATCTAACCTGAAAAGGCTTGGGGGGATGAGGTATTTTTTAAAATCTCTTTTTGGAAGTGATTTTACACTATTTTTACACGTGTGTATGTATGTGCGTGTGTGTATGTGTGTGTGTGTGTGTGTGTGTGTGATATATATATATATATATATATATATATATATATATATATATATATATATATATATATATATATATATATATATATATATTGAATCTTAAACTAAACAAAATATTGACAATTAAACTAAATAATACAATAAAATAAATATATATATATATATATATATATATATATATATATATATATATATATATATATATATCGTTTTTTTTCTTGTCTTTTCTCATACTTTATTCTTTTGTGTACTGCAATGTTTATTTTTTCAATAATTTGATTTTCTTATTTAATTAAATTAAAACATTATTATATAGGTAGTATGCATATTGCAGCATGGACCCTGTTTGAATTCACGTTGAATAGTCACTCCCATAGAGTTACTATGGCAGGAAAACAAAAAAAAAACATAAAGACACAAATCTTCATATAATTAAATTCTACAATTATTTGTAAGCGTCTGTTGTGTTTTTCCTAGTAATTATTTTACTAATATCATCTGCCAATCAACGTTTATGATCTAGTGGTGTGAGTTAAAAGTCTTTAAACATATTTTTAAAGCATCGTTCGAAAAATAGAAATCAACATTAAATACAAAAAAAAAAAAATCAAACGCATTTCCAAAAATTGTTATACATTTAGTTGATTATTTATAAATCCATCGTTAATTGAAATCTTCAGTAATAAAACCTAGATTTTTAGTAAATGTTTGGTTTAACTTGAATCTCAGATAGTTATTTCAGCGTTTTTTAATAAACTACTGGCCTCAAGGGAAACTTTTATTACATGTTTGAATTAAAAAACTGCTTGACAATGACCGGCGGGCTAGGTCTACTATACCGCATAACAAACCAAGAAAGCCCAGTTCGATTTGTAGTTTATTATTAAACAAGTAAAACAGTAACGAGTCTTTGAGATCTACATTAATTAAAATAAAAATTAAGACATACCTGAATGTTAGATAAATTAGTGAGAAGGGCTGGGATTCGTATTTAAAAATTAGTTGCCCCCCTTTAAAAAAAAAATCATTTATCAAACTCGTTTGCAAAAATAAATAATTTTATAAATCCTAAAAATAGTGGCACTTTTTATTTATAGTGGTCTTGATTAATATTTTAAAATATTAATATTTTAGTTTGGATATCAGAAAATTCTTGAAATCAGGAGCATAAATATTTTTAATAAATATGCTTTTTCTAAGAATGTTGAGTCATGACTAAACGATCCCAATTCTTAGTCCAATTTATTTTATTTTAATTAAGACCCTAATCAATCTTACACCAAATGAAATCCAAGCCTAGATTAGGATTTGTTAAACCTCATAATTTCTTACATTTCGGATCTGTTTATTTTTACTCGGAACTTCAACGTTATTATTTGAAAGTAAGTAATGTTAATGAATATTCCGCTATAATAGAATTCATAATGTGGAAATCTCTCATGCATTGTATGTTTGTGATAGGTACACTGTAATGGAACACGTTTGCATAGTATAATTAGCAGTAAATATTCATGAAACCTATCCTATTACAATCATTTCTCATGAAAAGCCAAACATTACCAACTCTAGATTTTCTATAAATTTGTATTAAGCGGTTAAATAAAAAATCTGATAAGGAATTGGCATCAAACAACAAATCCTAACTCGAATATTTCCTCCTCAAAACCACAAATACCTAAAAAATCACAAAGAAAAAATGTATTTTATTATAATATGTAATTATATTTCATTGAATATTTTATTACTACAATCATTGTACCTAATTTATATTGCTTTTCGTCTATAATAAAAAATATTTATCTAATAAATTACCTCTTAATAGCTTTACTAAATGTGGAAGCTTGGAAGTAAAGGGAATCAAAAGAAGAATCTTACTAATTATCGGTCAAGAAAGGGCTTGGGAATCATATTAATCGGCCTGGACTAAGTTTGGAAAAATCTTGAAGAGGAAAAAGATTGAATCAACTGAACAAAAATAAAAACAAAATAGTATTGCTGGACCTTAAAACTTAATTTGAAACAAGACAAAAAAAAATGGATAGTATGTAAAACTCAGCCTCCAGGCTATACGTAAAGAAAAGTGTATGTGAACCTTTCGCCTTCATGTAATAAATAATAATAATAATTTTTTCTTCTTCATATGCAAGACCGAAGCACGAGGAGGTCCTCGGCTGCTCAATCACTCTTACTCAGTCTTGTCGGCCCGCAGAAAGTCTCAGAAACACGTTAACATGAATGAAGATAAGATAAAGATTATGGTCTTGAGGAAAAAGAAACCCATGCGCCCCCAGATTTGTTACACAATTGGATACCATATATTTCAATGTGGTTTTAGCTTTGAGTATCTTGGTGCACAGTTTAATGAAGCATTGGAGGAGGAGGAGATCCAGACAGGCATTGTCTCGGCTAATAAAGCTTTTTTCTCCATAGCTCATCTTATTGGAAGTAGATTGGTAGCCGCTTAACCAACTTAAGGTTATATAAGACTCTCATTAGACCAGTCGCAGCATATGCACGAGGGACATGGGCACTTAAACAATCAGCAACAGCTGATAAGATATACATCTTTGAACGCAAAATATTAAGACGCATTCTGGAACCTGTGAAAGAAAAGGGGTATGCCGTCTTAAAAAGAATAGAGAAGTATGTTCTCTGTATGGCGATGTGAACCTGTCCGACTATGACAGAATATCTCCATAGAATGATGGCAGAACCGTCAAAGGGCTACTAAGGGTGGTCCAGAAGGAGTGAGAGCTCAAGGGAGAACACGAAGGACAGGAGGCCACAGAGGATCTCCGAAATTTTAACGTGTGTCTGAGACGTTGTGGACCGACAAGACTGTGCAAGAGTGATTGAGCAGGCCTAGGAACGCCTAATGCGTCTGTCGTTCCTATGAAGAAGAATAAATTATTATTATTATTTATTATATCTGTAACACTTTGCCATTAACATTCGTTCGGATTATTTCTACAACACTTTATTCTTGCCAAGAGCTCTCAAAGAAAATTTGGACTTTTCATAACATTATAATTTGTCCTGGCAACATATTGAGGCTTAAGTACTGCTTGATAGACCTACGTGCTTTATTCTGTTGAAGGCGAAAGGGTCACATGCTACTTTCTTGCCAACAATTTTCTTGCAGCTCTACGCCTGCGGCCAATAGGCGCCATCTTCACCCTTTATAACCAGGTTATTATTTCTAGTACCTATTTTCTGCTGCTGGACCTTCTTGCAGAATTTTCTGGTCTCATTGTTGCTTCTGGCTTCTTCTATTTCCCTAACCTTATCATTCATCCAGTTTCTCTTCTTAGACCTGATGATTTTTTTAGCGTGGACCGTAACATCATAGAAAACTTTTCAATTCGGCCACTTGGTTCTTTGTATATTGCATGCCTTGATCGCTTCATCGCACTCCGCATCAAATCAGGATCTATTTGGAGGCTCCCGCTCTGTTCGGCTGTATTGCTCTGCTGGCATCTGCATCTCCTTCCACTGAGTTTCTACCTCTTTGTCACCACTTACATCAGGAATATTCCTTATATTCCAACGCTTCTTTATATTGCCTCCTTATATCCTCACTCCTTAATTTGTCTCTACTCCACTTGCTCGATTGCGTGTATGTTATTCTGGATACAGTCTTTGCCATAACAAGGAAGTGATCAAAGTTCGCATTTGCCACTAGATATGATATAACATCATTGATTTCATTTAAATGCCTACTAGAGACTAGATGATGGTCAATTTGAGTAAATATTTCGTTCGATGAGTGCCATGTTTGTTTATCTTTATTTATGTAGGAAAATATTATACTCATCACTACCAAGCTTCTGGATACAGCAAAATTAGTCATCCGCACTCCATTTTCATTTGTTTTGGTGTGCAAACAATTTTACCTATGGTAGGCATAAAAATTCTTTCTTGCCCAACTTGAGCATTGAAGTCTCCCAGCATTATTTTCATATCAGGGGAAGGGCTGGCTGCCAGTGCTCTGTCCAGCTCATCATAGGAAATGCGTTTTTCTTCCTCACTGTTCTCCTCCGTAGGTGCTCGTATATTTATGAGGGTCACATGGTATTTCTTCCATCTTATCCTTATTTTTCAATGCCTCTCATTGATGGGCTGAAAATCCGTGACAGCTGATTTAAGTCTTGAAGGTACTACTCGTACAAAGGCTTTTCCAAAGACATGCTTTTCAGTACTACAATAGTAAAATATGACATAGCTTTCACCTTGCACATTCCTACCTCCCATTCACATGATTTCCTGTATGGCAGCTTTGTCTACCCTCAAAAAAAAAATGAAATAACAATACGGATAAAAATGAATCCCATTTTTCGATTTTAGTCTTTAGTTAAGTCAATTTTACTTCCGTAAAAATAGAAAGTCAATTACAACATGGTGATATTTATAATTTTGAGAAAAATATCCTAAAATTTTATATAAAAAAAAACCTACCATTCTCTCACTGACTGACATAGTGATCACTGTATCTCAAAAACGACTATGCCTATGAGACTGAAATTTGCAATATGGATGGGTTTTTATTTATTTATTTTTTTTTTTTAAATCGTACTCTAAATATTAAAAAAAAACTATTTTTAAAACTTGCCGCAACCATGATAACCCAATACTAACGTTACAGCTTCAAAACATAAGCGTTTAAAATGTGTAACACCAGTTATTATAGGTTCATTTTCAAAATAAAAGCAGTTTTAAACATTTCATAAATAACATTTACCAAATATCAAAAAGTCTCTTAAATTATTAAGAACTCATTGTAGTGGTATTGAATTATGACGTTCTAGTTTAATTCTCCGAGTTTTGTGATTTTTCACGCCAAGGCTTAACAAAGAAAAATAAAAGCCATTTTTTATCTTAAAGAATTCTTGAGTCTTCTATGAAAAGATTGGTATATTACGGAGGTTCCGTAAATGGAAAGAGTAATCGAGTTCGTGAGATCATTGTGCAAGTGAAATTAATTTTCAGAAAAAAAATTAAATAACTCATATTTATTTTGTTTCTAATATTATATTTAGGTAAATTTCATTTGCGAATGCTTCCTTGCTTCATATTTAATTAAAATATCTAAATGATGAAGCTCCGTGAGGAGGTTCATTAGGATTTTTCTCATTTAAAAGGAAGCACTTATGACAAGTAGTACTCCTGACAAATTGGCATTGTACATTTTATAAATGGATAATAATGTGGCTTGGTATTTTGAAATTATGTTATCTAATGAATAATACTATGTACTAGGAAACTAAATTAATGAATGTTCAAAACATTATATTTAAAGTAAATTATTATGGTGAAATTATTATCATGAAATTATTAAAAATACAGATCATGTTATTTTGGTTTTCAATTTTTTTCCTCTACAATCGAGCATGGCCTGGAAAACATCTGATGCTAACTGCAAACAAAGTGGCTATTCCTTACGAACCAATCAGCACAATGACTCTTACAAATCCCTTTCAAACCCAGATAACACTCCTGAAGTAACACTCATGACAGATTTTTAGGATAACACTACACTAAAACCTGATAAATTGGCATTGCAATAATAATTTTTATGGTATATCTTGCATTACAATATTTTACTAGTTCTCCTCTTTGCATATTATTACAACATTAATCCTAAAATAAATTTATTCATTAATACAGAAGTTATAAAAGATGTTACGGCCTCGTTAAGGACGGGAAAAAACATGTCTATCAAATGTATATATTTTTTTACTGTTTGGCATGAATGTTAGAATGTAATTATTTAGTGCCCATTTGTTATAGTTACTTTTTGTTTACCTATAGTATTTAAAATCAACTCAAAATTGACGTAGTAGTTAAAAATAAAGTGAAACATATGGACTGTAATGTTGCATACATTTTGAAAATAACCCAATATACATTATTGTTATTCTTACCATAAATGTAAAACTAGCTAGAGTAAATTAAAGAAAAATGGCAAAAATAAAATATTCGAGAGGGAAGCCGCGGGTAGCAGCTATTTTTCAAAATAATATTCTAAAATAATAATAAAATACACACATACAAAAACTTCAAATTTTTCAGTCAAAAACTTTTAGAGACTATCACCAAGCCCCCTTTGGTACATCAACAACATTGCGTTACATACAGACCTCAATAAGCCAACAGTTAACGAACACATACGGATCACAACAAACGATTTTACTTATCATAACTTACACGGACATCCTAACACACTCATACAAGACATGGCGAGAATCAACATGCCTGACTCACAGGAGGCTGAAGAGGAGCTGGATGAGGGATCTCCTAGCCTAACTATATCCGATAATCACGACAGGAAGAGGTGTAACTCTTTATCATGCCTTTCATGCGACGATAACATGTTCTTTACCAGCAAATTCACGGGCTGTCTTATCGACAGGTGTGAATTAAAAAAATAAAGCCCCCAGAAAAATAATAATATCTAAATACTTCAATGTGTGGTGAGGAATCACTTGGTATCTCCTTAACAACAGTTTGTAAACAAATAATGTGATAAACATTGCATTTCAAATGCACATTTATGTATTTCATTGTATTCATCGTAAATATTTTTTATTCATTCAGACCTTGTTATATAGTATTGAATATTTTTTGGGGGCATTTAATTAATTTGATTGTAGGCTGACCTGAAAAACTCAAGCGTCCCGCCATAGCAATAATCGTTTGATATGCCGTCTTTTCTGCCCTAGTTGGGATACTCGTAGAGCGTTAAATTTCTACTTTAATTGATTAAACCACTAGACCAATTTTATTATTTGCCTATTCACCGTCTTTATTCTCATTCTTAAGTGCAAATAAAAATTAAGTACTTCTCGGGTGAAGCGGTGATAGGTTTATTTTATTGAAGGTTTTATAGCAGTCCCAATGCCAAGTAAAAGCATTACAAATAAAACAATTTTGTTTTATCACGCTTTTATTGAACTGGGATGGATTTGGAAGCGATTCAATAATAATTGTCTTTTTATGATATTTTTCTTTCACTGAGTCCTGATTTTTTAATTGATGATTTTTTATTTTTGATTTCTCATTACCGAAGCTTGGTTAAAAAAAAAAAAATTCCTCAGAAACAAAAATTTTCACTCGCTATTTATGTTTTAGACAGCAATGAACCAATTGGGTCTCGTGTAAATCTGTCTGACTGTAATTAAACCCATGTGACGGGTATACCTACTACCGTTGGTCCGATTTTGATGAAATTTTCAGAGATTGTGTTGGATGATACTTAATTGTTTCCATATCAATTTCATTAAATTCCAATTACTATTTTCGATTACAGAAGAGGAAACATATTTTCCTTGACACAACTATTTTTCGAAAATGGTTCCTTAGAGTTGTCCCAAAGCAGGAGAAAATTTGAAAATTAGAATGAAAATGAATCAGTATCAATTTTATCAAATTTAATTTATAAAATTGGACAAAGGAGGTTTTTATTGAAGCTGATTCCGAATTTAATATCGGATTTTTAATCACGCATGGGCATTTCGATATACTGTTATTGTTGAAGTTTTCTTCAATATAGGGATCGTTTATTAAGTTTGTTTTCCCGTACACAATTGTTTTTTCTGGCAGACGTTCTTTATATATAACATCAAGTGTTAATATTGTAAATGAAATACTTGAAATTTAGGCACAAAAGCATCATAATTTGAGTCTGAAACTCAGACACAATACCAGATTTCTTTTTGTTCGATTTGATTTAACAGGGAATTATTTATATATTTTGATTTGGAAGATAAGAAACATTTATAACAAGTCTTATCAAAAACTGCTAAATGATTCAAATTCCCTTTGCATATTCATAACTAAAAAAGGGAATTTGAGCTAAATTTATACGTTCATGTTCCGAAAATGAACGCGCAGCGATTATAAGCAATTTGGCCAAAAGATATTTCGAACAAACAAAATAAAGTATAGAGGTGATACTATTCACTGGCAAACTAAAACAAATGCTTTTTTATTTTATTTTTTTAAATTACAACGTTAGCGTAACCTCTATAGGTATATGTAGGTCCCTCCGGGTGAATCTGACTACCCTTATTTAATGAATCAAACATTATAAAATCAAAATTGAGATCATGAAATCATAGGTAATGAACCTAATACATGTTGAACGACAAAATGAAAGGGAAAACAGGTCATACGAAATATTTTCGCTTTCTTTATTTGAGTTACAACGAATCAAGAAGGCTACCTTATGACACGAGACTCACCGCCTGAATGTCAGACCTGCGGAACTCCCCTAATAATCAAACACATACTGACTGAATGCATTGCGTACACCTCTTCAAGACTGCTATACAACCTACCAGACCAGCTTCACACCATTTTACAGGACAACATACAAACAGTTAATAATCTTTTAGAATTCATCAGGGACAATGAACTACACCATAAAATCTAATTTTTAATTACCACCGACTTACGTTGTACTGATTTCATCACCCTTTCAAGTATTAATGTGAGGCAATAATGACCCTAGTGGTTCATGCGTTGTAAAAAAAAAAAAAAAAAAAACGGGTAATCTAGCTGTAAGATAATAAATGCAAGATCAAAAAGCTTTACTGCTGCTGAATAAAACGTTATAAGTGGAAGCTTTGTTTCTGTTTTTATTTTATTTTTTTTAATGGCTCAATTAGCGCTTTCTTGTAATTATGCCTTTAAACCATTTACTGAGGTTTTATTAAAATCCACAAGGAAAAATGTGGAATTATTCGAATACCTTTACACCCGGTCTCTATAATGGTATAAAAGAATTTTGAATGAAAGAAGTTTTTTAGGGATATTTTCAAGCTCTTGTCCGGTTCTTCCTTTCCTCCCTCTGGCACGCCAACCATAATACGAAAACGAAGCGTGAAACTTTTTATATAATGTAACGATCATCCTTTTAGGGACCACGAGAAGGTTCCTGATTATAACATACTTGTGAAACGCTGACTACATTGAGAGCTTAAATCTGTAAAACGAGCATACAAATTTTATGAATGAACATATAAACATAACTATAAATATCCAGTTATAACTAAACAGGTTTTACTGAATAAAGTGATGGAAAAATAACGAAGATAACAAAAATTGTGATTATATAATATAAAGTAATATGAATTTCGTCCAATTCCGCCGATAAGCAAAACACCCATGGTATAGAGAAAGTAGGAAGAACGGAGTGTAATAGTTTAAAAAATTTAATATATTACATTTTTTGTAATTAAAAATTGTTTGTATGTTTGTATTCGAGTTTTAATTTTTAATAATTAATATTTTATTTATATTTTTTCTCTTCGTAAATGCTTTAAATTTGTATGTTTTAATGTTATTCTATTTCTCTGATAACAACATTCTGAGCGAGAATCAATACATCAGTATTGCTTATTACCCATTATTATAATATTTTAAGATAGGACAAAAATAGTAGGCTAAAAGATGGTTTTACAATTACAAGACACGGCGCGTTTAAGAAACATATTTTCCGCAAAATATAAACTACAAGAACACTAGGTTAATTAATATAATAAAATTATAATAAAAATATATTAATATAAAAATAATAAATAATATAAGTATACTATATTAAAGCATCCAGTAATCGTACTGATAGAGTGGACAAAGATTGAAGTAACACCCACTATACGATAGCTCCTTGTCAGACAAGTTCCGACCCTCTCAGACACGTAGCTTGTCAGACAAAACATTAATTTCGATAATGTCGAATCGTCTCAGTCTGGCACGCAACGTGTCTGAGGGCATCGGTCACGCTATATGTACAAACTACCTTTTAAATGTATTAAAGAATATTTGTCTGACATGCATCGTTTCTAACAATTCAGCAGAATACTAAATTATGCGGCAAAACAAGTGCAAGGATACATAAATGCATTTTCGTTCCATTATAATTTAGTTTTTCAATAAATTTGTTTGTATTTTTTAGTGGTTGTGTTCTAAGGATACGATGTCGAAAGTAAAATATCTATATTGATATTGATATCGATATCACTTAACAATATCAACTCCTTGATAATATCGGTGTAAATCAAGGTTTTATTGACAGTTTTATGATAAAAATTAGATTGAGAGACTTACAGTTTTTCTCTTTGGGATCTGCTAAAAAATATATATAATTTGTGAATTATTCGAACATTCCAAAACAAAGTCTTGAGTCTCTGAAATCGCAGTAGATATCTAATCAGTAGTACAGCGGCACTTCCAATGCATTATTCATAACAACTACAACAAAACCCTAAATTCAGAACACATCCCATGGTCTAAATCAGTACAATTCCTCGGTTTAACTCTGGACAAATCCTTAACCTTCACAGAACACATTAACAGGAAAACAGATAAAGCAAAAAAAATTATTTTTTTTTGCTTCAATATGCGAACATATTGAAAATGTTCCCATATTTCAATAAAAAATCCAAGCTAAGCCCCCAAAACAAACTTATACTCTACAAATCTATGATCCGAGCTCAGCATACCTACACCTCCCCAGTGTGGAGCTCAACTTGTATAACTAATTAAAATAAACTTGAAAGGATTCAAAACCTTTGTATGAGGATCATAAATAACTATCCCCGGTATACTAAAATCACGTCTATGCTCCAAGAACTTGAACTTCCCACAATTCAACAATACGTCTTCGCTCAAACCAAATCATACTTTGCAAGAACAATAGCTTCCGAAAACCCATTGATAAAAGAGATCGGTAATTACAATAAAAATTCCCTTCGACGTTACACTCACAAAAGAACCAAACACGTGCTCCTAACCTAACATAGTTTGTGTGTCAGATTTATTATATTTTATTCTAATTATGTATTCTTCTTATTTATTTATTTATTTTTCTTTTTTCTAAGTGGGTTTTTATTTTCTATTTTTCCTACTATTATTATACGAACAATGTAAATATGTAAAATCTAATTATTATTTTAAAAATTATTAATCATGTAAAGGATGTGAAACTCGGAACATGATAAACACAGAGTTTTTTGTAATTTTAAAAATTGAGAATAAAACTTTAGTATTATTATTAGTACAAGAAATAAAAGAAAGAGGCCAGATTTTGACTTCGTACCTTATAAAAACGTGCAATCCGCCCAAAAAATTATTATATTGCAACTGAATTAGCAAATATGGGTTCTTATTTAAAGAAACTAAGCGCAGGAGGGATGTTTAGATGACAAATGATTTAGAACATACAGTACATTAAAAAAGATAATTTTCTAAATAACAGGTTCATCCATTACAACCATTTCACCTCATCAATTAAGATTTTTTTTCTTAACTAAGATTGTAACCCATTTTAATTATAAGTAACCTCAGCTAAACTTTACTAACAACACAACAATTCACTTAATTGAACTAAGAGCCTGGTCTGAAATTGTGAACTTCAACTCAACAATGGAGCAATGGTTTCAAGGTTTAATCCATATAATCAGAAGACCTAATTATTGTAATGAGTTCTTAATCAGTGTTTATCAATAAAAAAAAGATAATTAAATTTCTCAACTCGAATCATTTCATAAAATATTCAGTGGAATCAGATTTTAAATACTGATAATGTTTTTTTATGGAGAAACAGAAAGTAAATAAAAATCAGTGAATTTAATATGTAAATAAATCAAACAGACCGCGGTGGCATAGGGAGCTGTAACCGTTAACCTCCAACAGTTAACAATCATTGGATAGAACCATTTAATTCAACCCTTACAACCATAATTTACTGCTGTCTTTTTATTTTTTTGTAATTTAGATAATTCGTAATTTTACTTTTTAATATTTATATTACAGACTGATATTGTAAGGCAGTTTGTTATTATATAATATGATGGTTAATTTTAATATATTAGGAATGGGGAGGCTCATTTTGTAAAGCACTTTTAAGAATCAGGCCCAGTTTCGATTCCATTTACGTCGGTAGAAAATTTATCTTAAGTTCTATCATTATGGGGTCATGAAACCTTCCTTGGCGACACCGAAACCTCATGAATATCTTTCCTTCAATGAATTGGAGAGGGAGGGGGAGGCAAAACGTGTTGTTGGGTGAGTAAGCTGACCAGATTTATCTTTATGACAGGACCCAAGACTCTAGAAACTAAGTAATAGAAGAGGGGTAACTTGAGTGGAAAACGATTATTGACTTGACCTGTGATACATAATTTTTCAGAAAACTTATGAGTTCATTAGAAATCTAGATAAATATTGATACTATAAGCAATAAATAATGAAAGTTTCGTAGTCTCAAATGTAATAAATTTCGATTCATTTTACATAAATTTTTTAATACAGTTTTCTAATCTATATTTTGAATTTTATTGATTCATATTTATCGATGGTAATCCACATCAAATACTTCATATTGTATCGCCATGTCTTCATAGATATAAGTCAATTTTCCGCTAAAGGTAGAATACGGAGAGGGTAACACCGTAAATTCTAGTTGTATTATATTCCGACCGAAAACCGTCGGGTCTATTATCATAAATATAGAATACACCAGAGCGTGTTCCACCTTCCAACATACTGCTGGAAGAAGCCAGTTATTTATTTATATTTTTATTTTATTTTCATGTTATTTATGAAAAAAAAATTTAATTTAATTTTGGGTGGTATTCCATGAAGTAATTTTCTTCCTCTAATTTTATGTTTTATTGAAAAACGTTATTAACATATTTTTTGATATTTCGGGGAATTTTCCATCTTCAGGTAACACTGTTATGCATTTTTCACTAACATCCTAATTTTCATTTCTCCTCTCTTTTTTTTTTTTTTTTGTCATTTCATCCATAAATTTTATTTTATTTCGTCATGTTTTATTCCCTATTATTTAAAAATCTAATACAAAAAAAAAGTGCACATACATGCTCTGGATATCATTGATTGTGACAATGATATCCAGAGTATTACTTTATTGAATGCTACTCTCCTCCCCCCCCTCCTCCCCCCCCAAAAAAAACAGTTATTTATAAATTTACCCGTTCAGTATTTACCTGGAGTTTTTCATACTAATTTATTTTACGGAGAATGGTGTTAATATTTTAGTTATATAAATTAACCACAAAAGTTTGTAAATGATCGAAACGTCACAATGTTTATTATGTAATCTAATAAAGTTTGTTTGGAATTGTATTAATATTTTGTTTTTGAGATTTATAATCATAATAAAATAATACAAAATAATATTTTAGAAACCCAATTATTTATTTATAAATAGAACAATCTAATAAATCATGTAAATCATAAATTTACAAATTAATATCTCTCTATTTGATCTCAGGGAGGTGGGATAGTTCTGTGTATATAACACTCCATTCCAACATACCGGACGCAGGTTCAAGTCTGATTGTAGCAGAAAATGCATTTCTAGCTATATCCTCAGGTAATTGACTCCGAATACTGAATCCGAAACTCGTCCTGGGTTGTCAGTGATACACATTTCTTTCCATTCTTGTAAACTGAATGTATGTAATTATTTTACTTTACTCATTAAAATACTTTATAATTCAACTTTTGAATCGTTTTATCATTAAGAAATGTTTTTTTAACTAAACATCTTAGGTTGAAACAAATATGGGATGAATACCTAAGAAATGGACTTGGTCATCCTTGTTTCAATGTACTCGGGTATTTCCATCAACATTGAATCTGACAGAGAAATACAGGCCTGACATTACTTCACCTCTGACACAGAAAGAAGGCCAATAAACTGTGGATTCCCTTCAATTATAACTTTTCCAATTAGGCTCATTATCAGGAAATTCCACCTTCCGTCAAGGGGAGAGTCGAGGTATCTCATTAGACTGCCCACTCAACCGTCATGTTCATTGATATTACACAAGTAAAATCTTTATCGTCCTTTCGTTAGGTAAAGGGGTGTTTTCGGATACAAATCAAGGGCGTCAAACCTTACAGGTTCTCCGGGTTACATGTGAAGATTAGTGGTTTTGCGCTAGGAGCGAAAAACGTGGATCTTATCCCGCTAACAAGATATATTTTATTTTATTTCGGGACTGGGGTCAGTGTTAATGATGTAACTGTAACTAATAATCACTGTAAATGAACTGATTTGTTCACTATCCTTATTCTGCCTGAAAATGGAGTAAAGTAATTTAGGTTATTGTGTTGTTAAAGGAGATCGTAGTCAATTCTTCAATAGAGGTTTTTATAATTAAAATGAAGTTGATAAATACCGATTTTCCATACCGTTTAATGTCTTTAAGCGACAATAGCCTTTACATAAAATAAATGTTCAATTATTTAAAACAAATTAACATCCACAACTCGATTTAAAAATAAATTATATTAAGTTCCTTATAGATGTCCTTTATTATATATTTGTGTCTTTGTTTATTATTATTTTATCAACTGACAATATTAACAAATGAATATTAAGTATTAACGGTGATATTTTGAAAATCGACATTATGACGGCAATCATCGCATTAGCAGTGGAATGCCTGTAATAAAATTACAATATAATCTAATTAGAATGAGGAATTATAATTTTAAAAAAAATGTTAATCATACAATCTACTAAAATCTTTTGTACACTTCTGAACTGTAGTAAAACTTGTATATGAAAGCATATGCTATATAATAATTCAACAAACATTTTTTTTTTTTATTACTATTCGCTAGATGAACAGGTCCATGAAATGGGTACTTCAAAATATGATGTACTGAACTTTCTAATAAAGTAGATATAGATGTACATCTCTGCAAATTCTTATACAAATTTAGAAAAGTTGATATCCGATAACACAGCTTTTCTGTAGCTGTAACCTGTGCAATCAGCATAAAATAAATTTTAAAATCTTTTTACTCTTCTTTAGAGAATATTTAAATAATTGTTAACTTTACCAATTGTTTTTTTAAGTAATAAAAAAAAATAGGACGAACAAACTGGCGTGCGCCATATTATATTAGTAAATTTATAACAGTAAAATAAATTCACGTCATAAAAAGTAACAATATCTATACTTACAAAATAATATTAAAATCTAAATATCAATAAAATAATATGTAGATAAAAGCTCAAAACTTTTTTTACATTTCCAATTTTTTATCATACTTATTTTTAACCAAATATTATGCGATGCGATTTTGATTAAAATGAATGTTGCCTTATATTGACCAATACTTAACAACGTGAAAATTAAAAACATTATAAATACAATTATTAGAAATTCTATTTGCGTAGCTTGAAATTTTATTTATAAATTTATTATTTTGTTTGAAAATAAGTTCAAGTTTGATTAATGATTAATATATATTTCAAGAGAATAAAATAATACAAATGAAAAACGTAATGTCAAAAAAATATTTGAATTTTAACTGAATATACTAAAACATAGTCGTATAAGAAATTGCTGTGTAAAATTTTCTCAGAACATAATTACTGTTTAAACAGATATTTAAATTATTTTTCTTTTTACTATAGAAAAATCAGCGAGAAAATGCTTAACAAAATCAGTTTCTCCAAATTATATAATACTAAAAATGTACCAATGGTGTTAGATTTAAAAGCTATCTTTAGATATTTTTTTTTTCATAACAAGGAGCAATCTCATAAACATTGTGGTCATTGACTTACAAATCTGGCAAATGTTTTCAGGCAGTCGCCAGCATCGAATCTAGGTTTGGATTAGTATTTTACTCACACCTAAAACAAAAAACGAAATTAATGTTAATTATTTTGCAGAAAATGTTTTAAAACTAATTTTATTCAATAAAAAAAAACTAAATTAAATGAAACATTAAAATTATGTTAATGTTGTGTTTAACCAGTAGCACTGAATAACTATAAATTATTCAACTATAATTTTACTTTGACTATTACAAACAATTTAATTAAAGAGTGAAATTGCCCAATTGTCAAGACAGTCAATTTCTTTATCCAGAATTTAAGATTCGAACCCCAACCATGGAAGAAATTTCTTTTTTTCTGTTCTATCATTCAAAGATTTACTTGCACCTATAAACTGGTCACTAAATCCTTCATTGGTTTGTGGGAAACACCTGACAGCTGAGGATGATCCGGATATCTATCATCCCGATTACCTCATCGCTTGACAAAGAAACACGGAATGTGTGACATATAAGAAAAAGTCACAATTTCAATTAGACGGACACAGCACCTGGTGTTTCTTTATTAAATAATTTTCAAATATTAGGGAAGATATGTCATAATAAATATTATGATTTAATTATTCATGAAAAAAAACTTCCCGTGACAATTAATTTTTAAAAAAAGATTTTTATGATACTCTCATAGACGTTTAGAAGTTCTTCTTCGTCTTCAGATATTTTCTACAATACAACATAAACCAATTACAACCAATAAATATTCCTAACATTAATTTACACCATATTTCGTTACATATTAAAATGTCATATTACCTTTAAAAATACACATGCCCTCCTCATGTCGAAACATCCCTACAATTTTGCTTCATCCATAATTAATCCTTTCATTATAAAATATTCTGGGGAGTGGCTCTACTTAGAGCTAATTCATGCATTTATTGATATATATCTACCCACCTATTATTATTTAACGACTTTTACAACTACGATCATATGTCGTCCCCAAATATAAGTTTATTCCATCTTCCTCTGTCTTGCCAGTCATCACGCATTCCCCTGTTCACCATTCCTTCCTTGACGCCCTCAAACCAGCTTCTCCTCGGGCGACCCCTCTTTCGTTTTCTCTCTGGTCTCCATTCCAAAATTCTTTTTGTCCATCGTCCCTCTTCTATCCTCATCATATAACCGTAACATTTCAGCCTCATTGTTTCAATGGTAAGGAGGATGTTCTCCACTTGTTACACTTGCCATCTTATTTCACTATTTGGAATTTTTTGAAGCCGTGAGATACTACAGGATCGTATCAAACTGGAGATTAAATAGTCTATCATTCCCAATCGTTAAGCCCATACCCGTACATTTCTTCTTCCATTCTCTTAGGGTTCGTTCCACATAAATGTTAAAGAGAAGCGGAGACAGTGAACATCCCTGTTTCTTACTTATGGTTATGGGGAAACTGTTACTAACAGAGGCTCCGATTTTAACACAGGCTTTTGCACCATCATAAAGGCTTTTTATTGCTGTTATAAGGTACAAACCTATTTTCATCACATTTAATATTATTATGTTTGTTTTACAAATTATTCTATTTTATGTAATTAAATCAAAATAACTGTTTGTTAAAATTTATAAATACTTTATAAAAGTTATAAATACTTTATAAAAGTTATAAATACTTTATAAAAGTTATAAATACTTTATAAAAGTTATAAATACTTTATAAAAGTTATAAATACTTTATAAAAGTTATAAATACTTTATAAAAGTTATAAATTATTTTATATATAGTTTATTTATTATGTCTACATAATGGCTTTTTAAATTCACAGCATCTTTTCTTAAAATTAACTGCATTTTTTTTTTGTTGTAATGTATATTTCTTCCATTGTTTTTCTGTTTCTCCTCAATTTCTAATATTAATATTTAATATAAACATTAAATTTACGGTTACTAAGTATACTGTGATGGGCCGAAGCACTGATATTTTTATTTTTACAATTACTGATGTGTTGCTTAATTCTGTTATGTAACTATTTAGATGTTTCTCCTATGTATGCCATCTCGCAATTGCTACAGTATATTCTATACACAACATTCTTTCTGTCTATTATTTTGATTTTATCCTTCATATTGCTGAAATAATTTTCTAGTTTTTTTCCATTGTATATTCCTAGTTACAAGTTTGTATGGTCATACTCCACCAATGTCTTTTTTATTTTTTCACTTAGTTACGGTTTATAATTCATTTTATATAATTACATTTTGTTTGCATCTTTCTTTTTAGGCTCATTATTATTTTTACTAACATCCTTTTTATTGTTTTTATCTTGCATAGCAATGCCCGAATGGTATTTGGTAATAATTTTCTGCTTTGTTTTTTAAAAAATTTCTCTTTATTGCCTATATGTTTAATTATTTTCGTTTTATTTCTTATTTCATGTTTGTCATTTTCATTATCTACACTACCCATATTATTATTGCTATTATTTTTATTGTTATTATACCATATTTTATTAGTTATTTTTTAAGATAAAATTTTTCTCCTAACATTTCATAAATTATTGCTTTTATCTGTCTTATATAATTTTTACCCTTTAGCTCTTATTATTAAATTGTTAGAAACGTTAATCTTCTGCCAATAGGGGTGGTTCGAGCGAAAATTCAACATTACGTTGCTATTGGTATTTTTCTTGGTCCATTTTGTTGTTATCTTACTGTTATTTAGCATGATATTCATGTCCAAAAACCTAATATTGTTATTTCGAGATTTTTCTTTTGTAAATATTATTCTATTATAGTAACTGTTTAAATGCGCTAGTATTTCTTCATAGTTTTCTTTGTTCGTTAATACTATTAAATCATCAATATATTGTTGTATTACTAATGTTTTTTATTCACTAAATTGTTCATATAGATACCGTTTATATTTACTCAGAGTGCTTCACTCATTGGTAATCGGTGCAACTGTTTATAGAACTGGTTATTATAAGTGAAGAAATTATATTTTACACACCGTTTTAAACCTTCCATACAGATGTTTTTGTTCTTTATGGTAGTGTTACTTTTGATCTTGTCTCAATTCTCTTCTGGTATTTTTATACATAATGGATATCAGTAAACAATGGCTGTACCTCTAGGCTAATTGGTGTTTCTTATATACTGATTTAATTAAATAGCCAATATGACAAAATAACTTTTTAATCACATTTTTGTTAATTATTAATTATTATTACTTTCTTGAATTAATTTTAAATTGAAATATATCACCACTTTGTTCCAAAAAAATCTCTGTATTCATGTGCGCAAGCCAATGAGATAAATTATTCTTGGAATCAAAATCATTTGTTTCAATTAGCTCTGTCTGACAAGATAAAGCATCTTGCATGCAACAGAAACAAAGTATCCTACCCTACTTTCCAAGCAATGCGGGTAAGGTTCTCTTTGACATTTTAGCAAACAAGGGTACTATTTCTGGACTAAAGGTTATACAGCGTCGGAATTGCGATGCGTGTTTTAACAAATGTTCTAAATTTTATTACTTCCATTAGATATCAATATACATATTTTTTGATTAATTGGATAATTACAGCAGAACACACTCCACAATTGGAAATCTAAAACTGCGGTTATAATTTATTGCACATTCTACTTTACATAGAAAAGGTTTTATATATTTTTATTAAGTATGGTCATATAAGGAAAAGAGTAAAGGAATTTATATTCCTGTTTTTAGTACCTTCCCTGAATCCCTGTTTGCTCTATTTTTTTTTTGTTCATTACTTTAAAAATTTCTTTTTTAAAGTTTTATGATTTTTATGGTTCTGTCTTATTGTTAATCATAAAGAAGAAGGTAGGCGTTTCTTTTCCTAAAAATTCATGTTGAGGTTATTTTATAAACGTTTATCAATCTTAGGACTTTTCCTAAGAGTTCCTTTAATGAAAATTACTAAAGATCTAATTAAAATTGTTTCAAAAATGTATTTTATTTTTTGTGATTTTTTTATATTATTCTTGGCACCAACCAATTGGTGTTAACATCTGGTCGGAGAGAATTGTAATTCTTTATTAAATAAACTTTTTTTCTAATACATAAATTCTATTCTGCTCTGATGCAAGATTCGCCTTATTTTTTTTTCATTCTTTATTTATTTATATTTACGATATTATTGAAAGATTCTAAAACAATTTGCAAAGCCTCTCAGCCACCAGTAAACTAATAATCAGTCAACATTTCTCCAATTTCGATAATATTCAGTATATATTGAACTGACCATTTGTAATGTTCTATCTTTAATTAGATAGTCTTTTTTATGTTTAATTATATGCACAGAGTTGACTTTCATGCGGATAATATATAAGTAAAATTATTTATCAAAAATGTTGATCACATTTTCGGATTTTTTTTTTGTTTTTAGGTGTTTTACTACCTTATCAATTCTTATCAACACCTATTAATCTTCTAATCTTCTATTGTTGTTTTTTTATTCCAAGTATGACGCTCAGCGGGATCTTAATTGCTTGCCAATTACTGTAGTGTTCATCGTTATGTCTTCATATCCGTAAGTTTTCATAACCAATTTCATCTTATCCCTGCAGTTCTTTATTAATTTTTAATAGTTAGAGGAATTTCAAATAATTACAGGAGTTACCAATTATATATTTAGCTACTAGTTCCGAAGTGTCACTCCTACATGGCGGGTTGGTACAATATCTTGAAACTTTACTGTATATAGAATGACGAGTGTATCCGAAAGTAGACGGAGGTGACCGATCTTCAGATTTTCCTTACAAATATAACAATAATTTATATTTAAAAAAAAAATCTGTGTTGATTAAAAAATATATAGATGATCTGTTTTGACAGTGAGTCTGATATAAAATCGTATCAATGCATCCATTAATATAGAAAATCAGTTTCGGGTTATTTAAGAATTAACTAACACATAGAATTGATAAAACCCAAACTCTCATATCTCAAAATCGTGTATTTCCCTTTATCCAGAAGAAAGTAATAATATTTTTTACGGTATTGTAAGCTTCTGTTGGTCAGCGAACACAATGTAGGCCTATTTTTTTTAGATTAAATAGATAAATATAAAAATATTACTCAGAAAAAATCTCATTATACTGTTTGCAGACCGAGATCTGGTATAATTTGCTCAGCTTCGTAAAGGGTCTCATATAGATCAGACAGATCAGATCAGACACTATGTAAAAAAGTTCTTCTTATTATCTTTTGAGCTTTAACAATAGATTCTGAAAAAAATTACTTGATTTAAAAGAGGACCATCAATTTCAAACATGATCATAAGTCTTCATAATATTCATTTATGAAAGAAAAATGGAGACAAATAATTGGTATTTACTACATTTTATGTCAACTTGGGAATCCGGCTGGCATGTCAAGTATATATGCCACGTAATGAACATCCGAGAATACGCTTACACAGAAGAGATTATAGATAAAGATGATGCATACTCATTCCATAGATTAAAATTTCATTTATAAAAAGAAAACCTTTCAATGCGGAATCAAACATGATAGCAATGAATCTATGAATACTTTTCTTAACTTTTTACTAATCACAGTTGCATGACTGTTAACACGTTCTCACTAACGAATACCCTCGATTAAATTAGTATTTCTTAGTGTTTTATCAGTTCCTAGTCAAAGTATTTTTATTTTATTTTACTTTTTAGAGGCACGGGGATGAGCGTCCTTACTCCAAGTGCGGAATCTATGGTGATCTGTTTTTGTCTACTCTCACTATCGATTTTATAATTAAATTCAAATATAATGTATGATTTCCTTAGGGACTAACTTGCATTTTCCTCAACATATGTAGGTATATTGTTCTTAACTTTGCTTTACTGGATACGGAAAAAACAAATCCTGGGCTGGCAGCATTGACTGATGTTGTTTGTGGGTGAAGACTTATCGAATCCATCATCCTACCAGACAAAAATGTTTGTCTCACCGAAGTAATTGTCTCCTTTTTTTCATTTGTTGCTTTTGTAGAATAGTATTTTGACCTCTTTTGAAACTACGTTAATGAATACAACAGACGCCTAGTACTGAGCAAATATTTCCATAATGAAAAATACTTATAGTTTCACACATCAAAATTTAAAAATAGATGTTCTCAAAAAACGGCTTGAACAAGGCTCAAAGGTCAAAGCGGTATTTGTCTGAAAAGATTTTTTCTACGCCATTTTAATGAAATATATACGAGGTTTGATTTAATACCTCAAAAACGTGTTTGAAAATCAGGCTTTGCTCAGAGGTGCAACCGAAGGGTAAGTGTTATGCATTACGAAAAGTTATAGTTATTTTTACATACCATTTTTACTGAAGTGTTGATAGGCACCATTAAAAATGACAATTCAGACACCTAAACATGCTCCTATCATAATTACAAGATCTGTAATTAAATGTCTAAAAATGCCCACATTTAGCGGTTTTTTATTTTTATTTTTTGCTTACTAAAGTTAGCCGATTTCAATTGTCTAAGATTTATTCTTTTGTCATTTTAAACGCCATTAATAAGTACAATTTTTTGTTTTTCCAAAAATAATTAAAAACCGAAAAATTTGGCCATTTTTAGACATTTAATTACGGGGCTGGTAATTGTCATAATTGACTAGTTAATCAGGGGCCCTGGTTGGAAGTGAGTTTTGGAAAGCGAGAAATGGCTAAAATCTGCTCATTAAACGTCAGATAATAGTAACTTAAGTTTGCCCCGTTCTAAGTGGTGAGCCAAGGCGGGAGGGAGTGGGGATGAGACAAAACACCCAAATTTTCGAACTTTTTTTAGTTTTTGGCCTATAACATTTAAACAGCGCACCCTAGCGAAAATTTTATTTAATTATAAATTAGATAACACTAAATTTTGCATAAAATGAGTATACTCAAACGTTGTTGAGATCAGAAAAGGATCTCGGAGGAAAGTTGATTTCGGCAATTCGAAATTAATTTTTGTGTTTTTTTTTATTATATTTTCGGAAAACGGTGGGGGTAACAAAGTTCAAACAAAAAAAAAATCCTCAGAATCCAAATTGTAGATAATTTACTTTTCTCTAATTTAGTATAGAACAAATATTAAAATTTATTCGAATAATGCACGGCTTATAGGTATGAACAAAAAGAAATAAACATTTTTTTAGCTTTCTTATTTACTTCCGGGTAAAATTCGAGATAAAGTTAAAATTCGTAATCAGTACCCTAAATGAACAAATCTTCAGAACTTCTTCAAAACTTATCTCTGAGATCCCTTTCTGATCTCAACTGGAATCCAGAGGTTTTTCTATTTTAAATTCTGATTCTTTTGTCACACCGAATCCAATGTTTGAGGTACTCATTTTACGCAGAATTTAATGTTGCTTAATTTAAATTTAAAATGTTTAATAGAGTTAATGTTAAATGTTAAAATGTTACTTAATAGAGTAAAGTTCTCATTTAAAACGTCCGTTTAAATGTTATAGGCCAAAAACGTTTAAAAAATACGAAAATTTAGTGATTTTCTCCAACCCACCGCCTTGGCCATCACCACTCTTAGGTTACTATTATCTGATGTCTAAGAAACAGATTATAATCCTTTACAGCTTTTCAACACTTACTTCCAACCGCGGTGCCCGAAAGTTCTAGATTAACTGGCCTATAAGAGCATAATTCGGGACCGATATTGTGGTTTTAATAGTGCCTATCTACAGTAAAAATTACATGTAATAATAATAAAATATTATCATACTACTCGTGGAACGTAACACTACCCCTTTGCTCACATACCCGGTAGGTCGAAGCAAGAAAAAAAACAGTTTTTCAATAGAGCGTTTTTGAGATATTAAATCGAAAACTATTTCATTATTCTATTTCATGAAAATGGGGTTATATCAATTCTTCATGTACCAATAGCGCTTTGAAAAATCGCTCTAGGGCCATTTTGGGTTCGCGTTTTCCGTGAAAAGGTAAAATTACATATAAATAAAAATTTTAATTTATGTGGGTAATACAGAAATCCGGCGGCATATGATTCGGTTTTGAGAGAGGAATTGTTCCAGACAATGAAAGAGATGAATATTCCCTTAAAAATTATCAGACTCGTAATATGCACAATGAACGATACCAGCTGCAAAGTTAGAGTCAATGGCAAGTTAACCAGCGCATTTCAGGTAAACGATGGACTCAGGCAGGGTGATACTCTAGCCCCGCTACTTTTCAACATCATTCTTCAAACTATAGTAGCAAGAGCCTATCTGGATGAGGGAGGTAATATCTTCTACAAAGGGGCCCAATTATTAGCATATGCCGACGATGTGATGATAGCTGGAAGATCTCTTGTTAATGTTAAAAATGCTTTTGGGAAGCTGGAAAGGGAGGCCTAGAAATTAATGAAGAGAAGACAAAGATTATGATCTTGAGGAAAAAGAAACCCATGCGACCCCAGATGTGCTATACAATTGGAAACTACACATTCCAATGTGTTGCTAGTTTTAAGTATCTTCGTGCACAGTTTAATGAAGCATTGGAGGAGGAGGAGGAGATCCAGGCACGCATTATCGCGGCTAATAAAGCTTTTTTCGCAATAGCTCATCTTATGAGAAGTAGATTAGTTAGCCGCTTAACCAAGTTAAGGCTATATAAAACCCTCATTAGATCAGTGGCAGCATATGCAAGTGAGACATGGATATTAAAAAAATTAGCAGCTGAAAAGATCGACATCTTTGAACGCAAAATATTAAGGCGCATTCTGGGACCTGTGAAAGAAAATGGGGTATACCGTCTTAGAAAGAATAGAGAAGTATATTCCCTATATGACGATGTGAAGCTTTCCGACTATGTCAGATTACAACGCCTAAGTGGTTGGGTCACCTCCATAGAATGGATGATGGCAGAACCGTCAAATAGCTATATAAGGATTGTCCAGAAGGAGTGAGAGCTCGAGGGAGGCCACGAGGCAGTTGGAAGGACAGCGTCTCAGAGGACATTCGAAATCTTAACATGTCTCTGAGACTTGCTACGGACCGACAAAACTGGGCAAGAGTGATTGAGCAGGCCAAGGACCGCCTTGTGCGTCTGTCGCGCCTATGAAGAAGAAGAATACAGAAATCCATAGTTTAATCCCACAAACATGTACCTGCAACAATTACAATGCCTGTAATTAAATATCCAAAAATGGCCATATTTCGCGGTTCATAATTTTGTTTGCAAAAAGTTGTAGACCGTCTTCAATTATTGAAAACTGATTCTTTCCGCCTTTTTAAAAGATATTTCCTAATAATTATATTTTCTCAACCAAAAATGTTCACATCTTTAACAAAAAAAAACAACTTTTTGGCGCCTCTATGATTTTTTTTCTCACTAGGTTGCTACAATAATTTTATCTAAAACATGCACAATTTGTTTATACTATTTTGTCCCTTATTATGAGGTTTAGATTGTCTATTTGAAAGTTTTTTAAAAAAAGAACATTTTTTCTTTATAGCGTACTAATGATGGAATAATTCAGGCCACTGTGCGACGTAATGAAGTGTGGTAAGACATAGTTACGGCTTAAATAAATAAATTCAAAATTGTTTAATTGAATTTATTGGGATCTGCAGTATTACATTCATTATTTAGGAATATACAAATAATCTTTGTTTGAAAAACCAGTGTAGATATTGAAAAAATAAAAATGACAAATAAAAAAAAAACTAAATATGGGACAAGGAAATGTAAAATGAAAGAAAAAAAATTAGTTGTAATGCAGTAATTAGAAAACTAAAATATAAGCACGATGTTTCTGCTTATTCTCAAATGGAAATATAAACAACTATCTAATTTGAAATATTAAATTCTCTGTTTGCCGTTAGGGCTTGCAAATCACACAAATACTAGGCCTTTCTATAACTTCCATAGTAATTTTCTCGAGATCCTGATCCTCAAGGAAAAATTTCTCAGACAATTCTTACCAATTTACACTAAATACTGATCTTACTTCCAACTTAATTTCAGCTTCAAATTCATCAAGTTGTCGTATCCACTTTCATATAAATTTAGTATTATATAGTATATGCCTGAATTAGACAGCGTTTATTTTTGGTACACTAATCCAAAGTTTACAAAACGCATTACACTTAACAGAGAGTATTATTTTTAATTATACATTCAAACAAATAACTCGAGTTTCTATTGTGCTCATAATTCAGAATACGTAAGTCCTACTTTCATTCTGATAAAATTCACGAACAACAAAGCCATCTTAAAAAGCTATTGTCCGAAGATACATTAGAGTTAGCTCGAGATACATAATAATTAATTGGCCCCATTAGAGATAGCTCTAAAAGCTATCTTCCGAGACATATCTCCTAGTTCGTTTTGCTTCATGTTTTGTTTTGTTAGAGCAAACCATTAAAAAACGACATTTAAATTATCTTATAGCCGCCCATGTAGTCAAATATTAAACTCTATGAACATTATTTTCTAGGGACGATTCCCAAATTCATCCTGTCTTCTTCCAGATACATCAAAAACATGATACAAATCTAATCAATATGTTTTTGACTTAAAGCTAACAAAACAAAATTAAACATAGAAAAATCAAAAGCAATTGCTACAGGTTCCGGTTCTTTTAAGAAATTTCGTTTTTTTTTTTTCATCGATTAAGAAAAATTGGGCCTGTGCCTAATTTACTTCTTTTTTTTTTTTTATTGTCTTCCTTCTCTGTTTCTCGACAATATTGGTTTAATGAGCATAATCAACTACTTTTTTATTCGAGATCAGACCTCTTCATCAGATCACGGGTCTCATCTCGTATCTAAAACAACCATCTTCACACTTCAGCTCTTATCTCAGTCGTAATTTCACCATCCTTTTCTGTTTAATCCTCGGTTGGTTGATAATCTCCATCTCGGATGAGATTCCTATCTAAGATTCGTTCTGCGGATTCTGCTCATTCTCTCATCATTACACCCAGTTAAAATGTTAATTCCCCTTCTTCACTTCGAGATCAATTCCTCCCCTTCTTTCTTCACAACCCCTTCTTTCTTCACAACCTTTCTTCATAACCAGCAACTTCCTCTCAACCTCTATACGCCACAATCTTATGCTTCCGATTTTCAAATATCAAATCTCCTGTTCAATTTTTAGTCTGATTATTCATCAGAATAATCTAGATAATAATCAATTTTTAAATTTCTATGATAATTGTTATTATTTGTTGTTTATAATAGTTTTATTAAACATTATATTTTTGATCAATGTTTTATCAATTGCGAGCAAATTTAATTATTTTCTTCTTTCATTTGTGATAACTCTATCATTACGATATCACACCAGTTAGACCAGGAGTGCCCAACCTTTCCAAAGGTTTCCACAACCAAAGATTTCTCATATTGGGCCTTGCCACAACTGTATCCCCATTCCCTCTTCTCAATATCCAGCCACCTTAAAAATAATTACTTTGATATTGAATAGGCGCTTGCTTTTTAATTTTTTTTTTTTATATATAAGTTACTTCTTCAGCACAGAAAAAAAATTGAAACTTTTTTTTTAAATAACAAAATTATGAATAAACCTACTGCCAATTCCGTTAGGAATCCCAAAATTAGACTTTCATAGCATTTAATAAAGTTACGAAACAACAATATTCCTTATATATCTAAAGTACTTTAATGTTACTTAAAAAGAATTATATATATATATATATATATATATATATATATATATATATATATATATATATATATATATATATCCCTCTAATGGTAAGGTAAGGTTAGGATACGACCCATGACATAACATTTCCGTTCATACTCCCTCCATGCATGAGGTGGAGAGGCATGACTTCAGGAGTCCTTGGTCCTACTCTTTCTTTAATGGTGTATAAGTTCATATCACTTTTTTTTGTGATCTGACGGCTGGGTCGGATGCGACCAACCATACTGTTAACGCTACAAATTTAATCGACTTTTTTTACCAGATCGTTCTGAAATGGCAGATAAAATAATTTTCACCACTTCCGAAGAAGTTCTTGCAAAATTACGCCGAAAGCAAGAGGAAGATTCAGACTCTGAAAGTGAAGTATTAAAGGCAGATGACGAAATTTTGCTAAACGACGATGATATCGATGCCGAACAAGATCCAAGATCTCAGATCATTTTCAGATACGGATGAGGAAAGAGAGATTGAACTAGGAAGGGATGAGGACACCATTTGGACAAAGACTCCGGTTCGTTCAAAATATGCCAAAACACCAGCTTCTAACATTGTCACCCATCTACCTGGGCCGAAAGGAAAAGCCTTAGGACTCACAGATGAATTACAGTTATTTTCTTTTTATTACAGATCAAATTATCGACGAAATTGTACAGTGTACAAAACAACAAATCCAAAATAATTATGAATCAGAGCATTGGTTTATATCAACTACTGACGCATTGGAGTTAAAAGCACTTATAGGATTGTTGTTCATAGCAGGAGTTTTAAAAAACTGCAACCTAAATCCCGAAGACTTTTTTTCTCCCGTCTTTGGGCCATCTATTTTTCGGGCAACAATGACCAAAAAGAGATTCGATTTTCTTTTAGCAAATTTGATATTCGAAGACAAGGACATCAGAGAAACACGGTCTTTAGATAAACTTGCAGCTTTTCCACAAACTTTTTGAAATGAGTAAATGCTCGTAGTTTTACTTTATTTATGTGTTCATTTGATTTTTCTTCACTTATTTTATTTGTCCAATGTGATAATTTCTAAGTCACTTAACGATTGTGATAATGCTATCTGGAACCAATGTGATTAATTTTTAACTATTTAAGAAGGAAATAAAATGTTAACAAAATAAAAAGGAAACAATAAATAAAGAATTAAAAATTCATTTTGGTATCATTTATTAACATTTTAACCATTTTAGCTCTCCAAATAAGCAAAAAATAGCTTCGGGTTGGATCCGACCCGATCTTACCGAGTAAGTACCAAGACTTCATCTTACCATTAGAGGGATATATACACACACATATATATATATATATATATATATATATATATATATATATATATATATATATATATATTGGTTGATTTAATGCAATAGATAATCACTGTGTGCCTTTATTATTATTTCTTTATTCTATAGTTCATTTTTTTTTCTTCTATTTCATTATTTATTTATTTTACTTTATTTTTTCAGCTTACTTATCATCTTGTTCTTATCATTCATCCACACTACCTTACCCATTATTTTATTAATAATGTAATTATATTATTAATAATTAATAATATAAGTATTATATTATTAATAATTAATAATATAAGTATTATATTATTAATAATTAATAATATAAGTATTATATTATTAATAATTAATAATATAAGTATTATATTATTAATAATTAATAATATAAGTATTATATTATTAATAATTAATAATATCAGGAATTTGTGTCTATATAATATAATATTTATATGATGCACATGGAAAAATATCATTCTTGCTGTGGATACCATGTAAAGCAATTAAACATATAAATTGGGATCTTTAGACCACTTATTTTTTCCGTTCATTAAAATCATTCACAGCATTAAAGAATATTTTATCTCCTATATTTAGAAGTGTTTTTTATAATATATTTATCTTATTTATTCATGTTTTAATTTAATTATTCACAATAATTAATTATTTAATTATTTCAAAATCTTAGTTTGAAGCTTAAGTATGGTCTATATGAAATCAACCGCAAGTGTCAGAACGTTAAATGTGTTTTTGATTATAAAACATTTTTCCTATGATCCACCTTATTTAGCTGAACCATTGAAAGGTGGTTTAAGCCAATGGCAATGTCTTAATTTATATTTTTCTCTTTACGTTAATTCTTTAGTACTATAATTCAATTTCAAGATAGTAGACTGGAGATAGTTATAATCGTAATTCAATGACAACTTGTCAACTGTACTTAAAGAATATATTCAAAACAACAGTAATCTTATTTACGAAAAATGAACAAATCAAGGATATTATCAAAATTGATTAAAGCATGCAATATTCATTATAAAATTATATATATTTTTTAAATATAAAAGCAACCGGTTGTTTATTCCCACCACTAATCGCATCTTCCTGCTCACTTATTCAAGAACAAATCAGTTCGGAGTGGACTTGAGAGATTTAGTTCAGTGAACAACACTTTTTTTTTTCCAGTTGACCGTTAGCTCACTAAATGGAACGTAGAAAAGAAATCCCCTTTGCCTGGGATGGAACATGCATTGGAGTGCTATGGATGTTTTTAAATTATTTATTTTATTTTTATTATGAAGCTAGTATGGAATCATGTATTTTTTTTTACTGTACTGTATATATAGTGTGTAATAATTCAGCTAATAAATCCAATTATTCACGCACAAAGGGGCTGCTGGTTTTATTGAATTCTTTTATGATAGTATTCTACCAAAATCATTATATATTTAATTATATATTTATTTAATCGAATGTACGCTGGTGCGAAATCATAATTTAAAATTAAAAATAAAATACATTAAAAAAAAAAGAAATTGCTTGCCTTCAAAGTTGCAAACCGGTGGGTTAATACAAAGGAGCATGGGGAAACCAGAATAATCGAAACCGAATATCGATTTACCTAAATTAAAACTGACAATGAAAATCTGAGTTATCCAGAGATTTTGTAGTCTGCCGTAATGTACATCCCGTTCAACATACCGACATCTCATAGCAAAAAAAAAAAAAGGCAAAATAATTAAAAAAAAATGAGCTCACTTGGGCCAGCGGTATTAACAAGGCGTTTGCTAAACTAATCATAGCAGCTCAAACAGGATAAATTCGACTCAAGATAAGGTGAGTGTGCGCATTCGAGCGGGCTTTTCACACAACTAAAGTTTTACTTTATAATTAATTGTCTTTAAAATTAAAAAAATACGCGAGCATAAAATAAAAGTATTTATCAATAAGCCGCGTTATTTATATAAAGGGATTTCTGATATTCAACAATCTTGAACCTAAAACAATGCTTCAATTTAAGACGCCCGATGTATGAAAAAAAGAAGAAAAGTTGAGATAAAGTTATTGGAAAACCACTATCTCTTCTAAGTTACGACCCCTTTTACTTTATCTCGTTTGCACAGGAAGAAAATAGAAAAAAATCTGTCAACTTCGACCGGTAAAGAAAACTGTTTAACTAGCACTCTATTATTAATAAACTTCCCAAACATGACAATCTGGCCGAACTAGTGAATTAGTTAAGGTAAAATTGACTTTAATTAATGTTAAAACAATCATAATATTTTCATATACGAATAACAGTTACAAATAATTTTTGGAAGATTTTCCAAAAAAAATTTCCAAGAAAGAAATACTTCGTTTATAAGTCATGCCACCCAAATACGTAGTGTTGCTATAAACAGTAATAGTTGTCAATTTATCACAGACATAGGATGGTATGTAGGGACATTCCTTTATCAGCATTACAACATTTTATATGCATTAACTTTCCATAAACACACATAAAGTTTCAATAAATGTTTTACGTTTAATGTCTTTGAATAAACAATTGTCTGCGTGTTGTTTGTGGATGGCATCTGACATTTGGAATTTACAATTAGATCATAAAATCGGAAGCACTAAGGTTTTTAATTCACAAAAAAAAAATTAAAAAAACTATCAAATAACATTTAAAAAATACTCGTGGTGTGATGAATATTAATATTTTTAATTTTTCTCTAACATTAATGTTTTATGTCTAACATAAAACATTAATTTTTTTTTTTACCTCTTATTAATGGAATTAAAAAGAGTATACAGAGTTTTTCATACTACCTGCTGACTCTCCTGTTTTCGAGAATTTCGAATGAAACTTAGTATGTATTTATGTTAAATGATGTTGTTTTTTCTGGTGAAGTCGACTTTGTAGTCTATTCCAGTTCTTCTCCATTGCACATAACTGAAATTTTCAATGGAAAGAAATATTTTCAATGAAGGATTCTCATAAAAATACTAATTTTGCAACGATTTTACATCCGACGCATCCTGAAGGTGTACTTCGCCGAAAACCGCAATAAGGAGTCTTATTCGGTTGACGATTGCCGCGCTTAGTTGTGTACCCCGAGCTATTTCTCTAATACTGCTATGAGAGTATGCTCCAACAGTCTTGGAGTGCTAGAACGTAAATAATATTTGTTTCGTGGTTGAATGGGCGATGAGTAGTTCCATCGCAGCTGAAAGTCGTCAGTCGCTCTTGCTCTTCATACTAATCGGGGAAAAGAAAAACGCGAAGGAGGTTCTCGATCTGGAAATCTTTCGGCTTAAACGTTGGCGGCTTTCCACTGTTCACACGACACTCTCCGAATTCTAGTAGCATGTCCACAAATTCTGAGTAATCGCCCATGTATTTAAGAAACCGTCATAGACTTCATAAGTGTGCCTTATTATGATGCTAGGCGATTTACCCCTTCACGACGTGTCGGATCGGAAAAGTTCCCTATACGCGATCGTTGTAAAATTACGTTCTCTATGAGAATCCTTCATTTCATATCTCTTCTCTTTGGAAATTTCAGAGTTAAGTGCGGTGTAGAAGAACTAGAAGAGGTTGCAATGTTGACTATACCACCAAAATAAATTCCATTAAAAATAATTAAGATGTAAAAAGTATCATTTCGAAATTCTCAAAACTCAAAAAAAAAAGGTGAGCAAGGAGTATAAATTATGATGGAAATATAAACATCCTGTATATTAAGCATGAATGTATTTTAACTAAAAAAAAATAACACCTAAAAATGTTTTTGAAAGTTCGTCATAACAAATACAATCGATTTATAGTTCATTTCTCAGCAACCCATTAGAAGACGGATAATCCAACTTTTATCAGATTTTTTTATAACATTAACCGATCATCCCTGAAGAAAAACTAAAAGAACATGATCAATGAAAAAACATCAATCAGACATTAATTGGAGCCATAGGTATAGGTACCCTTACACACTTCTATTTTAGGTACCTTTTAACACTTCTTGGTAGGTATCTCTCACGCAACTTTGATGAATAGATGTAAATTTGTGATGTCTAAGAAGCACCATAAATGACAATGTGTTGCATTAAAAGAAAAAGTATGATTTATAAATATATATATAGCACCTTTACCTATATATGCATATTTACCTTGATAAATTGATTTAAAAACAAAAAAAAGTAACTGAAACTAAAGTAAATCCTTAATTATTATAATGCTGTTTTTTTTAAAGTTGATTATGGAAAAAGCATTAGCCTAAATTAATTAATGAAGAAGAAAAAACAAAATAAATTAATATTAAATATCGTCTTGGCACAACTAAGTAAAAGAATCCCAAAAAGTAATCTAATTTCCAACAGTTTCACTGGAACTGTACCAAGCTGCCAAAAAAAGTGGAAGAATATCGAGACTGCTCCAGTTAGTTGCCTTGAATGAGGTTCATTAGATCTGACATAATTCACTATGTCTCATTCAAGTTCTTTTAAGATTGTCGTAAGAACATTTATATGCAAGTTCTATATTAAAAAAAGTTCTCGTTACTATTTTTTACTGAGATTATAATAAAAGTTCTCATTATTAAAGTTCTCAATTTAATCTGAAAAATACTTATGGAATAGCGTCTTAAAGGTATAATCATATCTAAAAATGTTATTTCTTTAACAAATATTCTATAGATGATTTAATTAAAATTAAAACAATTTTCTATTGAAATTAAATGTTAAATAATATTAATAAAAAGATAATTGTTTTTCTATTTGTTCTTTTATTTCGAATTTTTTTTTAATCTGTTTTTATTAAAAGATTTTTTAATTTTTTCCACTATATTGCTGTCTCCTGAGATTTCCCCCGCCTTCCGTAGATCTCTCTCAGTCTTTGCCCCATAAGTATATGAAAACTTATATTTGAGAACTTATATTTAAAATATTTTAGTAGGAACTTCTATTAACAGAACTTTTATAAAAAAAAGTTTTGGCAAGAACTTATATTAACAGAAATTTTATAAAAACTTTTAATGATGTAAGTTCTTAAGGAATTGGTTATCAAAAGATTCTTTTATGTACAACTTTTATGTTAATACTTTCATTGTAAAAGTTCTTGTTAAACAGTTAAACTGAAAATTTTTGAAAAAGTTCAATAACTGTTTCCACTCCTGCTTGAAGTAGACTACTGGGAAATTATCAACAAGAGATACTGTGAATTTTAAAAATGAATTTAATATTAATTTTTAAAAAGATCTTTTTTTTCTGATAATAAAGCATTTAATTTTTATTTGTTGAAGTTATATTTTCACGTTATATACTTTATTACTAATTAAGTAAACAGTATCTCAAAATTAACAAACAAACGGAAATATCACTCGATATTAATACAATATAATTGATTGACTAAATGAGTTGTGTGAACTAAGAAATCAGGTTAGTGTGTGCAAATCGTTATAAGCCTGATATATAAAATAAGATAATAGTATAATTTATAACATTAAAAGTATTTATGTTTTAATCATCTGAGATCTATAAATGATTTGTAGAAAAGCGATAAGCATGCATTCTCTCTGTTGGGGATATTTCACCATAGATGTGATTGAAATGAATAATTACAATTAACAACGCTGGACCATATTCACATTTTGTTGTTAATATTTTGTGGAGTTCAGAGGGAACAAATTTATCACCCATTATTATCACAAATCATAAAAACACAAATTACACAAAATTACAAATAAAAAACTCCAAGATATAAAAACAAATGAATAGTTCTTGCAATCCATAATGCAATCGAACAAGTTCGCAGAACGGATATTAGGAGTCGGAATAAAGAGTGTAATTAGGGAAAGAAAATGGTTAATGTGAACGCATCTGGTTTTGCAGGCTTATTTCTTGAAAACAATTGAATAGATGAGGGAAAGCGAATGTATGTCGAAACGGAGAAATTAGGCAGCAATGAGCAATTAGTAACGTTAATGTGAGATTGAGTGTTTGCTCAGTACTTGAGAAAAGGAATTAGATGATGTGAAAAAAACATAAATGTGAAGATATAAACATAAATGAATTGAACTGCACCTCTAACAAGCCATGCAGGAAAAAATATATATATGAGAGAGCACCGTACCATCAGACGCCCAGATAAAGAATAAGTTGATTAGGGATTGTTTGGCGGTTAATAGAGGCACGCAAGTGGCTTCTGTAGTCTGCAAAATTATTTCATCAAAAGAATGGAAAGTTCAATTTATAATGATTGTCAAACCATATTTTATAATGAAACACGAAAGTCCCTCGACTCGATAACCAGAAGTGTCCAATCTCTGAGCAAATACTTACCGAATGGATTCAGTATAAAAAGACTTTATGTGATGTAAAAACCACATTTTTATTCTGAAACTATATGCAACTATGGCAATTAAATTGTTCCTATAACAAAAAAGGACATAAACGGGGTTTTATAAACGTCCCTACAAAAATGTAAGTAAGGTCGTAAATTAGTTTCCTTAAGTTTAGAAAAGTCTGCATTTTATTACTTCTTGGGAAGACAGGTGACAGTAACATAAAATGTTACAGCGATATTACTTCATACTGTCAAACTGTCCCATGTAAAATAAAATAAAAAATCTGCCAGAGTTTTTAATAAAACCCAGTTTTCCCAAACTCCTCTCCCTTTATTTTTAAAGTAAATATTCATTTGGAAACAGTTCGCTAAAATATTGAAAGAACATATAATTTATGGTACTGTAGCAAAAATTTAATTCATTTGCGTTTTTAAGGGTAAAACCCTAATTATAAATTTGATGGCATATCGAATTTTGAATTTTCGTAATCACATACTAAAGTTGTTAAGCAGGTATATAAAAAGTGTATATTTTGGTCAAAACTTAAGACTTTTTATAAATACATGTATATACAAAATGTAAGCATACTCTGATAAATGTTATTAGTCTATTATTATTATTGTGATATTACTTCCAAATAAGAAAAACATTATTCTTTTTCATATTAATTTTAAAATTAATAAATTTTTAAATTAGATTTTGTTAAAACTACACTGCTCAGTTCTGAGGTGTATCTTGACTCACGCATGTATGGCACGCTGCCATTGGTATTAACTATCACCAATCAAGTATCATCTATCGTCCATAATTTATGGTGTTGAAATCTCGAACTTAAACACACCATAAACTAGAGGGAATATGTTAAATCAATAAAAAAAAAAGTTTAAGAAGTTTGAATTAATTTATGCACTTAAGATTCACTGATGGAAAAATGCTGAATAAATAAAATAAAAATTTACCCTACTGCTAAAGTAGCATACATTTTGCTATAGCCTTTGCTTCCTCACCACCGAAGGTAGAGAAGCCTTTTATTCATGCAGAATTCAAATGAGAAAAACAATAATGTTTTTAGAATCGAAAATTTTCAATCGCGTTTTACGTTCTAGATATCAAGGAACCAATTTGGTCTCGTATCTGTCTATAGTCAAATGCATGCGACGGGTATAACACATTCTTCTGTTAATCCGATTTTGATGAAGTTTCCAAGGACTGTGAGCTTTGGTACCTAGATGGTTTCATATCATATTTTATCAAATTTCATCTAGCATTTTCACTTAAACAATACCTATTTTCCTAGACATATCGAAATTTCGAAAACGGCCAGTACGATTTGGCCCGAAGTTGGAGGAAAGTTAGGGACTAGCGTAAAAATTGACCAGTATAAATTTTATCGACTTCAATCCGCTAATTTCGCTTACGCATGGGCAAACGTATTGTCCTTGAGACGCCCATATTTCGTCATATTCATACGGTTCGTCCGATTTGGCCCAAATTTGGAGATAAATTGATGAAAAGTAATCGAATGAAGGAGTATCAGTTTCATTAAATTCCCCTCACAATTCAAATTAATGTAATTGGACTTGAATAAATTCATAAATATTATTTTTGGTTTTTATTTATAAATAATTATTTTGGGTTCAATAATGACTTTTAAAATAATTTGGGTATAATCTTCCGATATTTTTTCGTTTATTAGTTATAAAATTTCCAGTTGATATAGGTAGATTACCAAAACACAGTCTCGATTTTTATATATTATTTTAAGGGAGAGGTTGCTATTTGAAACATTAGTCCATCTAAATGGGAATGAGACATACCCGACCCCTTGCGTACTCGGTAATAACGGTAATAACTTCCATCCTCATGACAGAGTAATGATTCGAAAGACATGAAACTGGACGCCGAAAGCTCTCTCAATGAAATAAAATAATAAATAAGAATCGAGACTGTGTTTTGGTAATCTACTTATATGAGTTGGAAATAAATTATAAAACAGTCTACCCTACAGTTTCGGTTATAATTTTTAAAAAACATGTTTGTTTATTTATTTTTAAATATTCATAATTCCATTTTTTTTTATATAGTTGTTGTGCATTTTATCCATTAAGTGATCGTTCACTAGGTTTTCGAAGTTGTTAATTTCGTTTAGTATCATAATTTTGTGAACATTCCAAATTATTCACTAATTATTTTGCAGAATTGACCAATATAGAGGTCGTACATCAGGTTTTAAAGAACGCTTATTCCGAATTCAATAAAGAATTTTTCTTCATATTTATTATTATACTTCTTTTTTTTTTTGGAGATTTGTTGGGGGTGTATTTCATTGATTCATTGTCCGCTCATTAGGTTTTCGAAGTTGTTAATTTTGTTTACTATGAAAATTTTGTTCGAGCACGAACATTCCAAATTAATTATTAATTATTTTGCACAATTCATTGGTATAGTGATCGTATATCAGGTTTTAAAGAACACTTATTCAGAATCTAATTTAGAATTTTTCATCGCGTACGAACATTTCGATTTACTGTTATTGTTGAAGTTTTTTTCGTTACAGGGATCGTTTATTACGTAATCGAGGTTTATGATTCCATTTATTGAATCGGATTTTTGATCGTGCATGCGCATTTGGAACTTTTTTTGTTGTAATTTTCTGAAACATGTCGAAATAAAAAATTAAAAAAGTAAAATCGTTTTTTCTTTCACACTGATTTTTTTCTTTTAATCTTTGTTTGAATTTATTTTTCCTTATTTAACCAATAGAAATGGTGAGGAAGCTATGCTGATATACTTGGCAGACGTTTTTTTCTGTTCTGACGATGCTTGAATTGGCGAAACGTCGACTGGTTGGTTTTTTACCGGAATTTTAGAGACTTAAGACTTTATTTAATTGATTCATCCAATTATATTCTAACTCTTAAAATTATATTTTATCACATAAATATACTTTAAAAATTACTTAATACACCTGTAGAGAATGTAACTACATCAATTCAATTGATTTTTAAATCTATCTATTTAAATATGGATTGGCTTTTTATATGATGTGCGAAAATTTTGAATATGGTTCTCGTCACCCTCATGTGTGCCTGCCTAATATCCGGGACATAAAGATAGCCCACCCTGATATTTTTCTGTTTATTGAACTTTGACCAATGCTAATAATTTTTTTTAACCATAAATAGCTCCTTTAGCTTAAGTGATAACACAAGTTCTGTTTATTTGCAAATGTAAGCATTTTAGATAAATAAAGAGGACTAATTCAGTACAAACTCTGCTTTTAATGTGATCTTGTAACAGTGGAGATGGGACGAGCTAAATCTTTATCTTTGATTGAAAGAAATACCATTCAGCGAATGAAAAATCAACGCTTTTCTGTTTCTGATATTTAAAGAAATGCAGGTAGGGGTAGAAAAGTTATTTCCAATTTTTTTTAATCTCTCGATTATTATGGAATAAAGAAATCTCCGGAAGGCCCCCTGTATTATCAAAAAGATAAAGACGAGCTATTTTAAGAATTGCTTCTAACACCACTTTAACAGCTCGTCAAATGCTGATCGTGCTGGAGTGCAACCAAATATAAAAAAAAGTTAAGGGTCCTTCAAACTGCACCTCAAATAAGGAGGAAAAAAATGAAACGTTTTCACCCCACAGTATGGCCCATAAGGATAATCGGAAGAAGTTTGCCCGGAATCATGTTCAGTGGAAAGAGGAATGGAGGAAAGTACTGTTTACAGATAAAACAAATTTAATTTAGATGGTCCAGATGGCTGCGCTTACTATTATCGCACCTTCGGAAAGAATAAAAGGCAAATGGGAGGAGATAGTGTGATGATTTGAGTTGGCATCGGGTATGATCAAAGAACAGATATCATGATTATTTCTGGCCGAATGAAAATAAAAAATTATCTGGAATTAATAGAAAAACAATTAAAAAAATATTTTGAAACAGAACCCAAAACTAACGTTCTTTTTCCACACGAAAACGCCCCAGTACACTCATCGAAATTAGTAAAAGAGTTTTCAAAAAAGAAAGCATACAGGTTATGGATTGGCCTACAAGACCCCCAGATTTTAATATTATTGAAAATATCTGGGGACACCTTGTCAGGGGTACTGTACACAACCTGTAGCTGTCAGTTTTCATGCGTTGAGGAGTTAAAAAAAAACAATTCAGGAGGAATGTGCCAAAATCCCTCAATAACTGATTCGCCACCATTTCGAATCACTTTCTGATCGGTTGATTGCTGCATTAGAGAAAGGTGGTTACTAATTGCTTAATAAATACCATTATAAAAGCGATTAGTGTACCGCAACTTAATTTAATATTTAATACTTATAACTGTGCTATCATTTTGTTCCGCCTAAAATACAATATTATTTGTTTATTCATACAAATTATTTTGATTTTTCACCCATTGGGCAATAGTACAACCAAATTTGAATAATTGGAGCAATATATGGTAAAAAAAAAATAATACCAATGCTTAAATCTTAATAAACGAAA
This sequence comes from Rhaphigaster nebulosa, assembly GCA_948150685.1. NCBI lineage: Eukaryota > Metazoa > Arthropoda > Insecta > Hemiptera > Pentatomidae > Rhaphigaster > Rhaphigaster nebulosa. The sequence goes on along the minus strand of OX411309.1, from coordinate 32,729,681 downwards.
AAACCCAGAGTGGATTATCTTTTTGTCCCTTACCTTATATTATAACATGTTACCATTATTGAAATGAATAAAACACCAAATTAATAAATATAATAACAAGGAATAATGACTGTGGTATTGTAGAATTGTCGATGTGGCTTTTTATACAAGTTTTCTATGCAGTGTCAAAAGATAATTAATACTTTTTTTTTTAAATTAATGCTAAAAATGAAATGATAAAGTTATTTAATAAATTGCTTAGCTCTTAATCCAATAGCTATGCTTAATTATTGATTAATTATTCAATTGTCTATGAAATTTATTTTACAGTGATATTTTAGTGTTTTTTTAAGTACATTATCACAATCAGGTCAGCAATTTCTACAGCAATAGTTTTTACTTTAATGGGTCGTAAATGAAATATTTAATTAGTTAATATTCATTCTTGCTACTGACTTCTGAAAAATAAAAAATAGGGCCCTAGGAATATTTTGCTTCCTTGAAATTCTTACCCTAAGACAGTGGACAGTATTAAAATTCCTAGAGTTCCTCCGAGAATGCTTTGCTACTTGAGAAAAATTCTTCTTCTGGGTCAGTCTGTGTACATTCCTTCTATGAAAGTCTACTAGTCTATTTTAGTGAAATAAAAATAAAACTAGGACATGGATAACCGAGCCATCATTGTATTTGAGTGGACAAAATAAATCGTGAATGCGGGATGATCGTCTAATATATATCTACAACTGTTTACTCTATATAAATACATGTCCAACACAAAAGAAAGACTTAAAAAATACCCAAGGTCTGACAACAACCCATTACGCCCAACCTGTAGGTGGAATATTGATGAGACAAACACGCAAGTGTCATCAATTCATGTCACCAAATAAAATGTAATCATACTCAACTACATGCTTGGAATTCAAAGGTTTTATAGATGACACCAGATCCAAGAACTGAATCATACATATAAATGAGTTTAATAAATAATAAATCGAATAATTGTATATTATTAAAAATGAATTCGCTTTAATGAAATAAAAAGCAAAAATTTTTGCTGGTATAATATTAATTCCCTGATATACGTATATTGCATGTAGTGTTTATCAAAATCCCTAGTGCGAAACCACTAGTTTTTTTTCTCTCCATCCGATATTTTAAAAGTTTATTTCAATTACTATATGTACAATAATAATGATATAGGACATATATATAGGGTCTATATACAATTCCTTTCCTAACCCAAGGGTATTTTAAGGTTATTAATTAATATTACAATGTCCGTTGTGTGCGGAGGTTTCATATTATGGCTTCGGCCTTTATTTATTTGTAGAGGATGGGGAGAAACTATTCTGCTGGTTGAGGAATAAGATAAGGTATGATGGGTTTAGACTGCAGAGTCCAGACCTCTTCCCTCGGCGAGCACTTCGACCAAAGGGACAGTGCCTTGTCACCTCCTAGTCCTGAGTGGTGGAATGTTGTTTCTGAATAGGTGGTTGGCACAAAACTTCAGCCCAGATTTGATGTGCCTCCGGCCAATGTATTCTGGCCGGAGGCATCCTATGATACAGAGCTGGAGCTCCTCATAAATAGTTGCAGTTCTCGCTAGTTGGAGTGAGGTCCCCTGACGATCCGCCGAAGAACGGAGTTCTGAAAGCTCTGCAGTCTCCTTTACATGTGCTGGAACAGTGGGGTACCGTAGAGCATAGTTGGTCTGATGATGGCCTTGCAGATCTGCAGCTTCAGCCGCAGTGAGAGCTGCGGCGAGGTGAGCAAGTAGTACAGCCCATGGGACTTCAGCCGGGCCAGCTTGATTCTCTCCTTGACTTGACTGGAGAATGTGAGTTGCCTTTCTAAAGTGACGCTAAGGTAGAAAATGGAGTTCGAGAGTCCGGTCTTCTTTTTCCATGGTTAACGTCTTGGGCAGTGGTTTCTTCCCTTCCATGAATCATGAATCATGAAGGCATCCTCTTCGCTGGATTCACCCTGATACCGACGGTTTCAGTTCTTCCACTATAGCCGCCGATGCTGCCTGTGCCGTTGAGAGAGCCACGCCGGCATTGACGCTGGTGGCGTAGATACCGATATCGTTCGCATAGGCTGCTACTATTACCCCTGGATAAAAACCACTAGTGGATTTATGTAACAATTTCTTATAGCCGGTCATGAAATATTTGCCGAAAACCAGTGTTAATTTTATAACACTTAATTGTATAACTTTTTTATTAACACCTTATTAACTTAATTGTACTATTAATTTTATAACAAATAGAAATTTCTAGAATGGACACTAAAAAAACCTAGGAGAATAATCAGCAAAGGAATAGTTCCAATTAATCCGATAATGAGATAATGAGAAAGATATTTTTTTCGAAAAGCTACATAACTATTTTACTATATCCAAAAACCTAATTCAAAATGTTTTGTTTTGTTTTTTTACGTTGATAAAGTCATATAGAAAAGAGTGGAAATTATAAGATTATGAAAAGGATGGATCAATACAAAACCATACATTAGTTACATACTTATGGTGATTGATAATCAGCATAAACATATTTCTAAAAGTTGAATCTTGCGAAAAAATTGCCAATAATTCTGTGATACGTGTATTCCTTTTCCCAAACACAACAGATTTATTTGAATGGTATCGAAAGAAATGTAACTCGGACAAACGTCGCGAAAGATTGAGGTAGAACTGGCACACATCGACGTATGTGAACTAAGGAATCAGTTTGGCACAGAATAGAGATAGCATATCTTAGGTCGGTTCGTCCTTCGCATTCTCTGCAAACTTAATCAACTCTTCATCCAAATGTTCACTGAATAAGCTTTAGAACGATTTTTTGCAAAAGGATCACTGTTCACCCATTTATAAAAGATTTTAAGAAAAAAATGGAACACTTTCTTGTCTAAATTAATAAATGAATACCAAACTTTTTTTTTACAAATTAAATAAGAAAAAAATCATAGTTAAGTAATAAATATATTTCCCGTTTCAGAACGTTTCTAATAATAATTATCATTATTGTAAATCAGTATTTGATGAATGAAAGTTGGTATTTTATTCTAGCCAAAACTTTAAGAATTTTTCATCATTCTCAGATATCATGATACGAAGCCAAAGTGAAATAAGGATAGATCATATGAATGAAAACAAAAAAATGAAATGAAAAAAATGAAATTTGTTCGCTAAGCGACGAAAAGTTAATTCTAGTGTGTTTATATCAAAAATATAATAAAAAATAATGTGCGAATAAAAATATAACAGAAGAATACATAATTCCAAAAAAATAATAGAAATTTAAATAAAATCATCGTATTGAGGCCATATGAAACCCATTTAACTCAAATCATTAGCTTGCCCATTCAAAAAGTTGGTCTGGGTTACAACTTTGTATTTACCCATACCATACATGTAAGAATCCTTAACCAAGACCAACCATCTAAGCGAACCAAGGCATACCGCGGTCATTTTCAATGCCGCTCCTTTAAAAGTTACATAAAAGTTTTAAGAATTGGTTTTCAACAATACTTAAATATTTAATGATTATTTTGGAATTAATGATAATGTTTAATAACAATTTAGCTTATTAATAATGAAGTGGAAATTTTTTTTTTTGAGGGGGAGTTGAGATTTGTTGGCCAGGAAAACGTTCTAAAGATAGTGTTCGGAATCATCGAAATCCCTGTCTCACATTAAATACTATTTTTAGCAAAAGAAATAGATGTAGAGCTTACAGCGCCTCAACGGGTAGATGGTATGATTTAATATTTTATTTAAAATAAAAACCAATTATAGAAAATTGATGAAAAAAACAAAAAAATATTTTTTAAAAAACTTCATAATCTGTGAAGCATTATTAGGTGTGATAAAATTCCTTTATTATATATAGGCAATAACATTATTCGTAAAGTAAGGGTATTCAATATTGACCCTGATTTTTTTCTAAACATAAATTTATTCTAATTAAAAGTTTATAATTAATAATTAAATTAACGGTATATCATATAAAAATAAAAGGTTATTAAATAGTATAATTACACAGTTTAGAAAGCTCTTAGTAATCTTCATACACACACATAAATTACCAAACGGCTGTAAAATAATGTAAGGTGTGAGGAGTGGCAGACGGACTCCAATTTGTAATTCTGGGGCAAGAGATACTGCTGTCACAGAATATTTATTTTCATAATGATGGAGATATTGATGACCGTAGATGCAATAATCGAAAAGATGGTCGTTAATCCGGTCAGGAAAGAAACTTAAAGTGTCATAAGATGTGCCGACGCTTCGGCCCACATTCTAGGCTTTCCTCAGTAGTGAATAGACGAAAAAACCAAACTGATCAGCTTACGAAAGATTGATGAGAGTCTCTCACTTGTCGTAGGTTCGAACCCGATGAAGGACAGCATAAGGCGGAAACGTCGGCACACATTAAAACATTATAATCTACTTCACTGTATTTCTTTCCTGATCAGACTTAAATTAAACTTATGTACCAATACATGGAATTAATATTATTATTATATTTTGATTTAATATTTATCTATGTACCACTATTATTCAATTGTGCATTATATATTTTAGTTTTAATATATTATTATTGTACATTATATATATAATTGTAAGTTGTATATTTTTTATTTTAGATATGGTTTTAGTATATATATATATATATATATATATATATATATATATATATATATATATATATATATATATATATATATATATATATATATATATATATATACATATATATTTATATATATATTTTTTTTAATTTAATTGTTGAGGGGTTCGTTATATTTGCTGTATTATGTTATATAGTATTGCATTTTATTTAGTTCAATTGTAAGATTATTGCATCTGTATATTATCTAATTGTAAATTTTAGTTTAATTGTAAAATAATTGTATTTTATATATTATTTACTTGTATTATTTAGTTTAATTGCCAATATTTTCAAGTTTAGTTTAATTGTCAATATTTTCAAGTTTTGTTTAATTGTCAATATTTTTAAGTTTAGTTTCATTGTTAATATTTTCAAGTTCAGTTCAATTATCAGTATTTTCAAGTTTAGTTTAATTGTCAATATTTCTTAGTTTAAGATTTAATAGTTTTGTTTTCACTTAATTTTTGTTGTTGTTTTATGTTGTTTATTTCGTTTTTTTATTTGCTTTTTCTTTAATTATTTTGTATGCTTTATTCTTATGTGTATTGCTATGTTTATGTTTGTTTTGTATTTCTTTAACAATCAATGTTATTATATAATGTAGCTAAAACATTACATTATATCAATACATATCTGAAAGTATCAGCACAATGCTTCATTATCATGTCATAATTGGGTTGTACTACAAAGAAATGATATTATCTTCATTCCAATATTAGAAGAAAACAATCTGGATATTATTGCTTTGTTTCATGGATTGTTCAATTTATCATTTGAAACACATCAAACATCAATATTTAAAAATCTAAGGAAGATAATTGAAAAGTTGTCCAGTTCCATAAAGCTCCTAAGTTCCCGGACGAACGACCAAGTCCGTGAAGTTCTTGTATCAAGTTCTTAAGAATTGTTTGCTCAGATTTATCTAGATTCTCCCGGGACGCCCACATATCCCCGCCCTAACCCGATTTAGGAGACTTCTTTCTCACTTCCACCAGTACTTCCTGTTCAGTGATTCAATACAAGCCCCAAGTGAATTTTTCTAACTTCTTCAATTAAAGTAAACAAATAATTTAGTAAATATTTCAATTTAAGAACCGTTCTTCCTAGAATTTTCTAACGCTATATTTCAATTGGAATTCACATCCCAGCGGTAATCAGAAATCAACACAACTATTAATTTCAATTACGATTGAATTGCACATGATTTTGAAGAAGTATTAAAAATGAGTTTTTCTTCAAACATCAAAGGTCCAAAATGTTTTGGAAGAATACTTTTTATTATAATTAGAGATTGATAAATTATTTGCCATTTCTATAATTTTGTTTTCATTAAAAACTAGTTTCGAATGTTATACATTCATCTTCAGTTCTAAAAACGCACAAACATTTAAAAATAAGCAATTCAAAATACAGTTTGATATTATTATGCATATTCAATTAAATGTAATATAAATTAGTATTATAAAACATTTATGCATTTAATTAAGACAAGAAATCAAATACATGTTGGTACTCACCAAGGGGAGCCCATCGGTAAGCGTTCTTCTTGTTTGAAGAATTTTCCAGCAAATTGAAAATAAGTATAGTTATAAACAATGAAGCTAGGAGGACCGATAGCACATAAACTCGCAGCCTTTAATAGCATGATTTACTGCCTTTTGATCGTACATGAAAAGAACTTTATTAAAGAAGTTGACTAGGATTAAACCCTGCATTTAAAACAGAAAAAACCCTATCCTCATATTTCTCTTGAATTTTCAAGATAAAATTGACCCTTTTCTAAAATCGGAGTATACGAACTAAATTGTAATGATTGTGCAGTCAAATACACGGAAGATGACTAAATCAGAGATTAAACATAACTTAAACATATACTTGCATATAATAATAAGACAGAGAATTCCAACTTTGCATTCATTTAAATGAAAAAAATAAAATATAAATTCATCAAAGACTCAGGAGTTAAATTAACACATCACGTTGAAAACACCTCAAATTAAATATATATGAAGCACTTGAAATAATAAAATCCTTCAAATGCAATCCAGATTTTTGCTTAAATTTCCAGATAAATATTTCCAATATTGAGATTGAGATTATAAAGTGTTAGGAGTACGATAAACATGCTCATCTTTATTAAATTTTGAATAACTTGACTGCGAATATAATTTATTTAATTATTAGATATACTCACATAAATTTTAAATAGTTTAGAGATTTATCTTAAATATATAAATATGCAAATATAGAATATAGTGCCTTGAGAAATACCTGTTATTCTAACATACTTAGTTTCCATCCTCCACATTAATCTTGGCTGATCCGTGAAACACCCTTCAACTCCTGGGGCTTATTCTCATCTTAGCTTAAATATATTGCATCGGATATCCCAGGACAGCATAGGAATCCTCTTCTCGGGAATAAATTAGAGTGCTGGTCAATGGGATTCCATCGCGGAAGTTGAAAATAAGTGAATTTTCGTCATTTCAAAAAGTAAAAGATTAAAACTGATCCTTTTTGCTTTAGAAAATACCTAATCAATTCTCATATATTTAACAAATAACTAATTCTATGAAGAATAAAAAAGATAATATACCTGTCAAATCGGCTGTGGTAACTAGTTAAGTTTTTTACCACGTTTTAAATATTATCCGATCACAAGAAAAAGTAATTGCTTAAGTTATAGTAGATAATTTATTTTATATCACTTAACTTTTTATTCAACTATTTATATACTTTTCATATATAATATATATATGAAATTTCATTTCATACGCCTCTAAGATTTTAATCTTTAATATGTCTTGTTCATTGTAGCTATGAAGAAGACCTACAATGTTTACCGAAACCTCGGCATTAATTAATTAGTATTTTACTATATTTTTTTTTTGCATTAATCTTGACCGCCACCCTTATTAACTTCTCCTTGATTAAATTTTAACTTGTTAACATTATAAATATTTATCATATACAATTCAGTGGTTTCGAGAAATGTCTTTAAAAATCATAGAGATTTTAGACGTATTTTATAGGTTTGTAAGAAAAAAGATCTTTCAAACCAAATCAAATTCCACGATGAATCTGGTCCAGCTCGAGGTATAAGTTTCAGTAGGTAAAGAATTTTGATATTTTTTTATTAATTATTATAATTTATATTGACTTGATTTTTTGTTTGTATTTTTATTTTTTGTAAATATAGTCTCAATGACATATTTATCCTTATTATTTGTTGCCGTTGAATTTAGAAGTTTTTAACATTCCACATTACAGTATTATTTCTAAAAAATGAAAAAAAAAATATATATATATATATATATATATATATATATTATGATTATTCCTAGTCTCAGAGCAAATAGCAAATTTTAGTACTGAAGTCAAAATTATGAAAATAAAAATGATTCACCTCACCAATAAAGAGGAAAATAGACTAGATAAGCTCAGACTGGCAGTAAGGTCTGTAACCCAATTTGCATGTTAACAGGAAACAAAGGCACGGAGATCGATGGTACCTTCCATAAAATAAAATGATAATTTAATATCCAGTGGATGAGAGTGGATGGGGGAGGGTTAGTTATAGCGGTAGCCCCTCAGGCAATTAGCCCTTAGAAGAAATTTTCAAAATTGCTATATTCAATCTACAGTAATTAATAGCGGGGTCCGAAGAAATAGCTTCAGAGCTTGTACCAAGAGCTGAATCACATCCTCTCTTTTCGTTTTATTTTTTAATACTGTTCTAAGGGATCAGGAGCTTGAAACGACGCAACTTATAACAATCATTAACAAAAAATAAACAAAATTTACAAAACAAATATTACTAAATAAATTGTAAATAAAAAATCTGGTGCGGTGTGCGCATCACACAACTTTCCCTTACCGTCCTATATTCCTATAATCTTTTTAATATAATTTTTAAGAGTTAACATAAACAATACTTGAAATAAACTCAGCAGCATCCACTTCTTCACATCTTCTCCCACTTAAGTACAATAAAACAGTTTTTTAAACTATTTTAGTACAACAATTCTGTACATTATCTATATATTTTAAGTATGTCAAGTTGAAAATATATTTTCAAAGTTTCGGTTTAGTTTCCATGAAAACATTTTTTTTCCATTAAATAATATAAAAGTAGTAATTATTAAGTTAATTTCCGCTTTTGTATTATTAAATTACATTATTACAGACGGTAATAATGTTGACAACAGATCGGCGGATTGATATGAGGAGATTCGGTCGCATCCGTCTCCTTCCGGATGCGCTCGGTTATCCGTCTACGGTCTTGTACTCCTCATAAAATAAGCTTTATCTTTGCTAATACTGGTCCGATTTTGATCCTTTTTTTGTTTTTTAGATAATTAATAACCTTTTATACAATTCTATACATAATTTACTATAAATTGCATTATTTTTAAGTTAAACACAAATAAAATATTCTTTTCGTCATAACTTTTTCCCTGCATTTCCTCGGTGATTTATTAAATAAAAAGTTAAAAGCCTTTATGAAGAATAATTTAGGCAAGTTTCATCAAAATCGTTAGAGCCGTTTTCGAGAAAATTGTAAAAAAGTTTAAAATCGATTATATAAAGTGGCACTTCCGGTTAGTCGATTTTGACGAAAAAGTTGCTGTAACATACCTACCTTAAATAAGTTATTTCAGTATCGTACAACTTTTCGTTTTTGAGCTAGGCTGTTCACATGCACACAGACACACTGACTCACAGGCACACAGACCATTTTGCGAGACTTGGTTATTTGGACTCAGGGTTATTAAAACCCTGTATTTCCGTAGAAAACTCGAATTCGAAAATTTTCACGATCGCAATACTTCCCCTTAATATATACTTCGTATGTAGGTAAGGGAAAGTAAAAAACCACCACTTTGTATATCATCGTGATTCTAAGATATATTCTAAAGTAATAATTAAGATGTTCAACTTTTCTTTTAAATCATTTAAAGTTCTTCATTTTATTGTTGAGTATTATAATCAGCCAAATTTAAGATCAATGGGTTATTTAGACACGTATGCACAAGAAAAAAAAAAGGAAATTATATAATTAGAAATGAAACGAAAAAATTAGAACAATAATATCAAAATAAAAACATTTGATAAGCAGCTATACTTATTTACAATATTTGTATTCAGCCTGAAGATTTCTGAACATGCTTCTCACCAAGCAGGGCTCCAGAAAATTCTAGGGCTCCTCTCTCGCTGCTACACTGATATCAAAAGCCATTGGAGGCTGACTGATTTCGCTAATGGGCAATTATATTTTAAAAGCTTGCTTTATTCACCTCTTCAACTATAAGAATATTTATATGAAACCATTTTCTATACCTGAGTCACATTTTAAACCAAACCTGTCCCATTACCAATTGAAACAGATTCCCATTCTTCAATTCCTTAATTCCCGTTTTAGATTTCTTCATAATAAAGGTGCTAATTACACGAAATTCAAGACTTAACTAACCGCTTCATCCAGTATATTCCACTAAATTCTCAAGGAAAGAGAATGATTAAATACTTTATAGGATTAAAAAGGGAAAACTTACAGATGTTGTTTAAGCAATAGTAATTAATAATTTTAATGTATTTTAGTGTTTTAATCTGAATTTTAAAAAGTATATCAAGCATTTCATAGCTAAAAAAAAAATTAGTTGATTTAAAGTTATCTGAAGGCAATTTTTTCACATTTCACCAACATCAAACATTTTAATTTAAAAATTACAGAGCAACAATTAACAAATATGTCTTTTTTTAAAAAGTATCAGATTAAACGTGTAAAAGCTAGAGCTTGTAAGTGATGGATGTTTAGGGTAAAGTATCACGAAAATGAATAATTTCTAATTTGGTTTTGTTCCAGAAAGATTTAATAATTTACTAAGGCATTAGAGCAGAGAAATCTTCGAATATAAGAAATATTCCAAATTCAGAGTTCAATGTGACAATGAAAAATATGGGACCTTCCTTGCTAAATAGAATTTGCCTTTTTAATTTATCATTAACGGACGAGCTTATATTATTAATAATATCACATGCAAGGAAAGGTATACTGTAAAATGTAAGTATATATATGATATGTATATATATATATATATATATATATATATATATATATATATATATATATATATATATGTGTGTGTGTGTAGGTACTACTATATAAATATGCATGTAAGTTCTCATTTCATACACAGGTTTTAGTGTTTTGGTTTCCACGTTGTATATTTTCCATTAGTATATTGTAATAGAGGCTTGTAGAAGTGGGACAGGATGGAAACATCGAGCACAAAGGAGTGCCTCAGATAATGCTGGTCTGATAGCTACGACTAGTACACCATCAACTATTGTCAAATGGAATAATTTAACGATAGGCTAGCAAACAGACCGAAGTTATTCCACATTAATTTTTGTGTCCTCATTATTTTTATATATAGAGTATGTCTAAAGTCCAGAATTTCGAACCCTGGTTTTTCCTCTGATTTTCTGTTTATTGGAAGGGTTTTATATATAAGGGCTACATATAGAACACCGATTAATTGTAATAGCATGGACCGGCTTTATTTCAATTACGTTTACCAGGAAGAATCTGACATTTTTGTAACAATGGAAATCCAATTTTATGATTGGGTTTTCTGCTTTGAGAGGACCTGTGTCATTTAAATATATGACGAGAAAAGAACGTCTAGATTGCGCCAACCGATACGGGGAACGGCCTTTCACTCTTGATAATAATCACCAATACCTGTGCCTGTATGAACTATAATTACAAACTAAATCCTTGTGACGTGTCGGATTTGATTATTTATGCCTCCAGTATCATGGTGGTGTTTATAGTTTCCAACCTTCCGATCTCATTACCATGCTCCGCTGCCTCTCGAATATCTCTTAATGGTGACAGCCAATGAATGTTTCGGTTCCGTCTTAAATGCGTCTATAATAAAGTGTTGTCTTGTGTAATCATTTCCTGAAATTTTATTTTATGAAATATAATTCGTATTTACGATATCAGTATGTAATTCTTGATACAATGTGATTATTCATTTGTTCTTACGAAAAAATCATACTTTGTATTTGTATCTTTAAGACAGTGACAATCAACGATTTAGATGATGAGAGAGGGCATTATTAGAAATATTTATTCAATGATGAATATTGAATAATTTATTTTCTTTATGGATTCGTGAAGAGAAATCTTCCAATTTTAAATTCCTTTATTGAATTTGCATTTGTTGCTGAAAAATTTTCGGAGCATGTTTCCCATCTTCAGTTCTCTTCATACAAAATATGTCATAATATATATGATATCTAAGTATATCTAAGTATATATATATATATATATATATATATATATATATATATATATATATATATATACATATTTAAAAAAATAACATTAAAAAAAATATATCTTAATACCCTAGTTTAGAAACTAGAAAGGATGATAGAAAATTTCCGGGAACGTATTCGACAATGAGTAGTCAATAAAGGCCGACTTTTAGAAGATTTAATTTTTAAAATCCAAATAAATAAACCTTTTTTTAATGGAATTTCTTTTAAATTAAATATTTTTTTTTGCTAGAGACATTAGTATTTTTTTTTTTTTACAGCCCGTCAAAAATTGTCAGTTATTTCTCTCTTACACTGATAATTTTATAATTTATAATTTTGATAATTATACAACTACTAGTTCCCCTTTAACCATAACCCGCATTTCATAATAATCATCGACCAAAGATTTATACACGAAGAGATCGATGATGAGTAATTTACTGTATTAGGTATATGATAAGTACACCAAATAAATAATTAGGAAATCATGTAATTTTGGTTTATTATTTTCAATAATGAACCTTTGTAGTCTTCCGCGAAAAAATAAATTGTATTCCCTCTCCTCTCAAAATGATGTATAACGTTCCACGATACATGGAATCGAATAATTAAAAAAAAAATCTATCCGCCGTCCACTGTACGCTTCTTTTCTCCGAGACTACCGGGTTTATTTTTTCAGATTTGGCACTAAATACCCAAGGATGATCCTCGTAACCTTGACATTACCACCCACCATTCAGTTTTAAAAGGGTGGCCGATGTGCATTCGGCCTTTTATAAAGATAGATAATGTAAAGTGTTAAGTAATCATTATTAAGACTTTTAAAAAAAAAAAATCCAAATATATATAAATTTTTTTATAATCATATATATATAAACTATTTGAAAATAATAAACCTCATTGTAATGATTTATAACGTTTTCTATTATTAGACAAGCCGACGACCAAAACATGTGAGCCTTCCGCAGGGCGAAAAATAAATTAGAGTTTAAGAGATAAAGATATAGCCAAAGTAAAATAACATAATAAAATTGCAATAGAGATAAAAGCTATAATAAAAACGATGAAATAAATAATCGTTATGCAGTCAGAATAGTATATTGTTTATTGTGCAAGCCAACGTTTCGGCTCAATCCCGAGTTCTGTCATCATTTCGAACTAAAATTGCCTTATGATGGCTCACATGATTGAGCCGAGTCGTCGGCTTGTACAATAAAAAATATAATATTTTGACTGCATTCCGATTATATATTTCATTATAGTAACTTCACAGTCGGTTAAGCGCATTAATTATAAAATTAAGAAAAAAGTAAAAAGAAAAATTTAAGAATGATAGAAAACAAAACAGAAGATGCAGTAACAAAAGTATTAAATTAAAAAATTGTAAATGGAACAAAAAGAAGACAAATAATAGCCATAGGAAGAACAATAAAGTAAAATAAAATAATAGATAATTGCAATGAGAAGATTCTAATCATGTAACTTCGGTCACTTTACTTATAACTACTCATACATATCTGATTTATTTATAACCTCTGAGATGTTTGGATCGAATTATCAGCTAGAATAATAATAAAACATTATTTCTTGTGCCTTATAAACGATATTTTATTTATTTTTCTCATTTATAAAAGTATTTACTAGAATCTAAAATTTTGTTTAATGACCGAGCCACGCCTAAAGAATAAATGCATTGATGTTCTAAAATTTCATTTCATGACTGAGCGAAGTCTAGATAATAAGTCAAGAAATATATAATTTTACGGTTCAATATTAAGCCTTACGCCTTGCTAAAATGCAAGCCTATTATGTTATACTAGTATTAATTAATTTTAAAAAATTAACCAGAACATTTTATTTATTTATTTTTTTAAATTTTATTATTACTGATTTCAAATATGGTTTTGGAATGACGCAAACTGGCCCAGACGGCGCTAAGATAGGGCCAACGGAACCGAGCGGCGCTGACCCGTGAGCCATATCGCAGTTCCGCGGTCACACTCTCCGATTTTTACTGACCTAATATGTCCGACTCAGTCCCAACAAAGGAGTGCTCAGATATTTCTCAAAATAGGTCAATGGTTTTCTGATAAATATACAACGATAAATTGTATTGGGAAAGTGCCAAATAATTTCCAAAAACGTATTGAAGATAATATTCTATTTATAGAACTGGAAGTTCTTGGCATTTTTATCTAGATGAGATTGTGATGATTAATTTTTTATCGAAAAAGGATTGGAGAATGTTTTGGGGCTAAGATATTGATGCTGTATAGAATTCATTGCTTTAAAATAATAATGTTATAATATATAATTTTTTTTATACTTATTTTGGAAATTATTTATATACTAACAAGCACTCATGGAAGAATGGAAAGTTGCGTTTTATTGTAAAATGTACCGTGAAAGGAACCACTTACCTTTCCCCGATGTTATGGCCATTTTGGATGTAATGTCAGAATGGCTGAATGAGTTTCGGTAAAAAGAGGCTTACAACGTGCCATTGAATGTAAAAATTCAGAATCAATTGTGAATATAAAACCAGGAAACGGCACGGGGTCTGATAACGAATTGAGAGCTCAGAAGTTTGTTTACTGTAGACAAATATCAAAAGGAAGGGATATAGTCATTACAGGACGTAAAAGGATTACGATTAATTTATATTATAGTTTTCGGCACAACTAATCCTTGTGATAAAAAGCTTTAAAAGTGACTTTATTATTTTATTTCAATAATATTTTCTAATGAGCCAGTAAAGGGTCTAATATAAGATTTATTGTGAAAATGATAAATTCACTGTTCTACTGAATTTTAAAGGTGTCCATACTTCCATGTGCGGTAGTGTTCCTGTTACTGTTACGCAGTTGTACCTGATACTTTTGGTCACATTCAACAACCGTCCGTCCAAAATGTTCCTAGCCTTATATAGAGCAGAGATGTGATAACTGCATCAATCTATTATTTTTAACTGAAACTTCTTGTCCGATGTACCAACAATCAATTAATCAAGTTGTTTTCAACTTTTTGTAGTAATGAGACATCGAAATGTGATATATCAGGATTCAAATTTTTAAAAGTGGCATTCTATGTCGTCTTCTAGGCACTCTTCCGGTATATTTAAGAAATAAATATTTAAAGATGATATTTCAGGAAAAGAAGTGATACGATTTTAATTCTGATAAAAGTAAAAATATATCTTTTATTTTTTAATTAATTTTATGCCAGAGGTCAACAAAAAACAATAAAAAATGTTAAAGTACATCAACAAACCAGATAAAACAAAACAAAAGTCAAACTCAAACTCAACATGCTTTATTTGGATTAGATATAGGTTTCGTTAAACTCTGTTAAGAAAAATTTTGTCTTAAAAAACTATGCATTCCTAACGAATATGAAATAAAATTTCATCAGACAGCATTTCGGCAGTTCAAGGAATTAAGAAAGCATACAAATAGAAAACGAAGACTACGACATTGCCTCAAGAGTTAAATTTAGCGCATCGAATGATCTACCGGTAAGCTCCAAATCATTAGCGAATCTAAAGACATGAACTGTCTTGTTACACCTGTTTTTTGTAAACCTGCCTTTCAAATTCTCATTTCATTAAGAATACGAAAAAATATCCGAATATAAATTATACAATAACATAATTCAATTTTGCAACAAAAAAAAAATTATATTTCTTAGTGATTTTTCTTCAGTAAAGTCGCTATTTCAAAAACATTTTCGTCACTAAGTAATAGGTCTCCTTATTTCAGCTATTGTTTATTCTTGTATCATAGGCCATGGTATCATGAGGCCCTCTAAAAATTTTGACTGATTTGGATTAATATTTTGGGGTAGCTGACTAAGGTGGCAGGACTCGAACTAGTTCAAGACAAACTTACGAATTCGAGATTTGTGATATATTTTATAAAACATGTTCTTCATCTTTGCTTTATAATAAGTTACATATCAGAACTGTTTTCAGTACTATATAATAATTTATCGGAATGGTTTAATTATTGAAATACATCATAATTAAGTTAAGCTCATTTTTGTGATTATTATGATACTTTTTCAATTTCTGCTTCGGCAATTTCTGAGCTCATATTATTGTTTTGTTTGATGAAGACTCATAATAGTTATAACCTTTTTTATGGAAGGACAATACATTATGTACACGGGCAAGGATTCTAAGAAGTAAATATCTCAATCTGTTCACAGAAGATACACGAATAAGTCTTAATTACAAAAGTTAAACTTAAGCTCTGAACAGAAGTTCATTTAATCTATTTAAAACTCCAATACCTATCGTCAGTAAAACGTAATTATATTGGAGTGAGAGACAGACACATTTTACCGGATCAATAACATTTTTCCCGAATATTGAAAAGGATTAGAATTTTATTAGAGTGAGAGATTGAGAGGAACAGAACTGGTAAATATTTGAGCCCAAGGAAAAACCTAATTTAGATCAAATGAATCTCCTGTCAACTAAGCTGTATTATGACATTAAAATTCATAAGGCAGGCCTGCCATTAAGATTCGTCGGAGGATAAGTAAATAGATTCCTCATCGATTTTATCCCCCATTAACAGCCTCGGTTGATAAACATTTTTAGGAATTGACTCTCCTCGGATTTTTTCTTAGTCTGGCAGAATTACAGCTAATGATTCCATATTTCAATATTTCAATGAGAAAGCTTGACCAAAGTGGTAACCAACGAATTTAAATATTAAACATTAATATGTCCCGAAGTTTCACCCGAGTTAAAATTTTATTGACCCCTAAAAAACAAAATCAATTTTTAAATAATTTAAATAATAGCCTATAATTCAGTTTAATTTGTTGCTGGCATTTTCAAGGGGCAGGATCAATATTTATTTTAATTAATTAAAAATTAAATTATTGTTTATTAAATTAATAACTGTACTAGTTTTAATAATGAATTTTCACGAAAGTTTTAAAATATTGGAATTATATTAATACCTTGAAAGGAGTGTTACGTATTTTATCTGGTCTTATCAGATAGATTTTTAAGATCTTCAACTTAACCGTACATTTTATAACAACCTTGAAGTAATCAATATTCTGAACGGTTTTGAATATCCCCAATTCCTATCCTCCACCATAACAAATACCCTACCCGTAAGTATTTTAGGAATGCATAAAGGAGCGTAGTTTTTAATATCAAGAATGTCACGATTGTCGTTTCTCAAAAATAAGGCATATTGTTTAATTGGATGAATATTTTGGTCAAATTTAAAAATCTGAACAAATGTCCGTTTTGAATGACTCTCTAAAAAATTCGGTGCACGGCTAAACATATCGGCACAGTGCAAAAAAATTGGAGGCAGATCGTCACCTTATCCTGAAGGGGCTTGTCGATAACCGTTGTAATAGCCAGTTTTTTTTATAATCGATACCAATTCTGGAATAAGTAAATCTTCAAATATATAGAAAACTAATTGTCAAAAATAAGTCTTTTTTGAGCAAGCAGTTTTAGGACCAATAGCAATACCATTTTTTATTCACAACTAAGTTTGGTTTGTTTGGACGGACAGCATTAATAAAAACATGTACTGGATATGCTGTAGCTAGCAAAAATATGTTTCCAACATCTCTAATATCGTGCTATATAAATATAAATATAAATATATTAAATATAAATATTATAATATTATAATATTATAATATATTAAATATAAATATATCGTGCTATATAAATATAGTGCTAAATATTTATTTAGTAATAAATCACATTATAATAAAAATTCAAAAATTTGTAAAAAAAAAAGAGTATCAGGTAATAAACGACCTTATTATCGGTACCAGGCACTGTGTAAAGTTTAATTACCTACCCGATACTGAGAGAAACCCGTAGCTCGTCATTACTCAGTGCCGGTGAAATCTGTTAGCCGGCGCAACACTACTGTGCATTCAATGTTACAAGAAGGAAATGAGGTAAAACACTAAGAGCAGCCTACCATCTGCTACCGTCAGGTTTGACAGCTGGATCCTGAATATCTGTATATAGTTATTTGCTTTCGTAAGCTTGCCTTCTCTGTACTAGACCGCTTGCCGCGCCTAGAGCGCGTCACCTCAGCCGCTGTCTCCAACTCTCTTATCTCTCCTGGCTCGACTCTTCCCCTAGACTGCTAGGAACACTCTTGAATGAACTTGTTGCACTGATTCCACCTTCCAAGCTTGACTGACTCTCTTTCTTGTCTCCTCCAAGTTCTCTCTCCCCCCTTCTTCTTTCTTGAAAAATATATTTTTCAGACATTTTGTCCCCCTCTTCTTTTGGACCTTCTTAATGGCCGACCTGATAAGAATTTTCGATAGGGGCGTTCCCTTATAGGAAACTTGAGGAGTCTTCCAATTCTTTTTGAAGGTGGTTCTCTTGTCCAATTCTTGTCGGCGTTACAATCAGTTTCATGATACTTTTAAGCAGGGTTCTCTGCCATAACTTTAAGGCTGCTGAGCCGCTTGCCAGTACTTTATTGGATGTAATATGGTGCCTGCTGAAAAGGGATCAACGCTTCTAGATCATAGTCTGTTTATGACTGCTGGTATGCTCAGGTACTTTTTGATAAAAATAGCATGTAGAACTACCATAGGGCAACTACTTCACTCAATCATGATTTACTTATTATTTTGTAAATAAATATATCTCCTTACATCCTTGCACAAAGTAATAACAAAATTCTAGCTGTTAGGCATTATTACATTACTAGTATAATATTATTGTAATATTGTAATATTATCGTGGCCCTCATATAGGAGCAGGTGTTATCATTTTAACTGAGCGAGTTACAATATTATACAGTAGGGGCGCTGCTAACGATATTTCATAAAAAAAGTCCAACAAGTGGCAACTTTTTGATATAAAAACTTATCAAAGTCCATTTACACCTGTAAATTTTTTTAACTTAATTTAATTAATTTAACAAACTTAATTTGATAAAAGTTTTGTTTAAAAAACTTACTCGTGTAAAGCGGCCTTAATATTATTGGCACAAAAAAAAAAAAAAAAAACATTTTCAGCACAATAAAACATTTTTAATAAAAACATTAATCAATATTTCTGATAACTAAAAAGTATAAAATATTTCCAGAAAACTCTTAATGTATTTTTTCAATTCTAACAACAAATTTTAGAAACAAGGATTCGATTTTCAAAACCGAAATAATATCTCAAGTCGTAAATTATCTTTGTGACGAGTTTATGATAAACTTTTACTCCCTGATATGTAATGTACAAGAAGTTTTCGTTTGTGTTTCATTAATAAATAAAAAAATGTTCACCAGAAAAAAAATTTAGCAAATTAATGTTTGTTTTACTTTAATTTTTAAAAATCTTATATTTTTTAATTTAACATTCTGAAGTAGAATAAAAATGAATCAATGAGTTAAGTTTTTTGATGGCTAAAAATATTATCAGTTATTCGGTTGAAATTTACGAAAATTACGATATTATTTTATTACGATACCTTATTTTTTTTTTCTTCCGTTCAGTTCATATGAATTAAACCGTTCAAATTTTATCTCCGTAAGCAATTAATACAATTGCTACATACAATTGTTGTTAATATTTACAAACTGATAATAATTTACTTAATTAATCAAAATACAGTTGTAAGTAAATCAAACGGTGCAATAAATCACAAAGGAGCCCTAAAGTTCACAGGTACTTTTTCTGATAACTTTCAATGAAACTGTAATTATAAACCTAGAGAAAGTTTTAAAGCCACTTTAATAGTCTGGTTGAAGTCTTAGTCTTAATCTACAGGACTTCTCCATGGTTTTAAGTTTAGTCACCTAAACTTCTCAAAATAATTCTTGCTGAAACGAAGTTAGATTAACTGAGTAAGCTAGACTTATAAAGGAGGCTGCTCTTTCAGGGTATTACAACCTGTATTACCCACAAAAGATTATTACAAAATAAACTGTTCATTAAATCCTTAAGGAGTTTTAAGATATAATTTTATAATTAATAATTATTATTATTTTTGGTTACCCGTCCTTCGTACAGAAATGATAACACTGATCTAGGGATGACAAAAACTAGTCGGTAATAACAGATAACCGTTTTTTTCGTATCGAATAATCGATTTTTATAGTGTTTATTTCAAATCTAAAAACCGAGAAAATACGGAGAAAAAACAATTTAAATTAA
Organism: Rhaphigaster nebulosa; assembly: GCA_948150685.1. Lineage (NCBI taxonomy): Eukaryota > Metazoa > Arthropoda > Insecta > Hemiptera > Pentatomidae > Rhaphigaster > Rhaphigaster nebulosa. Next base: position 32,709,530 of record OX411309.1, on the reverse strand, counting down.
ATTTCGTAAAAAAATAAAAAAAACACAATAAAACCTATTGAGCAAAAAATACGAAATAAAAATCCTATCTTCCACCGATCAAGCACCTTGACCTTATACCTCCTTGGTATTGCCAAACCGTTACACGGACTACAACAAAAATTCCGTTATTTGTTTTCCAGTAACGCAGTTGCAGTTTTGAGGTTTACAGATTTTTTTTAGTTTATTATTAATTATTTTATTTCTCTGTTTCATTTTCAGTTATTTCTGAAGTCTATCAGTTTGTTATTTTCTGTAAATTCAACATGTCTCAATCCTTAATGTGGAGAGTTTTTACCAAAATAAGTAACTCAGGGGTAGGCTATACTTTACAGAGCAGCCGCCTGATCAGTGTAGCTGATCTAGCCGAGCTAGCGCTCTCTAACGCCATCTGAGCTAATTAACTGCTTTGAATTAATTTGTAAAATCATATTCATTGGAATTATTAAAACAATTAGTGCTGTCGACTTCCTTCTCCAGACCACCGGAAGTCGACAGCACTAATGATTCCAATGAATACGAGTTTTACGATTGAATACAGAGCAATTAGAACAAATGGCGCTATTGGGGCTACTGCAATTGATAAGGTGGTAGCATTGTCAAGTTGTACCATTATCAGTTATTTCCAGGGTTTTTAACTATTTGTTTAGTCGTGTAAAGCTTGTTATTTCTCGAAGATCAGTGTGTAATTTACTTGAATTAGAAGTCATGCCAAGGACCAGTTGTTTGTAACCAATCCAGTAGCTGATATTTAAGACGTCATAAAAAAAATTATTTAAAGGGAAGTTAATTCATTTAAAATGTTAAAATGGTTATTTGCATCGGTTAAAACCGATCGGTTATAATTGAGCGTAACATAACCGGAATAACCGATAACGGTTTTTTTCACAGTACACCGACACTCCTATACTGGCTATTTTTTATTTAATAGAATATTATTTTTATTTAGAAGAGGCTAGTAAATAATGTATTAGTTATAGCATAACTCTGTTATGCTATAAAGAGCAGTAAGCAAAAGGATTCTATGTGTGGTTTTATTGAAGACCCTCCTGATGACATATGTTGGCCCGTTCCCCTGAGGTATTGTGAAACAAACCATCAAATGATTTGTTGACCACGTACATCTGACGCGAGTACAGTGAGAGAGATGATCAGAGTACAGATGATCAGTAGAGTTTTTAGAACTCTATCTGCGTCTGGTTTCCCTCAAGTACTCTATGTTCTTCTGATAAACGGCTGTGGCAAGCGTAAGAAGGTTATTGATAAGTTATATACAATTTTATTAAGTCCGCCACTTTGCCTCACGATTGTGGACAATAGTTTAATGTTGTAGATTCTTTTTTACAGCTCTAAATAGCAACAATATGAAGTTTGGAATAAATTGGTTCAGTGTTTTTTTTTTTACGAAAAGCTGACAAAACATTTAGGTTTTGATCCTCCGTTATTTTATTTTAAGGGGCGGATGACAATTTGATATTCCTTAACATTTGTTTACGGTATTACATAACAACGAAAATAATGAGCAATCAGTTCAGACGTCTCCACGCGAAATAGGGCGAAAGGTGTGAAAAGTGTTACAGACAGATAATAATTTACATATAATATTTTATTTATAAAGGCAACCCCACACGGTTAACAGTCGGGCAATACTAATGGAGTAAAGAATATCCTGATACTGTGGCATCTATGATTGAGAGGATATTAACAGTATTATTGATTGTGTGGTGTCTTGCATATAATTAATTCAGTATTAAATAGGTAACTGCTAACCTTTCATGAACTTATATACATATATTTTCGCAGATAAATATCTTGCCTTTCCAAGGGACCTATGGGAGAGTACATGCGTCTTGAATAGCCAGAAGAGTCTACTAAGCCTCTCCTACCCAACTCTACTCTCACCTACCCGTGGTAGGCTCTGCAAAAGGTGTGCAACTGTTGACTGAGGTGGTGGTAACCAATATCTGCGGACGACTTGGTCGGTGAACAAAAGAGAGAAAGGATGCTCTCGAAGGGGCAATCCTTCCAGGGTAAGTTCCTGACTCCTCTTTGCTAGCACCGTCATCCCGGGATGACGAGACCCATCATACTTTGTCCAATCGTCCGGAAGAAGAGAATATTAAATTCAGGGAAACATTGCCATGCTCAGATTTGGACGGAATAATCTGTAACAATTAGGATTTACCCTTTGCCACTTGAAAAATACGTTCTTCCACCATAAAAAGGTGCATAAATCAGAACACAGACTACATCATATGCTATTTTATCAACATAAATAAAATAAGAAAATATTTTACTGATGTAAAAGTAATTAGGGGTGCAGTACACTTACTTGAAGTAAGTTACTTCTCCTAGCAGATACCCAGATTGTAAAGCCCATCGGGAGATGGGCCATTCATTGGACCATCGGCTCCTATCAATAGATCTGGAGAAGAACATAGATAAAATGTGGTCAGACATTAGATGTTGTATACTGGAGACAGGTACAGAGGTATGCGCTGTAAGAAATTTCATATGGGAGCAAAGAGAACTGAATGCTGGAATGAAGAAGTAAAATTGAAAAAAAAATATATAGAGATAGAATCGGTAATGAAACCATCAAGGAAGAATTGAATATCCCACTATTGAAAGTGATCCTGGAGAAGTGATAGTTGAGATGGCAGATGAGACCTCATATATGCAGAATGAGGTCGATGTATACATCCACGAAAATTTATGACCAGCCTGTACTAGACTTAGAGAAGACCTCTCAGAAGGCTTAGCTGTAATAGCTATATATTCAGGTTGGGTCAAACGAGGGGAAAAAAGACACTGCAGGAGGAATCCGTCTTGGTAATATCCGTATGAAGGGTAGTAAGAGACTATTCTTCACGATTTTTAAGCAAATCTATGCCTTACGTTTCACAGTACGTCTTTTTGCCAGAGCCGCATCTACAGGAGAGGCAAAGTGCGTACTTGCCCTGGCCGGCAGAATTTAAAATGTGACAAATTTCGAGCGAAATCTTATTTTTGGATTAAGTAAGAAATATTTGTTTCTGGTTAAGTATTATTTCGAACTGTAATATCTACAATGGTCAAAGTTATTTATTTATCCTTTTAACGAAATAAATAATTACACTTTTTTCATTCATTAATTTTTATTGAAAGATCTGATTCAATTTATTTGATAGGTACGGCTATAAAAATATATATAAAAATCACCATTGTACAATAAAACTGATTTTTATTCTTCTTCGCCTACTTGTAGTTGTTTTTCAATGCCTGTATGTAAAAAAAAACATTTAACGTCTGAGACAAAACATTTACAATCCAAAAAAATTAAATGCATCGTAAGGAAAAAAATAAAATACATATGGAAGGTATATTTGGTGTTTCGAGTCACTTACTGACAAGGAATAATTTTTTTAAGATATCCAATCATTCATTCGTGAGACACCAACATTTATTAAGTAAAGGTATCAGATCTTTCATTGAATTTTTTGAAAAAATTCCATTAGGACTAAATGGGTCGTAAAAGCTTTTTTTGTCTCCCACTTTGTGAAAATGGACGTATTTTTAGACTCAAATTGAAAAATATGGCCCCTATTCGTTTTGGTAGAGGCTTCCAGGGGTAATAATATATAAAATGACGACTGCAATTATTTACATAGAAATTACTTATAATTTCCTTATTTCCTTTTGTAATATATTATATAAATAATAGAATAATTGGGAAATGATTTTAGTTGTTAAATTAGATTCATATTACATACTTGGCAATCTAGAAAACTACAAAACAGAAAAACTATATATATATATATAGGTAGACAATAATTGATGAAAAAAATTATCCGTCTTACTTCAACTGCCATAGTTCAGTATAAAAGTTATTAATATTGAAATGGATACTTTTTAAACGGAAATAGTGATGGCTGTTAAATGCGTCAGTTGATTATTATTTAAGTTACAGAAAGTTATTGTTATCCCCATGCGCTCTAAAATAATCTTCCTTATGCCCTTTACATATATTTCTACATGTACATTAAATTAGATTTCCCCAACATTTTTTTCTGATAATCTTAAATGTTCCATCTTAGGAAGTCAATGATGTAAAAATGAACCGTTTCTTTCCATTTTTTTTTTTTACAATCAAGACTTCAACTTCTGCAGTTTATCTAGTATTTCTCATCTTTATCATCGACATTGATAATTCTCGATATACTGTTTTTGCAGTCACATATTACTGAACTGATCTGTTGGTACTCTTCAGTCTCTTCTTGTCCATTATTTCTTCCAGAATTGGACAAAATTTATCTATAGATAATAGATAATAGATGAAACTGATGAAATAATCCGTTATTCGATGTGTCGAATAAACATAAATAAATAAATAAGTAAATAAACGAGAGTAAATAACGAATAATCCATTTTTAAAAAAATGATTCATGGCATATAAATACTAAAGATTTTAAGGTCACGTGTTCAAGTATCGATTTATTTCAACTTTTCTGATTTATTCGATATTGTCCAGCATTAAGTTTTTGGAGACGCAATATTTTAAAATACAATCGATTTTAAGACCCTTCACTCACATATCGATTTATTTGTACTTTTTGTTAGATATTGAGGTCCACTAATATATTATCCGGGTCGCTGTATTTGAAGATACGATCGATTGTAATACCTCGCGTTCGTATATCGATGTATTTAAACATTTAAGATTTCTTCGATATCGACGTCCATTTATATGATTTCAGAGTCTCAGTTTTGAAAAATACAACCGATTATAAAATTCCGCGTTCACATATCGATTAATTTTAACTTTTCTGATTTCTTCGGTATTGAGTTCCAGCTTCATGTAACACAGTACTTGAAAATACTATCGATCTTAAGATCCAACATTACCGAAAGCCCAATAATGCACCTTAATATCAAAGAAATCCGCCAAATCTTAAAATCGGTCGTATTTTCAAAAACTGTGACCCCGAAATAATAATAAAGCCTCGATATGGAAGAAATCAGAATAGTTTAAGTAAATCGTTAAGTGAGTGCGGAATCTTAAAACCGATTGCATTGTAAGAAACTGCGACCCCAAAATCATAATAGTTGACCTCAATATCGAAAAAATCAGAAAAGCGTAAAAAAATCTATATGTGAGGGCGGAATCTTAAAATCGATTGCGTTTTAAAAAACTGCGACACCGAAAACTTAGTAGTGGGCCTCAATATCGAAGAAATCAGAAATGCTAAAATAAGTCGATACTTAATACTCATTTAAAATAACTCCGTATGCTTTGGTTTGTTATTTAAAATAATGAATCTATGTAATCAAAGTGCCAAACACCCTTGTTTTAACAACCCCTTTTTTAATACTGAATTAATTAATAGCCTTGGAATACTCTCGGGTAATGAAAGGAATTATTATATATATCGTATATTGTACATCATATTTGTTCAAATTGTATGTGAAATAGACTTGATGAACGGATGATAATAAAAAGCACAAAAAAAACTGTAATCGACAAAGAAAAAAAATATATTACACCTTCCTCCCCTTAAAATTTGAAGTTTCTAGTAACCAGTAACGAAAAAACAAATGACGAAGAACTTCAAGTTTATTCGAATAACAGACGATTTGTTCAAAGATGAAACTGTCATTCGAATAACAAACAAAAATTCATCCATCATCCGAATAAAAATGTATTCAATATATTCCCAACTCTAAAAAACATTTTTTGTTTTTTTTAAACAAAGAATTACTAACCGTTTCTGAGAAAATATTAACTATAAGAGATAACGTTGCGAACAAGACTAGGAGCGGGTACCGCTATCAAGCTTGATGTAGGGCAGGGCCATAGTTCTGTTATCTAGTGCGGGCCAACAACTGTAGATTATGTTCGGCTATCGATTGTGGTTGGCGGTTCGATTGTGCAGCGATGTCTACATTATCTAATTGTTAATAGATCTAAATAATAGTTTAACATAGATCAGAATGAGAACATTATTTTATGACACAATGAATAACATGTACATTTAAAAAAAAATGATCAAAATTAAAATAACTTATAGAGAATATCTTAATTAGTCTCAGATGACGAAGTTAAAGAGAGAACTAATAATAAAATTTACAATTGACAAAAATAAATAAAACCATTTTTAATGCACTTTTTGACGATAAAGAAATGTTTTTTTTTCTAGAAACTTGGGTTTGTTTTTACATCCCTTCAAAGTTCCAGTTATTTCTATCCCAGCCTACAGTTGTCTATACCACCAATTGAGTCCTTGTTCTTCCAGTCTATTATATTAATCAAATGTTATTTTTCTTGACCAAATTTCAAGTATTTGGGTGCTCATCTCAATGAATCTGGATACGCAGAAGAGTTGAGGCAACGAATTTGAGCAGCGGGACGAATGCTCAGGGCTGTCCGGCGAGGCTTCCTCAACCGCAGAGAAGTTTCTAAGACAAAAATTCCCTACGACGTTCCTTCCCTTCATATCATACTCCTCTGAATTCTGGGTCCTCACTTCCAAACATAGGAGACAAACACGAACAATGTAAATGCGCTACCTGCGGAAAGTCGAAGGAAAGACTAGACGAGACAGAATCGCAACACTAGTAAAGCCCGTGGAAACAATTCTGGAGGAACAAAAGTTAAGATGGTTCGGTCACTTTCTCAGGACGAGCCAAGATAAAGTTGCCAGAAAGACTTACGAGACTCAAGTGAAAGGCAGGAGATCTAGGGGAAGAAGGGATGCGGGAAGCGTTCCAAAGACGGGGATTGGACTGGAGCAGAAGGAGCCCACTGGTGCATGAGAAACTGGTCCAGGCTCTACAAAGTACAACCTAACACTGCGTAAGCGGTAAAAGAGATTTTGGATTATGATGACGTTAATAATTTTTCTACCTATGAGAAAGAGAATATACTCGTATGAAACTGTATTTTAAACAGATATTGTTTAATAAAACAGAACTACTTAAAACAAAAACAAAGGTTAAAATATTTTATTGGACAATCTAATACTAATCTCCGTTTCTTATGAAAATATGTTGAGGTGAGTTAATTTTTTTTTCCACAATATTATAGTATATTATATATATTATTATTATTATAGTATATTATATTAGTATATTATTATAGTATATTATTGAAAATAATAAACCAAAAATATATAGGATTTATTTTACGTACATTTTTGTTTAACGTAAGATTTATTATACCTTAATGACTTTAATTGAACTACCTCACAGGGATTGGTGTAATTAATCTGAACTAAGTTCATTTGCTGTGATTAATGACTCAACTTATAATTATGTCACATATTTTCGGCGGTTCTAAACACGAGAAGTTTTAAAACTTAGTGAACATAGCCATGACTTTGGAAATTACACAGGCGTAACAAGCTGACTGCAGTTTCACTTCAAGGTCTCTATAAAATATATTAACAAAGAGTGTAATATTTTCACGATGAATACAGAACGATATGGTTTATGTTGTGAAATCAAACCTTAAAAGATTTAATTTAATAAAAAATAAAAAAGCCAACTTCAGAAATAACTATTATATCCTACAACCCTATTGGTCCTAAGGGGCAGAATGCACTTGCATATCTACGTAAGCGTATTGATGGGTTACTAGTGAAGCTGACGCTCATGAATGTAGATATAAATGTTGCAGTCGGGTACCATCTATACCCAAACAATCATGAAGACTCTGCTTTACTCAATACATTAATTTACTTTCTGTATGTTTATATGCACAGATGCAAGAAGTTTTTTGTAATTTGATAAGCACAGATAAATGGGACGGAATGCACTTGTAAGACGCCGTAACGTGTACTGGAAGGCATCTTACTACTACACTAAGGTTCAATATTCATGGACGCCAACTACACTAAGCGCCCACCAATGCGCATACGAAGATATGCGAGTGCATTCCGCATAGGGTTTGAACATCGAAAGGAAAATAATCGATATTCGATATTTTGATAAATCGCAAAACCAAATATCGATATCCACCGATAATCGCCAGAAAAATATCGATATATCGAAAGGAAATGGATGAAAAAGCAAAGAAAGTGCATAAAATGAGTATAAAGTGAAACTGTGAAGAAGGTTATGAAATAATATAATGATTATTATTTATAAAACAATATTTTTATTAACCATGAATCATAATAAAAAAAGATAGAAAAGAATTATGCTTCAAAGAAAAAAAATATTATAACATATTTTTATTTTCAAGACTTTTAACCATATTTGATATATTATAGGCTTCTAGCAATTTTTCAATAATAAAATCTTCAAACTTCTCAAATTTATATTTATCTTATAACACATTCGACTATATTGTGCATTCTCGAAACATTCATCTAAAAGCATGTAATTTATTTGATATACACCTCAGTACCATCATCATTTATATAAATCATCAATTTTTCTTTACATAGGATTAATCAACATTATTTGTATGTAAGTCTTATCTACTAATTATTGTTTGGTAATTAAATATTGTTTATTGCTATATTTACTGGTAAAACTCCAGAATGGTAACCCCAACATGGAGGACGTCTAGATTTTTTAGGATCTGGCTGATCTTAAAAATCTAGACCTAGACAGACCTCCGCCATTTTGGGGTTACGATTCTGGAGTTTTACCGAATAAAGGAAATTGTTAAAATGAAATACAGTAGAATCTCGATAATTCGTATGGTCATGGGTTCGAAAGGTAAATATGAATTATCAAGATATCCAAATTATCGAGATTTCCAATAATCGGCAGTAAAAATTGGAAATTACAAAATTGTATTAATATGAATGGAAATACAAACGATATAGTTAGATCAACAAAAAAATTCGGTTATTTTCTTAGGATGCAATCCACGAAGACGGATCTCATCGATGGCTTCGTTAAGCATGTTCTGAGCAGAAAATACGTTTACACAAACATCCGATTTTGCTAAGAAATGACATACATGTAGATGCATTATTTCGCCATTTTAGAACTAATCCTCGTACATCAATTTCTTCTTCATCTTCTTTTTTTTACGGAGTCAAAATTTCCTCGTCAGTTAGGATCCAAGCTACTGCAAAACCGTCGTGAAAATAGGCGAAATCTCGAAAAGTCATGGGAGTTCTTAATTTAGGTAGGTGTTTCCCATCCTTGATGCTTTCTAAAAGTTGCATCACTAAATCCTTGTGTTAAATGTCTAAAATCGTTTTATCATGGCCAAGTTTAGAGATTGAAGCTTAGAGGTTGTGCTGTGAGGCAAAAACAAAAGATAAACATCGCTGAGTGATGTGGTACCGTTGTGGGCCGTACAATTATCAATAAACAGTAGAAAATTTTCGCTGTTTTTTATTCCATATCTGTATCCATTCGTTGAAAATTTCACTTATGATACATACATGTTTTTGTGTTTGCACGATAGGCGTTCGGTAAAGTTTTTGTTTATAAAGCACCTTGCCATCCACGAGCGAACTTAATTTTTCAGATCAATCTATGTTGTCGGCTAACAGTATGGTTACAGATATTTTTTACAATTTTATTTAAAGAGAACTGAATAGAAAAAAAAAGGGAGAAGCTGACCGAAATTCATAGAAACCATTCCTCTCTCACTCACTCACCTCTCCTCTTGAAAAGATTAAGAGTTAACCAGATTTTTTAATTGGAAATTTGAATTATAAGGCGTTTACATTACTTGGAAGACAAAAATAAATACGAATTATCGGGGGAACCGGATTGCAGTGTTTTAAACGAAATAAATAGAGAATTTCAAGAGAGCAGAAAATCTACACGAATTACTGGGATATGAATTGTCGAGATTCTACTGTAATATATTTTAGTATATGGTGTGATCGATATATCGTTGTAAAATATCGATATATCGGATGTTAAGATATCGATATAATATATCGGCTTTTCAACTCCGATATATCGCGTGTCGATATTCCAATCCTAATTCCGCACCTAAGGCGAATAGGGTAGTAAGATATGATTGTTATTCCCGTAGTCGGGGTTTTTATTTTTATTAAATTAAGTTTTATTTTAACGTTTTAATTTTTCCAATTATTGGCTATTAATAGATGATCATATGATCATGTGATTATATGATCATGAACTTACAAATTATAATTATATAATTATAATTATATTTTAACGTTTTAATTTTTTTCAATTATTGGCTATTAATAGATGATCATATGATCATATGATTATATGATCATGAACTTACAAATTATATATTAAGAAATATAAAAAAAAAAAAACCGAAAATACTTAAATTATAATGAAATGTTTTTTCATTATTTTTAGGTCACGATGTTTCAAAACATTCATGGGAATCCATTGAGTAATTTGAGCAATCAAACCTAAAAATTGGTCGTGTAGCTCGCTTAAAAAATCGTTAGATACTCTCAAACGGACAGATTAAACACATTTTATACTAAATTTATGTATAATTTTGAGCTCAAAATGTTTCAAAACATTCACGGGGTCACAACGAATAATTTGAGCCATTAAACTTAAAAATTGTTCATCCGTTCGCTCAAAAAATCGTTGGTTACCAGCTAACGGACAAGCTGAATGAATATATAACCCTCCTCGAGGCTTCGCAGTAGTCTGGTAAAAAATGTCGATATTTTTTCTACAGATATTACAAAATATAATTAAAAAAATTTCAACTTAAAAAACTAAACCTAAGTGTACGTTGAATTTATTAAGAACATGCAGTAGAGTATATTCAAAGTTATGCAGAAATAAATACAATTTGTTGAATGTAGAAATTCTTTCTGTTTAATTTAAAATATAATTCATAACAGATTAACTATAAATAGAAGTTTATGAAGGGAAAAGATAATCGATAAAATATAAACCTTCAATAAACAGACAATAGAAGGGATGATTACTCGGCACAAAGCACCCAGAAAGAAATATGACTAGGATTAATGAAATTTTACGGAAGGAAGCACATAAAATAAAACTGTACCTTAGGAAAGCAATTAGACAACTACTTTGTAGTTAATTTTATTGATTTATTAAATGCTTATATTAAATAAATAAATCAGAGGCAAACTGGAGCAAGCCCAACTTTGCTGATTTTGATTTTACTGTCCTATTTACATAATTCTGGCCATATTTTTCGAGTATAAGTATCATAAATAAGCTAAAAGGAATAATAAAATCTGTAGTACGCCTAATACAAAGGTTGAGCACTATCCGCAACAAGGAATGTTCTTCTGAAACTTATTTTTGCTTAATTGTATAACTTAGAAAATGTTACTAATGACACTTTACCTCTGGTATCTGTACAGATCTGTACAGATACTTACTCTGTACTTACAGATCCATTTATCCTATGATATCAGATTAAAATTGAGATAAACAATCTAATAAGAAAAGGTTAAATAAATGATTTAGAAAAAAAGACAAACAAATGTTCTTAAAACTAACCAGCCAAATACAAAATCTGTTTGAACCTCAAGATTTTCAAAGATTCTCAGCCTATGAATGTCAAGGATGAGATCCAATTTCATTTTAGGGAGTCTCAATTGGATTTCAGTTAGATTATAGATTTTTATATTATATTATATTATAGGTGTAGCGTGTTTGTAACTTTGGGGAGGAGGGGGCAGATTGAATTTAGTTAGGGCCCTCCGCCGCGCCAAATTTGTGGTAATTTAGATTTTATATATTTAGTTATACACAAGTAATAAAGTTTTAAATACAGTTCATATATATCGAACATGAAGGTTCCTTGAAAAAAAATTGATAAATGGAAATTTCGATATATAGAAAGATTGCATTTTTTCCACCCTTTTTAGGCTAAAAACAATACAGCTATTTTTTAGGATTAAAGAATTTTCAAAGGCAATTTTTTGGGCTGAATGATAGAATAAAGTCAATTTTTTACGATTTAAGAAAAACAAAACAGAACGATCAATAACACTTCTTTGGAAAATTGTACAAATTACCTCTGTGATTGCAGATTTTTTACAAATTTACATTTATAATCTAATAAGGGCATGTATTAAAAACATACATAAAATTTATTGATTCTTGTTTTCGCGCAAAATAGAACTTCTCTGAATTTCCATTTCCAATTCCAAACCAGGGAAACATTTTTTTTTCTTATTTAAATATTACCCATTCTTATGTACGTCAACTAAGGGCTCTTTTGGATGACAATCGCATTGTATATTTTTTTAAATGGGAATATTAGTTCGATATATTGAAATTTTATTCGATATACAGAATATTTCTAATAAAAATTCATGTTTCCTAACTTCTATTAACTTTTTTATTTATTTCAAGATATAGTATGTTATGGGAGGAAGGCACTACCCCAACCCACCCCGCTCCGATACTCCATCTACGAGAACTATCTTAAATCTAAAATTTCTGTACCATCTAAAACACATCGCACATCCAGAAAGAAGAGGCACAGCTCAAAACATGTTTTTTGTTGTTAGAATGGGCATTATACAAAGGGTAAGTTCTAAATAAAAGCCAACAGGGCATTTCCTATAGTACATATTGCTGGACGATCATCTATTGTGCCTTTTGGTATGGCCAAATATTTGAGGTCTGCCTGCTCTGTGGGATAATAGAGGTCTAATTTTATGTAAGAACTTTTGATTAATGCCTTCAGTCATTCTAGATGTACGATATACTATTACAAGGAGTAAGACACTTAATTTATTTTGTTATAATAAATTCTGTTTTTGATTTCTAATACCATCAAACCATTGAAAGTTAAGCCAGAACAAACACTCCATTAACAACGCAAATTATGTGAATTTGTGTACGAAAAAATTAACTGCACAAAAAATTGGAAATTGTAATAAATAAAAAAATGGCTACTCATTTTAATTATAATTAAGTAAAAAGTATAATTTTAATTGCCAGAGCTAAAATAAATCCAATTGATAAAAGATTTTATAAAGCTCTAACTTTTATTTAGCTGCTATGATTTTTATTTGTTTATGTCCATTCAAAAGTTGTGCCCTTGTTAAATTATAAAACCAATTGTTTTTTTAATTAAAAATTTCATTAGCTTGTTAGAGTAGGTACAGAATACAACATGAATGGTTATATAAACTAAAAGCTTTTTTTTTCTGTTTTTATTTCCGTTCGACGGACTAATTACTAGCTTATTTCCTCAAGAAACCTTTCTCAGAAAAGAAATATTTTAGTGAAGGAACACGGCAGTTGTTTCGGGAATAATTATTTTTATATTAAATATACCCATTTTCGGAGCCAGTTTTCTGAATGGGCGTTGGGATTTTAAATTTTTTATCGGAACGATAATGTCAACTGGAACGATTTTGGAACATTTTTTCTTGTCCGGGATAAAGGGAACAATTTTGATAGAAAAAAAACTTTATTCTAGGACTAGACCCCTAAAAAAATAACATACTTGTACATAATATTAAAACCATATCGGGCCAAAAGACTAAAATAATATTGTTTTAATAAAAAACAATACATTATCTTCAAGAAATATAAAAGTAACAACAAAAAATTCTGGCAAAAATATGTAAATTTTTACTAATAAATAAAAAAAGCGAAAAAAAATAATAATAAAGAAATATATATATATATATATATATATATATATATATATATATGTGTGTGTGTGTGTGTGTGTGTGTGTGTGTGTGTGTGTGTGTGTGTGTGTGTGTTGACTACATTTCAAAAGTAAAAGTTAAGCATTTAAAACAATCATTAACTTAAGAAAAATATATTTTATTAATTAAAATTCGCAAATTAGTTAGCGTCTGTTTGGGATGTGATAAGATGTTAGAAAAGAACGGATTTGAATGAAGACAGGGAAGAAGCATGGCGGATATTTGAAGGGAGGGATTTCCAGAGTGGAGCTCTCCGATGCTTTGGTTCTGTGATTTAGACCTCAGAAACGCAAGTTTTCTGTAACTGGACTGAGGATTCAAATCGTAGATGATTGTAGATATCGGAAAGGTGGTGGGAGTTGATGGTTTGATACAGGAAAAATCCGACGAATATACTTCTTTATAGTTTAAATATTTCTTGAGTACAGGTGTATTAACCTGTTTTAATAAACCAAAAGTCGCAACTGAAGTAATACTGTTATCGCTCTGCACTGATTCTGTAATCGTAGTGGTATTAACTCACGTTCTGCTCAGAAACTTGGTAAACATTGATTTTATACTAAGGTGAACAATGTTACAATAACTATGAATGATTTTTGAGTGATTCTTGATTAACTTTTAATAGTGAGAACTTTTAATTTGAGAAGAAGTGACTGATTCGCAATATTTGAAGAGGCATACCCTCCAGAAGCGTCAACGAAACGCTGCGCCGGGCTCTGCTGGGAATTCACCGAATAAAAAGAAGAATAGAAAAGTAAAATTTAACCAAACTTCAACACCCGCAGTAAATCTGCAGTACCTAAGAAAATAGAATTGACCTCAGCAGTTCCTACCATAACATCAAGCAAAAAGTTTGCAGTCCTAAATAATACAACCGATTCGACCACTCACCGGCAGCTCTCTGATCCAGAGCCACCTCCAATATTTGTAACCAATATCCAAGACTTTACGGAGTTCGGTCATGAAATTGCAAATTTAATAGGGCAATCAAATTTCAAATGTTTTTCCCGATTAAAGGACTTTAAAATCAACGCAACGAATAAAGACAACTATAAAAAATTAGTCAACCATTGGACAGAAAATAATTATGATTTCCATTGCTTTCAATTAAAAGAAGAAAAAGCATACAGAGTCGTCTTGAGGGGTCTTCATACCATCACCCCCTCTACCGCTGTCAAGAAGGATCTAGAAGAGTTAAGGCACAATGTGAGAAGCATTTCAAACGTGTTTCACCCTACTGAAAGATATCCACTGCCACTATTTTTTGTTGACCTTGAGCCAGTACTAAATAATGCAGAAATATTTCTTGTAAATAGGCTAGTATACTCGTGTATACGTTTCGAAGAGTCAAGGCAGAGAGCAGAAATTGTTCAGTGCACTAAATGTCAAAGTCTAGGTCATACCAAAGCCTACTGTCATTATCAGGCCAGGTGTGTTAAATGTGCAGGCCCTCATGCGTCTGACACTTGCCAGAAGCCTCGGGATACCCCAGCGAAATGTGTTTTATGCAGTGAAAGCCACCCTGCAAATTAAAGAGGTGCATTGTTAATAAAAACATTCAACGAGAAAAAGTTCTTGTTGCAAGAAATTTGCAAAGGACTGTAATTCTTGAAGACCAAATGCCTGGCCCTTCAACGAGGAATGATCCTGTGACCCTGAGAACTCCGTTAATCAATGAAGAACGATGACAGATGAGCTCCAAGAGCAGAATAACAACATATTCCAACGTCACCACAAGACAGCTGACTCGACCACAGGCGCCTCAAGCCTTCTTAAATCAGCCTCAGATCTCCCATTCTCAACCCCAGATACCACATCCTCATCCTCAGACCTCCCATTCTCAACCCCAGACCTCCTATTCTCAACCCCAGACCTCTCATCCTCAGCCTCACATCTCCCATTCTCAGTCATAGTCCTCGTATCCTCAACCTCAGACCTCCCATCCTCAGTCTAAAATATCTAGAAATGGAATTTCATCCAAAAAAAGCATCCCCAAGAGTGAAATTACCGCCGCAGATTCCACTACCTTATTATCCCAAACATCCTGATCTATTCCAGTCGCCCTATCCTCCACAAGAAGTTCCATTAAATTTGGAACCCACACAACGATCCCAAATGAGGGTTCAACCTCCACCAGGGCATATTAATTCTCCACATCACGACCCTGCCTTTTACTCCTATCCTAGCCAAAACCCTTTCATCCTTCCTTCGTGACCTTCAAGATACGATAGTACCTCTCATCACACTACTTACCAGAGTCCTAACTGAAATCTCGCTCAATATCTCACGATAAGCAATAAGACCCTATTATTTCGTGGAATGCAAATGGCCTACAGAATCACAGAGACAAACTTGACATATTCTTCTAAGTAAATGTCATCGACATTATTCTAGTTACTGAAACATATTTCACGACGCGTTCTTTCATTTACTACATTCAGATACATTACATACAGATCAGATCACCCAGACAACACATCCCACGTAGGTTCTTGCATCCTTATTCACAAATCCCTATCTCACTCCCTGATTCCCTCCACTCTAAGTGACACCATTCAATCAACCTCAATTACCTTATTATCAGCTGTATAGTGCCCTCCTGCGAATTTCCTTTCCTATAACCACCTTGATTCCTTATTCCGATCCCTTGATCCGCGCTTCGTAGCTGGACGAAAATTCAACGCCAAAGACCATCGATGGGGATGTCGAAGGTCCATTACCCGTGGCAGAGTTTTTTCTTGAATCACAACCTTCAATAGTTATTCCATCCTCTCTCCCATGAATCCTACTTATTGGCCAACATCCCTTAAAAAACGTCCTGATATCCTTGATATATTCATTACTTCCCAGATATGTTCCTTCCAATCCACAATAAAATCCATATATGACCTATCCTCAGATCATAGTCCGGTTCTGTTTCTCTTGTATTCAAATCCTATCCCGAAACCCTCTCCTCCTTCTCTGATTAAAGGACAAGTAAATTGGGAAAATTTTCGGTACGATCTAGAAAACAAAATGGACTTAAAAATTCCTTTAAAAACTAAACAACAGATTGTTTCCGATATTTCAATAGAAACCACTATCTACAGTAACAATTTACACCACAAAATTAGAAATGCCCATGCAACCAACTTGTCACATCATATTCTCATTTTATTAACTGAAAAAGGTCGAGCAAAAGCGAAGTGGCATAGGACAAGATATCCATCAGACAAAATTCGTTATACAAAACTGACCAACAAATTAAAAATAGAAATCAGAAAATTTCCAGAACTTTACAGAGAACCTAACTACTAACCATAAATCATTATGGACAACTAAGCAAAGCTACTGAATTCCAAAACCTCTAATCTTCCCCTTCTCTATGAATCTCAAACCTGGTCTAGATCAGATGAGGAAAATCCCAAATATTCGGCGAACACCTTTTTAAAATTTTTAATCCTCATCCTGATATTCTTAACCCAGCTCATCTTGAGCATGTTGAGACAGAACTAACTATTCCACTTCAGATGTCCCTTCCTCCTAAAGCGATTCATCCTTCCGAAATAATTAACATCATTCAGAAATTACCTTCCAAAAAAACTTCTGGCAATGATCTCATCACATCACAAATCCTAAAACAGCTCCCTCGAAAATCTCTCCTATATATACAATGCTTCACTCCGATCCACCTATTTCCCTGACGCATGGTAACTGTTAATTATAAAAATGATACCGAAACCCAAAAAAACACCTAAATGCCCATCCTACTATCGTCCTATTTCCCTCTTGCCCATTATGGATAAAATCCTAGAAAAACTCCTATTAAAGAGACTGCACCCAATCCTAGATATAAATCAAGTGATTCCTGACCATCAGTTTGGATTTCGAACATCCCATGCTACTATTCAGCAGTGTCATCGTGTGGTGTATGTTATATCCTCCACATTGGAGCGCTGAATGTACTGCACGGGAGCCTTTCTCGATATAGAACAAAATTAATACTATCTCAAGGTAGTATCCTTAGCCCCATCCTTTACCGGTGTATACAGCTGATATCCCAACCCCACTATCCTCACTACGCTGATGACACATGTGTGATATCTGTGAACAATGACCAATTTGCCGCATCTCAAACCCTGCATTCACACATCACAGCCATTGAAGAATGGCGCCAAAATTGGAGAATTAAAATAAATCCCAACAAATCTCATCAAATCACCTTTACCCTACGTCGTAAACCCACTACTGCCTGTCCTACAGTATCGTTTAATAATATACCATTTATCCCTGTCCAAAAGATCCGCTACCTAGGACCATTTTGATAAACGCCTTACATGAAACCCTCATACAAGACTGAAACGACAAGAAATTGCTCGTTGATACCGATTACTACAACACTTACATGACCAACGCTCCAAATTACCAATTTACAACAAAAAGCTCATTTACATCACCACTATCAGGCCTATTTGGACATACGGGATAGAGATTTGGGGTACGACTAAACCATCAAATTCCTTCCGGATCCAATCCTTACAATCAAAAATCCTTCGAAAAATCCTTAACGTTCCTTATTTTGTCACAAATAACATTACCCACAAAGACCTCAATATCCCATTTGTTGCAGATTTAGCTCGAAATAGATATACCTCCTTTAATTCCAAACTCCTTACCCACACCAACTCTCTTGTTCGTAGCCTTTCATCCTTATGTATTCCTGATAATCCTTCGAGGCGTCTAAAAAGTAGATGTTATACTCTTGATATATATATATATATATATATATATATATATATATATATATATATATATACATATACTTGTTGTATGATTGTAATACAGTTGTAAATTTCAATAAATAAAAAAATATTGCTAATGTAGAATTCATGGATAGATTCAAATAAATTCAAACAAGTTTCTAAAGGAGATTGTCGAGGTTAGAGCGATAGAAGGTATCAGAAGGCCTCGTGAACAATGCGCATCCAAAATGTGATAATGGGATAAGAATGTGAAATTGAGAAAAGGCTGAGACAGGATGATCGGAGATTTGGAGGACCAACGAACGAACCACGTTCGATTAGGGAGCTAAATGTATTAAACGGAGAGTATTTGCCTACAAACTTTGTAGAAGGAAGGGGTACTGCCTAGAGGTATTAGTCCACAGAGAATGTATCCACAAGCGGAGTTTAGTCCACAGCTAATTGGCATTCTGAGAAATCAGATTCCAATAGAATCAATGTAGGGTTAGGATCCTAAACGGTCTCACGGATCCGAAATTCGAGTGGGTTGGATTGTATCAATCGGATACTTTGTATCAGATACTAAAGCAGTAGATCCAGATGCTCGCGTTGAAACAGATACGGCTTTGGCAACACATACGTATCTGATACAGAAGTATCTGTATCTATTGTATTCAAATACAAAACTTTGTGGTATCGACTCCATCCCCTATCCTAATGCGGTAGGTTTGCAGCGACTATGTGTTGGTATCGTTATGTCAAACATCGTCATCGAGAGTTGTTTTAATTAACTATTATTTTTAACGTAGATAACTATATCTCAATGCTATACTTTTATTGTAATAAAATATAATATCTGAGTATAATAATAGTAAAATATATTACAGAAGAAAGTAACAGTGTTAACATACAAAAAGTCTTATTTCATACGATGACGGGTATTAAACCCGCATACAGAAATAAAAGGCATTAGGCATTTCACATGTGGAGATGTGAAAATTCCCGTCAGAGATCGGATTACTGAATGCATAATATATCAACAACCAGAAGACATCCTAAGCCAGGGGGAAATAGATAGAACCGTTAAAAATTTTCTAAAGATTCTTTTTGATGTTGGTTGAAATTATAATCGGTTAACTGAGATTGCTGCTTTGCCAAAATACCAATAAATGATGATGCTTGAGTGTCAATTTCATAACGGTATCGCCATATATTGAACGGTATGTTAATATATTTTGTATTTATCTTATAAGGACTATTTATTATACTCTGCTACCCTGAAACACATTATGGCATACAAAAAGTTCTGGAAAATTATATATTTCTTCCCAATAACTGTAAGTTTTCTTTAAGTAGTTTCGGAATCGCGAACACTCCTCTAGTTTTTCATCTTTGAAATAAACAACTATTTTCAACATTTTTCTGGTAAATCAAACCACAGCCTCAGGAATATTCATTAAAAATTCAACTTTATCCAGAATATCAATAAGCATGTTCTCCTTTCCGTGGAGATCCTTGGCCGCGCGATGTGGTATTCATACATAGGAGAGACCACAAAGTGATTCTCAATTTAGGTACACGGGGTGGGGTAATCACTCCTTCGCCCGGCCTTTTTGTGAGTTTCCTCCAGGTAGTCTGACGAACCTCACATACCCGTGGACTAGCGTAAATTGTATGTAATCAAATGTTAATAATGTAATAATTATCAAATAACAAAAATGTCATTAAAATTTTGCTTATATACGCGCCTTTACCGATATTCGTTGTAGAAAAGGTTAATAACTTTTACCTAATTTGGTACTCATACAGACTGCTTGCACAATATTGGAGCTTTCGGTATACGTTAGACCAATTGGTTCAACGCCCTATTGGTCTACAAGATTGAATTGCTGAATTGAAACCCGGCTGAAACTATCTCAATAAAACTTATTAATATTAATTATGAAAACGATTATTACGTAAAGTCAATATCGTATTAAGATAATATATCTAACTGTAAATATGCGACCAGAAAAATTGATATTATTTTCTTCACCTATGGCTAATTTTTTAGGCTTTAAAAAAAAGTATTAATTTTTTTTATTTTATATGTTCGGGTGACATCAAATTAAAGCCCTTGTATTTTTGAACAGACGAGCCTAAGTTTATATGACAAATCGTTTTGAGTAAGGGGTATAGAAGTTTTAAATATACAGCGAAAAACTATGTTTAAGGCATGATAAAAAAAAAAAAAAAACAGTAAATAAAAGTTGAAACTATATTTTTGACTACTTTTATGCATAGGATATAAATACCAAATTTCATTCATTTTGAAAAACCTCGAAGCTAAAATTATTTGTTTATTAGTTGATTTGGTGGATGAGGAATGGCCTGATACTTGTCTAATTTTTAAATTAAGATAACTTTTTCTAAATTGTTTACTTCAACTATCACCCGTCAGTATTCTAGGACTTGAGTGTACTTCCTCTTTTTATTCTTATTTACTTTTTTTTATAATTTATATAACTATTTCATTAAAAATGCTTGGGCAGATAGGCCCAGGTTACTGCATCAATTATTTTTCAATGAGCTTAGATATAATGAAAACTTTCATTAAATACCATTTAACTGGAACACATTTATTTAACATTTTAATAATGATAAAAATGTTTCGTTCTTGGTAAATACACTCAGGAGTGTAATTTAAAACATGATTTCCCTTCGAACTGATGTTCCTTGTGGCCCTTTTATATTTTCTTCTCTGCTTTTAGATTTATAACTTCATTTTCTCTTCCCTACCTCCCATTGCATATTCAACGTTTTCTTATCGCATTTTATTGTCCGAGTTAGTCCGTGATTTTATCTCGTACATGTTAAAAAAATTTTGTAATCATTGAACAGATTTAGTTTTAAAATTTTCAAAAATCATTCAATTAAACAATTATAGAACATTGGGCGAAGATTAATTTATTCAACAATGAAAACAAAGAATATTCCAATAGTTATTATTTTCCAAAAGATTTTTCTTAAAAATTAACAGTTTATCTGCATAACGTAACAAGTTTTCAAAAATCTGTAATAATAATCTATTAATAATCTAATTAATAATCTAATAATAATCTATAAATTGGTTAAAATAATAGGCAGTTAAAAGTATAATTGACTTATAAATAATATTTTGAATAAGGAATAAGGAGAATATTAAATGAACGAATAAAGAATTGAATAAATTTTGATTCGAATCAGGTCCGAGACTTTTCATTGACTAAAATAGAAGGTTGATTAGACGATATTTAATTGTGCAATAGTTAATATCTTCATGTAAACAAGCGACGAATAATCCTTAACCTAAATAAAACTATTTATCACAAGGAACTATAAGTAAACATAGCTGATTAATTTACCGAAATGTTTCTTACAAAAGTTCTTCCCATATTCTTCCCTTTAGAAAATTGGTATCTTTCATGTTTATTCATTCTAATTGTAAAATAAATCGTTTCTTGTTATAAGCTGCCTCCATTATATTATACACATAAATATAAATTTCTAATAATTAATGATAATGTCGTAATTTTGAAAAATTGTTGTTTGATGTAATATTGTCTTTGTGTTCTTTTTTTAACTAGTTGTGATAAGAAATATTTTTTTATAAAAGAAATTATTTCTAAAAATATAACAAAGCATTTTACAAAAATAAAAAAAAAAGTCATGTATAATATCATGAGGGTCCCGAAAAAAACCCATTCAAGTTTTTGAGAAAGAAAAAATTCGCATTTGTTCGAAAAGAGCCTCTAATAATTCCGGTTCTGTTTCTAAGTACTCCAGATAGTTTCACACTAAAATTCTTGAAGATGACAATTTTCCAAGAATTTCTTCAGATGATATTTCAAAAATTAGAAATGTGTGGGGTCCTAAAATAATAAAAATAGTATTAGTTGCATCACGTTCAGCGCTAGGTATAAGAGAAGTGAAGTGTTCTTTTTATCATCGCATAATGATTTTATTCACTTAATAACCTTTTAAACCCTGCTTGATATTCTTCACCATAGCCGGATGGAGAATAACAAGTATTTCCGAAAAAATAAATATTTATTTTAAAGTAAGAGAGCCATTGGTGGTGTGTAAACGTATATAAATAATTTATAAAGTTAGGTCAAGCCTTGTATTATAATTCAAAAGAGCATGTTTATCGCATGATTAAAATATTACGAAGATGCTATCTATCTTCCAGCAGAGTGAAATATATTATAATTTAGAGAGATTTTTGGTAGAACTTTTGTAAGACTTTGCAAAAAAATAAACTTTAAGATACTTAAATTCTTTCTTTTTCCTCGAATAAGTAAATATTGTTTTTGTTTATTTTGTAAGTAAATAGTGTTTTTTTGTCTTTTTTTTCATCCGAAAACTCAGCTCGAATCATTTATCATGGGTAGATTCTATTTGGAGCAAGGTTTATTGTCGATTTATTAAATTAAATTGCGGTACAATTCATGGTAATTAGAGAATATTTATATTCTTATATAGGCGCATATATATATATATATATATATATATATATATATATATATATATATATATATGTATACACACACACAGAAAATTTATCAGTTTATAATTGCATTCTTATCACGTAGGTACCAGATAAGAAATAGCAGCAAGCTTATTTTAAAAAAATTAAAAACAATTATGTCTTCAGAATCGAAAATTTTTACTAGCGAATAATATTTTAGACATAGTGGTACTAAGTTGGTCTCGTGTTTGTCTGTCTGTAGTCAAATCCATGTAACGGGCATGATACTAACCACAGTTATTGTTATTGATGAAATTTTTAGAGATTGTGCGGATACCTAGATGGTCCCATATCAATTTTATGAAATTTCGTCTACTTTCACTCTCAAGTGCAGAAACGCATTTTCCTTGACACACCTAAATCGAAAAATGCTCGTGCTGTTTAGCCGAAAGTTGCAGTAAAGTTGCGGGTTACTGTAAAAATGATCCAATAATAACTAATATTAAATAAAACTTTATTGAATCTTATCTATTTATTTCACTTACGCATGCGCAAACATATTTTCCTTGACACACCAATACGTCGGTTTTTATTGACCCAAAGTTTAAGGAAAGATGAAGATTAGTTTAAAAATAGTTCAGTAGACGTTTTATCAAATTCCATCCACTGCTTTCTCTTGCATTTGCGTAAACATATATTCGTTGGCACGCCTACAATTCTGGAAGGGCTCATCCAATTTGGCCCAAAGTTGGAGGAAAGTTGGGCACAAGTGAACAAATGATCCAGTATCGATTTCATCAAATCTCCCTTAACAATTCAAATTAATGTAATTTGACTTGAATTAATTCATATGGTAAATATTATATTTTATTTTTTTTAAATAATTATTTCAAATTCAATAATGACATGAAATAATTTTCGCGTATTGTTCCGATCTTTGTTTCGTTTATTTCATAATTGATGATAAGTGATAATTTCAACTAGTTATAAAATATAAAAAAAATTAAATTTCTATTATTTATTTATTTATTTATTTATTTTTTTTTTTTTTATGGAGTGTTTGACGTTTCACCGATTCAGCGATCGTTCGATAGGTTATCGAAGATGCTAATTTCGATCACTATCAAAATTTTGTTCAAGCACGATTTTAGCAGAATTTGTGGGTATATAGATCGCTTACGTGTTAGGATTTTAGTAACGCTAATTCCGAATTTAATATCGGATTTATCATCGCATCGCTCATGAGCGTTTCGATTTATTATTATGTTGAAGTTTTCTCCGACATAGGAGTCGTTTTTTCGGTAATCGAATGCTCTGATTCAGTTTTCTGAATCGGTGTTTTGATCGCGCATATGCATTTTGAGCTATTATTATTTTTTTTATATGCTTATCCAAAAAATAACGAAATAAACAAATAAAACATTTAATTTGTTTTTCTTTACATTTTTTTTTTATACATATATTTGTTATTTGCATTTGTTTTTCCTAATGTGCCCGCCCAGCAGAAATGATGAGGAAGCTATACTGTCCTGTATACTTTGCAGACTTTTTTATAAAGGAATTAGTACGCTTCTTAATGTTGTAATATTATATTTTGAAAAGAATAAAATACAATATTTATCATTTATTATCTAATTTGTATCACATCCATTTGATTTCCAGCATGGGCTATGATTAAATTTTAGAGGATTAAAAAAAAATGGAAACAGGTGATTAACTAGGTAAAGAAGTAAGTAAATAGTAGGTTAACGATATTAAAATGTCAATATTTATAAGCTAATTTTTCGGTGGTAATCAAATAGGACCTGCGCTGGCTTGGTCATGACTCACAGTAGGTAGCCTAATTAACGGTCTTGTTGGCAACGACAATCAACTTGATTACAGCTTCATAACCATCATTATTTCAATACTGCTTCTTGTTGATCAACAGTAAACGCAAAGCTTAATTGCAAACGAATTTCGCAAACAACATCAAGTGTATAAATTCCAAGGATAATTCCACAGATAAATTTGAAATTTAAAACAAATCTTCTGTCCAACTATAATAACAATAATGCGTGTATATATACATACTACAAAATCTTATTTTACAAATCTGTCACAACATTGATCTGTGCCATTTTTGATATGTTCATTTGGTGCATGTTCATTTAGTATATGTTTATTTTATAAGTTCATTTGATTAATACATCGTAGATTTTAAAATTGACAATTTTTATTTTTATTTTAAAACGTTTATACTTGGTGCTACTTTCACCACCAAAAGATTTTTGGATTCAAGTATCTAAGACTCACGATTAATGATATCAAAGTATTGAGCACTAAGCAAAAAACTATTTGCTGCGTCACCATATTTTTTTTTTCTTTTCCATAGTTTTCATATTAAAAATAGTCAATTTAATGTATTGGGCTTCACTGCATTACTTCACCACGTATATTTTAATTATGTTACAACGTTTCGCAAAATTTAGTTAGTTTTGGCAATACATCGTAATAATGAATTAACAACCAACAAACAATTCTGATAAACCAAATCTGATATAAATAGACAATTTTTTTTGTTTTCAGTTTTAATTATTATTATGACTTATATACTATGCCCAGATTAGCTAAAGAGCCAATCAAATCATTTTTTTAATTACATTTTTGTAGTTTATCCTAATTTACCTAAAAAGTACACCATTTCATGACATGGAACCATTTCATGATTTGGATCAATTTATTGGATTTCGAGATTTCTAATGTCACAAAAAGATGTATTTTTTAGAGGAATTCGGGTGAACTACAAAACTGTATATATATATGTATATATATATATATATATATATATATATATATATATATATATATATATATATATATATATATATATATATATATACTGGATCTTTTAATTTATCAGGGAAATATAACTGATTAAATTTAAACAATAATAAAATTAGCACAAGTTACAAATTTTTTAATTGACTATAATTCTTATTATGATTATATACATTTTTATGTATTTCAACAAAATTCAATGATCTATAAACATTGTATATTACATAAATGATAAATATCAAGAATATGAATACAACGATAAATTAGCCAATTGAACGTAAAGATAATGTATAAATACATTACTAATGTATTATTTATAAAATAATTTATAATTAATACTTAAAGGAACAAATTGTAATCTAACAATGAAATAATAATTTGTCCATTAGTAATATTGTGAAATGCTATGTAAATGTGATTGCAATTTTAATATATTTTGAGCCCTCTTAGATGTGCCTGAAGATGGTTTGAAATATGGCCGAAACCTTGTAAAATGATAACAAATAAGCGTAGTGAAGTAAACATAGCCCAAGAAATTTAATTGATAATTTAATCTTCACTTTACTAGCAGAAAGTTTATTAAAATATTAACTTTTTCTTTATTACCTACTCGAAACAATATTTATTCAAAACTTTTATTCAATTATATTATACCTTAATAACTATTAAATAAAAAAAAAAAATACTAGCTATATTAAGACAATAAATAAAAAGGAGAAGAGAAAAATGGAAAAATAATATTCGATTTAATTTATTTTTAAACTATTTTATTTGCATATTTCAATTTAAAAAAGAAAATTGACCAACAAATATTATTCCATGATTCATGATAAATTTTCAGTTTGACTTTATTAGCCGACTTCAAAAATAGAGGTTATTATACTTTTATTGTTCATTAATTTTTCTATGAACTTTTTATGATCAAGTTTTATTAGCACAACGTGATCCTGAAAAACGATTTGAGCTGACGACGCAGGAAGGATTTGATAGCAGGAAAGAACTTTGAAATGGCCTCGTAAAATTTATCTGTCTTACTGTACTAGATAGATGTATAGAAGGCAATTTCGTGCACATCATAATGATATGTATATTATAATATTATAAGTATTTTCTTGAATAACTGGAAAAGACTCAGCATTGCTTTTAAGTTGAGAAAAAATTCCCCATAATGATAAAGGTCCTTTTTTTTTATTTAATACCATCCAAAATAAATTACTCGAATACCGAAATGGACTATCACTTCATTCATATGAATAGAATGCTTACATAGATATGCTTATGTAAATTATTGTTTTGGCTAAAAGCCAGGAATTATTTCTTAGAATCAAATAGCACATTATTTGTATACAATTGAGATAATAATTAATATGTTTATCAGTAATTAAGATGATTATGTAAAATAGAAATATATCAATAAAATGATTATATCAATTTAAAACAGTGATATCATTTTGAAATTATAAAATCAAATTCATAATTTAAAATAAATTTAGAATATATATTTAAAAAAGAGGAGAAATCATTTAAGATAATTAAACAAGAAAACCATATTGATGCATTTTTAGTTTTAAACGCGGCCACGAAGACTAGAAAACAGCTACGCACCATAGAAAAAGTAAGTACCAAAAAGTAATGTTTATTAAATATTACAAAATTGATTTAAATTTGATAATTTTATTTTAGAACAAAAACGTTCCTTTTAGATGCTTAAGCGTAATTAATTTACTTTTCTTGGATTTATATGAAGAATTAAAAGATGAAAGAAATAACCAATCGTTTTTTAAATGTTATTCCACACGGAGAAGTATGCTGTAGTGAAGGGCACTTAATGAAATTTTCATACAATCGACAAGTACTGGTGCTCAGAAAGAAATTGTAGGAAAGCCTTAAACAAATTCTCAAATTAAACAATATTGAAATTAAATACAGCCAATTTATTTAAACTGGAATTATGGATTCCAGAGTAACCCTTTTGATATCGTTTATTACAAATGTTTCATGTTTTGTAAATAAAATATTTTTTTCAACAACCATAAAAATTGAATCGAACATTACTATTAAAAATACTAATGAAATATTATGTAGGTGGGTATGAAAATAACATTTCTTCATAAATCCTCCCTGCATACGCGACTGGATTTTGGGCTGAAGCCTTCCCAAAAAAAAAATATTTTTTTACGTAGTTCCATTTTTGTTTCTATGAATGATCAAAGCCAGTTAGTTTTTAATATCATAGCACAAAACAAAATTTTTTTTTATGTAGGACTACAATTAAATTTTATTTCTCGCGTTGTAACGTTCAAGTTAACTATTTGCGATAATATTACATTAAATACCCGTATTCGCTTTTCTCAAACGATGATGCTTCGCCCAGTTCTGTAATTAAATTGTGTTCTGTAACGGCTTCATTGCTCAACTTTTTCTTCACAGTACCTTCCTTAAAATTATATCAATTCTTATTTGTACAAAGAAACAAATAAAAAAAGAAAGAAATATAATTGAGGGAGTGACGTCATCCATCTGAATTATGGATTCAAAACTCTTCATACTTCAGCTACTAAATTTAAGCATATGTCAAGAAATAATATAAAAAATGTATCCCTAAAAACGTTATTGTTACTGTAGGAAATTGCCGTTAATAATTAAAAAAAAAAAACTTTAAAACTAAATTTCTAATGATCCAAGTTCACTGTTCCAAATGGTATAAAAAACGCAGTTTTGATCATTGATCATAAAAAATTTCCCGAAGGAGGACCCCCTGTTGCTATCTTCATCGCTGGACCTCCGGTGTTAGCCACCTCCAAAATTAAATCCTGAACTCGCTACTGATAACAGATCAGTAGCGATAATCACATTTGTGATTAAACAGTTTTACCATTGGTAAATTGTATATCCTTCGAATCTTGAAGGAAAAATGTATTTAAACATATATTTTTTTTAATAGGATTCACAATTGAAGGGTGGAAATTCATAAGCGTCTAGATGCCTTCACCAAATTTTTAAGATTTCAAGTTTCAACTGAACAAAGAAATGTTTCTTAATTAAAAAATAAAAAAATTTTGATTACTGATCACCTATTGTTGCAGAAGTAATAAAAACATATATACTAGTATTAACTCGGTCTGTAATCTGCAAAAAAATAAATAAAAATAAGGGATTTTGGTTTTGCTAAAGGAACTTTTAGACCATTTTGCATTTTCACACTTCAGTTGATTTTGGAAATTTCTAATAGTAAATTAAATATCATTAATTCAAATGATAAATGGGCATAATAAATCGAAATTAGAGTTGTCATTGTGGATAATAAGAACCTTGGTATATTCACTTCATACTTACACTTTTATTTTATAAAAGCAGACTGTTTTTTTTATTTTGTTTTTTTCAATTTTATATTGACTATAACATCATTAAAGACAGTTAGACATAGAGACAGACAGACAGACGACAGATATATACGTGCCTGCTAACAGGTTGGAAGACGTCAAAGACTGGGGCTACAGGCAGACACAGAGAGAACGAGCTATACAACGCGGGAGCCGGTAGCGGACTGGACTAAGCGTGGGAGTTGCCCCGACCCCACCACTGCTCCCCACCATTCTCGCGTATTCCCGACCCAGTATTTTCGCAAACGATATATTTATCTGTCAAAAAATATCCGTCGTGCCTTTTTCTGAACTTAGTATTCGAAAACATTATATTTACCTAAACAAAAACGCAATTGAATCTAATATGTTTGTACTGTTCCTTCTTTATGCTTTTTCGTCTTGACACTATCTATAGTCATCTATGGAACCTAATTAATTTATTGGTTGTAGTGATTGACCTCTAGAATAACTCATTCATTAGCATTATCATTTGGATTTTGGTGAAGGGTGTGATTACTTCCAATTCCTGGATCCTTTTTAACCGAACATACATAGTAAAAATTGTATTTATGTGCTGTATCGATGCATACTAATTGAATTCAACGTTTGAAAACGTTTTTATGTATTTTGATTTGTTTGTTTGGCCAAAAAAACGCTGCAAAAACATGGTGCCACCTATAGGTGCTTTTGGTAAAATGCCACCTCATATTCCATTGCGTGGTGGTACTTACAGGTGCATTTGAGAAAACACAATTTTGCAATGTTCTTCATATAATGTATATAATGATGTTAGTCCATACAATATATCTTTTGACCGATTCTTCAGAAATGTGAAATTAGTAGAATAATTGTATTCAATCAAACATTGATGTCCACTATATTTTTGCAAAGTTTTTTTACATACCATTCGGAAATTTCTGAAGTCTGTTACTTGGAGTTCTTTTAACCCTCTAAGAGTTCTATAGCTCTAAACCACAAAAAATAGCAATTAAACATTCGGGAGGGCTACTTCACACTTCTCGCAATTTCGAAACCCGATGACTTTTATTCTATCAACTGTAGCGCTTTGGTTAATAACAATAATTGTTAGAACTCTTAGAGGGGTTACTGGAACTGTTAATGAATTAAAATTTTATAATAAAAAATTTTGTAATATTTATTTTTTTGTAATATTTAATTAGCCACATATGTGGGCCTAGAATGCTCCAAAAATATGAAAAGAAATCGTAAGTCAAAGGAACTAATATTCGTCTGATAGATTATCACGATAAGGAAATTGTCATATTTGAAAGGATGTGGATAAAATATTTGCTTTTTCCAAATTTATTATTTTTTATTAATATCAGCAAAACTAACAGAGCAAAACGTTTTCAAAATTGAATGAAATTCAGGTCAACCAAATGGAAACATTAATCATTTTGAACTAACGATAATTTTTTTGCAATAAGACTAAATAGATTAATCTTATAAATCATAAAAATACTGTTTAGTGCCATATTTTGTCTAAAGTTATTATTATAATTATAAGAATTTCGTTTGGATTTTTTATTTAAGACTTTATAGTTATTTAATTTTATTTTTTTATTCTCCGTTTTACTCTAAAAAAACTAATGTATTAAATTTCCTAAATAAAAGTTTGTTGCTTTTTTGCTGTATAATACATTTTCCAGATAAATAAATGTTTAAATATTGTATTCAATCCTATGTTTCAATCACGTCCATTTCTATTAGATAGATAATTCAATTTAATAGTACCTAGTACGCATTTGCCTCTGCCTTAAGGAGTAAGTGCGTAAGACGTATCTGGAAAACACATTATTCAAGCAGGAGAGGTTTTTCGGCATAAGCAAAATAGTTCGGTTTTCCGGATTATTATTATTCTGGTGTAATAATCTAAAAGTTAAATATTGTCTGAAATTCACATTTTACAATCTTCATTCTGTTATAAAAGTGGAATGTGGAAAACAATTGAATAGATGTATTGAAATTTTTTTTTTGTTTTAATTCGAAAAAAAAAGCCTACTGGTAAATAAATACCGATAAAACAGTATTGCAAAAATAACTTTATCGGTATGCTAGAACTAATATTTTTAAAAATCCATATACTTCTCATTAGCAAACTTTTGTGGCTGATTTATGACACATCAGTGTTTAGGTCTCATGCTCCAGGCAGCTCTTTACTAGTTAAGGGATTGGATTTAACGAGAAAGTTACACACTTACCCCACATCACCTTACATAAGTAATAATAAATATTGCTTCTGGGACAACCAAATGGACCAACACAAATGGGCCCGTATGCTCAAAAATGAAAAAATAAATATTTTTTGTTGTTTTTATCTTAAAATTTTGTTGAATCTTTTCTGAAAATATATCCCATATATATATATATATATATATATATATATATATATATATATATATATATATATTTTCAGAAAAGATTGAACAAAATTTTAAGATAACAAAAAAAAAGATTATTTTTTTCATTTTTGATCTTGGGGGTCCATTTGTGTTAGTTCAGAAATTTATAGGGTTAAATTAATTCTTGACAGAAAACACAAAAAGAAATGCATATAATGCCGTACATCGGCACCACCACATTTAAGTAATGAATGTGAAAATCGCATATATGGAATTTTTTAGTTTTATTAATTTACCAGAATCATATTTGCAAAATAAATTCGTATTAATACAAATCTAGATCTAAGAGAAGTAAAAGGGCCAAGAGATAAAAAAAAAAATCCCAACTTGGAAGATACTGTAACAGGGTCTTAATATAAATTAGCAACGCCATCTATCGGTAACTAAGCGAACTAGTGGATATCACCGCACCCTGCCGCCAAAATAGTCAAAACATGGAAGAAAAAAAAACCAGTAAGAAAAAAGTGAAATTATGAAATATTTAAATGATGTTATTTTAATGTATATAGTTGATCCTTTTACTATATTGTATTTTAATTAGCTATTTTATTTAATAAAAAATAAATCGTATAATTATTTATCTAGCCATGAATACTAAAATCTTTTAATTCTTAATTTTCGGGCGAAATGTTAACAAATTTTCAGTATGTTGTTTAATAAATTTCTATATTTTATAATTAATTACATTTTTTGAAGATTTCATTATTATTTTTTTGGCAACTTTATTTGTTTTGAATAAGTTTTAACAATAGCTACTTCAGTTTCTTAAGATCATAAATAATAGTTATTCATAATAATAAATAATTATGGTTTAAAGTTAAATTGATTAAAAAAATGCATTTGTAACTGTAATGTCTATTTTAAATAATACTCTGAAGATGTTTGAATAAGTAAGGGTTAACATTATAGAGAGTCCTCGTTTGTTAATTTGGATATATAATTAAAAGAAAAATGAGAATAAAATTTAATAATAATTAATTTAAAGTATTTATTTTTAAAAAATTGCTGTGAGAATATTCAAGTAAAAAAAAAGAGTTGTAAAATAACTTTACTTGTTCATTAACAATTCTATTAAATGAGTCCATGAACAAAATGTCAAATAAGCTTTTAGATTATGTACTCCTGGTTCAATTAGGCTAAATAGTGATATTAAAACATTCTGATTTTTTTATACATAATTCTTATTACCAGTATGCTAAACCAATTGGAATACTTAGAAACAAAGCAATATTAAAAAAAAAGTACTCAATTAATATTTAATTTATTAATTTTCTGTAAACATTTAAAACTAATGTTTCTGCAGTTTTATCTGTGAACAACTCATTTTTGTGTTATTTTATACTTGAGAATGACATTTTCACTAATTGAATACGTTTTAAAATAACTTTTAACACAAGAAAAAGAAAAAAGGTGAGAACATACACCATTATTTTTTCATTTTTAAAATCGAATAATTTGAATGATTATGTTATTATCTGAATGGTTTCATAAATAGACAAATTATAATCGTTTTTTTTTCTAGGTAATCACATTACATGATTAATGCAGATTAGTAAGTACGTGATATAAAAAAAACTTACAGTGCATGTACAAGAACAAGCATACAACCACAGTTCATTAATGACACAATTAAATGAAATTATCGACTAGGTATTACTATTATTTTTTATAATTTTCCTTTACCTTAATCATGTTGAAATTCCAAAGATTATAACCATATTCTTATTATTATTTCTCTAGTTCACTATCCACTTTAGATCCTCTACATTCACTAAAATCTTTATAACTAGACAGATTTACAAAAAGTCAATTTTTACTAGAACCGAGCGCATTGACCGAAAGCCTACGGATTTTAACATTATTAAAATATGCTATGTAGAAACTAAACTTTATCACTGATATAAGCTTTAAAAAAAGTGAAACAAGCGGTATAAGTCATCACCACTCAATACATATAATAGAATGAAGAAAGATGTGGCAGTTGGCGGTTAAGACCGGATAATTAAGTTACAGAGAATGCTGCATCCTGACTGGCTCGAATAACTGTCTAGAACATTCTTTAATATAAAAATCCATAATAGAATTACATTTGTTATTATCCCTGTTGGAAATTTTAGTTCTGTTTAAATAATTTGTTTTAATTATTCTTAATTTATTATTTCGTTGAATTTATCGATTAATATTATAGCCTAGAGTCTACTATTAGAAAATCTCTTCGAGATATCGATTAGCTAAGCAATCGAACGTTGAAGGTTAAAAAAATATTTCATATTTTCAAATATCAGTTTTGCGTACATAATTGTCATTTCGTTCTATTTATAAATAATTATAATTTCGTTCTCTAAACAATAAACAAATAAGATTTATCTGATAAATGTTCTTATCCTTCAGTAGTATTTCAAAATGTATTTGAACTTTTATTTAAAATTATTATTATTCTGCAGTTTTAACTGTCTTTTGCTTTTTATCTATTATGTTTTTTCTTTTGTTTCCATTTGAACTACGATTTAGTAAATTCAAAACTTCAAACATAAATACTTTTACAATAATGATTTCCCCTGAATTTATGTACATGATATTATAGCCGTTTGTTCATAATTCAGTTGCTACCATTTGCTGAAATTATGAAACAAATATTTTTTTTTTTAAATAAACAGAAAAGGTAGAACATATGTAAAATCCAACTGCGGCTTTTTTTTATTGAATCACAAAAGGTTTGTCATCAACAGAAAAAGGTTTTCATTTATGCAAAGGGAGGGAACCTCCTATTTTAATATTTACAAGTGAAAAAGAAAAAGCGCCGAAGGCATGATTTCATATCCCGTGTCTTTTATGTTTTGTTTAGTTTAGGATCTCAATATTTGGAATTTCAGTTAATGTTTTTAATGTCTATTACCTAAACTGTAACGATTGAATAAGTCAAAATTGTAAAAAAGATTACCTTTGTTGTATGATTCATATAATATATATTGATATCATAAACGAAATTAATGCGAACTCTTCGATACAATGCCAAAGTGGCGTATCTGCAAATTTTGCTATTTAGCAGTTACATTGCATTTTAGCGTATGGTTTTCTATTCTCTTTGAAATTCCAAAAATATCTAACTGAATATATGATGTCACTAATTAATAATGCAAACTATGACCAATTTAGTTTAAAAAATACCCTCCTTCTGGAACCACAATTCAAACTCAACGTTCTTAGTTCCAAAAATCAGAGACGCCACTTTGGCATTGCACCGACGCTATATGTTATCTTCCAGTAACTGGAACAGTAATGATATGATCAAAAGCCTGTTACATGATCAATATCACTAAGCTAATCACCCAACAAGTTACTCCTTCTGGACTCTCGAAATAACGCTTAAAAACATAATTATTAAATTTTATATTTCTTGTTACTGTTCTCATTCTTTGTTGATTCTATTATTTAATTTATATTTAATTTAATCATTTCATATATGAACGCATTTAGTATCTGCCCATAAATAGTCCTGACTAACAACTCACCAAAAATGGTTAGTCACTAATCCCAATCGGCTGGTACCTATAATTATTTTCGTTGATTTTCTAATTTAAACCACATTGACATGGTAGTTTTGTATTATTTTTATGATGATCTTTTTACTTAAAAAACAAAATAAAATAGTTTATTCTAAACGAAATACTACTTTATTGGCAAAGCCTACCTTTCTAGAAAATCATTTATAGCAGGGACCACTTCTTGACAACTTGAATTCAATGGACATTCGCCAGATGCCAGAAAATTCCGCACACAAAATGCTGCCGAATCACTACAGAGATATGGAAATCCGATGCTAATGACTTTGGACCACTTTGGAACTTTCCCAATTCTTAAGGATCGCTTCACGGTAAACACATTGCCTTTCAAGTGGACAGTGTTATGGCAACGGTAAGTACCACTCGCACGAACTATTTCTAGAGGGAATAACTTATCAAGGAATGTTATTGCTTTAAAAATATTGTTGCAGAAAACTAACTCGATGTTACTTAGCTCATTCCCTCTCAAAATTATTTTCCAATTTTACAACTTCAACTCCGAAATGTAGTCAGCTCTTTGCTGTTTTATCTTGTTTATGATATGTTGTTATAAACACTGACACGGGGAAGCTACGGACGTGGCATCACCGATTCCAATGAAACTTTTTCTGACGATGCAAGGTCGAGAAATATTAGATACTTATCCGAGGGTTCTTACCAATGCGCCCTAGGAGCCGAGAAAAAAATTATTTTCTGTAATTTCAACAATTGTTTATATTATTGATTTCTGCCTTTTACCTGCATGAATTTCAAGGTTATTACATGTCTATCGATTTGTTATTTGTATTAAACAAGAAAAAAATATGACCGATTGTATTAAATGAGTTTAAATGTAAAGGGCCTAGTAAAGTAGGCCAAAGATAAAATATTTTTGGAAAAGGTAAGACAAATTAGCTTTTAATGTCCTTTAAACCTCTTGTATAAGTATTTCCACAGAAAAAAAATTGACTTTTATATACAGTTTTTGGAGGATTTTTTTCCCTTGCCGTTGTCCGCCATTCACTTAAGCATTCACAAATCCTCAGGACTTCATCCAAATTCAACGTTACTACAACCGTTGGAAAGGGTCCTAAACCACTCCCAAGTTTCGTGAGAATCATTGGAGTCGTGTTGAATTTATTGCAATTTTAATTGTTCTCGACTCATTGACAAGAACCGTCGGAAACGTGCCTTATAATTTTCGATCTTGTATATACATAAAAAGTTTTATTGAAATTGTTGATTCCGCGTCCGTAGTCTACCAAGTCGATTTTTCTTCTTTACTTTCGGCCAATCAGAGATCAGGAAAAAAAAAAACGGAAAATGATGTCATCCAGCCTGCCAAATTCAAATCTTGTATTGTATATCTTTATTTGCATACGTTCAAACTTTGTGGGAAATTGACCAAATGGGCCTATATTTGTGTGTGTATATATATATATATATATATATATATATATATATATATATATATATATATATATATATATATATATATATATATATTTTTTTTTTTTTTTTTTAATCGAACTTTTAAAAAATAAATACTTTTTTTTTTAATTTAGCAAGAGAATTTTTAACCCAATGAGACATCCTCTCAGTTTGAATTTATTTTTTTATCAATTAACAGACATTTTTTGCCGAGAAGATAAAACAATTTTTCGCTGCATAAACCTCTGTGCTAAGATTTTCTTTCTTTAAATTTTCTAGGTAATGCTTTTGTGCTAGCAATCACCAATAACTTTAATTTAGATATAAGAAGGTAACAACTGATCACTTTAAACATATTAAAAATTTAAAAATTATTATTATTATTTAAAAATATTTATAACCTTTTTTTATGACTCATGAATTAAGTTTTTATAGAAAAAATTTATATACACATATATATTTATTTGTTTATAGAAATTTACCGATACTGTATGGAGTTTCATATAATAAAATAGGACCTTGACAAGTCACATGTAGTATGGAAAGACGGTTTTTATAAAAAGGCACTTAGGAATTCCTGGTACTGTGGTGGTTTGGTCTGACATGAAAAAATTGTCATCTCAGAAAGAATTTTAATTTTTGAAATTTAAAAAGTTGACTCACAACCATTATTTGGGTTTTCTTAAAAATTGATTGTGAAATATGGACTTTCAGTATTTCTTGAGTATTTAAAAAAATAAATTGATTTGTTTTTTTTCATGAAATAAACAATATTCAGAAAGCATAAGTTCATCCAACAGATGAACAGAAAAATGTGTACTGTGGTGGTGTACAAAAGCAACCTTAAAAAATTAAAATTATTAGGAGAAAATGTGATTTTTATGTTTCCATTTCCAAAAGATCCTTCAGTGGGAAAGGAATGGGCAAAGAAAATGTTACAGAAATAAATGTTCACCTTAAAGCAAATAAATTTGTACCAAGCATATTGAAGATGAAGTCAAAGTTCAAATATTAGGGATCCAAATAACAAATATATATATATATATATATATATATATATATATATATATATATATATATATATATATATATATATGTGCTTATTAATAAATAAAAGTATATTAATATGAACAAAATTAATAATATAGTGTTACAAATGAAATAAGAAAGAAAAAAAAATGTAAAAAGTTATAATTACAAAATTACTTGAAGATATTAGCTAATCAATTTACATTATATCGATCAACATTAGGAAATCAAATTAAGTTACAATGTTCTTAATTTTTTTGGCTTGCTTTCTTTAACAGCTTCAATTAGTTTTATTTTTCAATGTTCTAAGGGCTGTATTTTTAAAAAAATATAACATCTACAGAATGAAATAATTAGTTCTCTAGCCAGTTACTCTCCAATTACAAAACAACATACAGCAATAAAGATGCTGTTATTACAACTTCATCACTTAAAAACTAAAAGCACAACAGGTCTTAAGTAACAACCAAATCAAAGTTAATCCACAGATAGGCTTTTCTTGTATATTACCCTCAATCTTTGGGCAGGCCTGGTGATGGGCAACATAGCGGCTAATCTCCTTCCGTCCGATTTCAGTTGGCAACCTTGTCAACTCAATAGACCTTACGTAGCCTGCCCTTATGAGTGAAAAAGGTATTTGAACAATGAATTAATTTTTGCAGTTTTACATCAAGTAATTCTCAAAATCTTTTTTATTTGTAGTATTTTTCTTTCTTATTTACAATTCAATCAAATGCCCTATGTATTCAATTGAATTATTTAGTCATGGAGATAGGTGATTAACCAGTTGCCTAGAAATTATTTTAATTTTCCATACTTTTGCAACCTTTTTACATGTTTTAGATTATTCTCTTATTTGAAACAGTAATTATCTCTTATATCTAACTGCACTTACTAATAAATTATCTCATAATACATTAACATTTTGGATGTATAGCCCACAGCACATATCCGTGGGTCATAACATTTCTACCATCATGTTACGCCAAGAGACCTGCCTTTTTAAGGAGAGAGAGGTACAGAATTTTTTCTCACTCCATACTGTTTTATGAGCACCCAATCTAAATAAACAGGATACATAACTTATTACATAACATTGTATCCATAACTATTAATATATTGTCACATAACACCCAGCAAGATCAAGGTGGTGAAAGAATCAGTTTTAATATATTACTTGTAAAATATGCATTTTTTTAATTTAAAAAAAAACTGACAAAATATTAATATACATGAATAAAATGGAATTAAGGAATAACAAGAAGGCTATAATTGTGAGATGTCCTGATGATAAGGAAAAATGACCAGAAACATTGAAAAATGTGATACAAGAATCAATAAATGAAAATTAATATGAATATGAAAAGAATATCAAACGTATCCAATCCTTTCAGTCTAAAATCCTCCATATAATAGTCGATGCCCCATATTATAGTATTACAAACTACACCTTACACCAGGACATTAATATCCCATATGTTTTTGACATTATTCATACAAATTCTCCATCTTATTTCATATCAATGCTCCAACCATCCCTTTAATCCTACTCCAAGCTTGAAACAGCAGTGATCCTGAGATCTATTGTAAATCTGTCACTGGTGTTCCAGCATCAGCCAGTTTCTCCACTTACGTCCTGAGTGTCTGTGGCTCTAGTGGCCTCATACAGTCTCCACTGGCTTTCAATACCATTTTCAGACATGGCTGGATGTTGGGATCTCACATACTTTTGTACATAGAAGAATGTGAGTTTGTGATTTCTTATTCTTAAAATTAATAAGAGAATAAATCAACCAACAGCTTCCGGAGCCTAAGGGTAACTACAGGTTGATAGAGGAGTTTTGGGCAACAATGTGTTCCAAATGTGTGATTATATATATATATATATATATATATATATATATATATATATATATATATATATATATATATATGAGACAAAAGAACTATATCCTATAAATGAAAGCCATAACTGGAATAACACTGTTAGTTTTGAAACAATATACTGTAGCGAAATGGAACGAAAAATTGTTTAAGTTTCGGGGCATTTTTCCTCATCATCAGGATATCTAACATCTGTAGCCTTCTTATAATTCCATTGTATCCATAACTATTAATATATTGTCACATAACACCCAGCAAGATCAAGGTGGTGAAAGAATCAGTTTTAATATATTACTTGTAAAATATGCATTTTTTTAATTTAAAAAAAAACTGACAAAATATTAATATACATGAATAAAATGGAATTAAGGAATAACAAGAAGGCTATAATTGTGAGATGTCCTGATGATAAGGAAAAATGACCTGAAACATTGAAAAATGTGATACAAGAATCAATAAATGAAAATTAATATGAATATGAAAAGAATATCAAACGTATCCAATCCTTTCAGTCTAAAATCCTCCATATAATAGTCGATGCCCCATATTATAGTATTACAAACTACACCTTACACCAGGACATTAATATCCCATATGTTTTTGACATTATTCATACAAATTCTCCATCTTATTTCATATCAATGCTCCAACCATCCCTTTAATTCTACTCCAAGCTTGAAACAGCAGTGATCCTGAGATCTATTGTAAATCTGTCACTGGTGTTCCAGCATCAGCCAGTTTCTCCACTTACGTCCTGAGTGTCTGTGGCTCTAGTGGCCTCATACAGTCTCCACTGGCTTTCAATACCATTTTCAGACATGGCTGGATGTTGGGATCTCACATACTTTTGTACATAGAAGAATGTGAGTTTGTGATTTCTTATTCTTAAAATTAATAAGAGAATAAATCAACCAACAGCTTCCGGAGCCTAAGGGTAACTACAGGTTGATAGAGGAGTTTTGGGCAACAATGTGTTCCAAATGTGTGATTATATATATATATATATATATATATATATATATATATATATATATATATATATATATATATATATATATGAGACAAAAGAACTATATCCTATAAATGAAAGCCATAACTGGAATAACACTGTTAGTTTTGAAACAATATACTGTAGCGAAATGGAACGAAAAATTGTTTAAGTTTCGGGGCATTTTTCCTCATCATCAGGATATCTAACATCTGTAGCCTTCTTATAATTCCATTGTATCCATAACTATTAATATATTGTCACATAACACCCAGCAAGATCAAGGTGGTGAAAGAATCAGTTTTAATATATTACTTGTAAAATATGCATTTTTTTAATTTAAAAAAAAACTGACAAAATATTAATATACATGAATAAAATGGAATTAAGGAATAACAAGAAGGCTATAATTGTGAGATGTCCTGATGATAAGGAAAAATGACCAGAAACATTGAAAAATGTGATACAAGAATCAATAAATGAAAATTAATATGAATATGAAAAGAATATCAAACGTATCCAATCCTTTCAGTCTAAAATCCTCCATATAATAGTCGAAGCCCCATATTATAGTATTACAAACTACACCTTACACCAGGACATTAATATCCCATATGTTTTTGACATTATTTCATACAAATTCTCCATCTTATTTCATATCAATGCTCCAACCATCCCTTTAATCCTACTCCAAGCTTGAAACAGCAGTGATCCTGAGATCTATTGTAAATCTGTCACTGGTGTTCCAGCATCAGCCAGTTTCTCCACTTACGTCCTGAGTGTCTGTGGCTCTAGTGGCCTCATACAGTCTCCACTGGCTTTCAATACCATTTTCAGACATGGCTGGATGTTGGGATCTCCTGGATTTTGGCTTTGCTATCCACTTGTGGGGTATAGCTTGGTTCAGAGTTTCCTGGGAAGATTGCTATTATTGTATATTAGTATGAATAGGTTCAAGAGGATTTATTTAATTTTACTTAACTTAATTTTTCTTTATCTTAGTTGTTAACCTATTTTTTTATTGTTAAATTTGTCTATCTATTGATTTGCATTTGTGGTGTATAAATTTTTATTATTATTTTTTTTTTTTTTTATATTATTTTATTTCTTTAATCTTTCACTTTGTTCGAGAGATTTAAAAACAATCGATGAAACCAAGTAACGTCTTTTTTTGTTTAATAACTCTAATTCAAAATTAAAGCCATTAGTTTCAGCATCTTCAGTATTTAGGAATCTATAGTATATGAACCCTGTATGAATTCGGCTTGTTTAACTTCTTTTGCTTCAGTAACTAAACTTTGATATTTAAATACATGAAACACATCAAACATGTTTTATATTATATACCTCCAGGAGACACATCTTCAATAAGTATACAAAGCGTACACAAGGTGAACTTATTGTTTGTATTGAAATTGAAATTTATTCATTAATTTACATTATTTCAAATTTTTTTATTTTTTTTTCTTTCTCATAATATACCCAATTTAATATAATACCCAAAATATGTAAAATAGTATATAAATACACAATTTTACACTTTTGGGGTTTTCAATGCACAATATTTCACAATTTGAATTTTTTACTGCACAAAAATCCATTCTCTAGTCATCAGGTAGGTGTCAGTAAGTATCGTGTGAACCAATCCCAGAGCTTGACTTCCTTTTTTATAATGTTTAAATTCAGTGGGCTTTCATTGTTTATCATTCATTTCATTTCATTGTCATCCATCTTTAATTTTCTTCTTAAGTACCAGTTAATAAAAATATACCAGACAAATTTTAATGAATGAATGGTTATTTGCATAAGAGATAATGAATTCATAAAAATAATCACTGGTTTTCGTCTCAGAGAAATTAAAGGATCATTAGATACAGTATTTTAACTGAATTTAAGATTAATTTCCAAGATTCATTATTAATCAACATTAACTATGAGATTAATTACGTACATATGGCTGTATTTAATGACTACCCTAATGGAGAAGTTTCCAAAGTGGCAATTTTATCGTAAAAGACTAATTCAAAGCCCTTTTTTGAACAATTATTTATTTTAGTTCATGAAACCTTATTACATTTTTTCCCAAAGCAAAGTTTACAAACAAGAAAAACTGGAAATGTGAATTTTAAGAATATTTTAGTAATAAGTTTTGATTTTTAAACTAAAATGCTTTCCTACAGAAGCTACTGTGTGGTTTAAAGTGAATCCCATAGTAGTTTTTATTTTTTTTAAAATCATAGCCCAGACCATTATGAAACATCTTATAACAAAACTTAGCAGGAATTCTTTCATGTGGCTTATTCTGTCTCTGTTCCAGCAATGACCTCTTCCACCTCTGATTAAATTGCATACAAAAAAATTAGTAATTCATCCAAATAATGGTATTATGGTTTCATACTTGGGACTTGGATTTATATTTACATTTTCAGTCTTTTTTTCAATTATTTGGCCAGCTTCAAACTTGTTAGCCATTTATTATTACAAAAGCTGTTCTACAATTGTAAAAAAAATAACTTATGAACAACAGCAAGTATATATTAAAATTTACATATTGTTTCCATGCAATAAATAGGTGATTTTACTAATGCACATTCATTTTAATTTTATAGTGAAGATAATTTTTAAAATCATACTTCTACAATGGTGCAACCATTTGTTTTGAATCATAGTTGTCCTCAGGCAACAGTTTTTAGTTTTATGCCTCGTAATATGCGTTTCTTTTATATTTTCTGCTGCAATACTAATACTCGGGCCATAAAGTACCAAAGTACAAGTTGGAAAAGTACAAGTGGAAAGGTTTGTGTTTAGACGTAACAAGTTGTTTATCATCATTAGATGATAATAATTTTATTCATTTATTTTTTAACTAACTGTTTTTTAATATAACGTTTTAAATGATATCGTGTTTCAACATTATAACAATCTTTTAACAATATCTAAAACCTATACAACCTCTTGTACTTTTTAGGCATACTCTACTTTATAATTAAGTACAAGTACAAGTGAGCCTATAACTTATACTACGCCTATGACACACTCTGAAATAATAAAACGTGATAACATTTAAAATAGTTATATTAAACAACAAAAAACTAAATAAAAAAAAATTGGATAAAATTATTATTATCTAATGTTGACAAGTAACCAGTAACCTCTAAAAACGAATTTTTCAACTTGTATTTTTCTCCACTTGTAGTTGTACTATTGTACTTTATTATGAAATAGAGTTCCTGGTTCAACATCAAGCTTCTATTTTCTTTATATCTCTGTATAAGAATTAGAGGTGGTTACATATGAAGGAGAATATTGATGTGGAAAAGTTACATGTTTAACTTCCTTAACATTGCCTTCTTCACCCTATAGAACTTATTAAACTGTCTATAGAAAAATAGGAAAGCTATATATAATATATATATATATATATTATATATATAATATATATATATATATATATATATATATATATATATATATATATATATATATATATATATATATATATATATATATATATAGCAAATTCATTGTTTAAAAAAGAATTGATAAAAAAATCCATAATTTCATCATGATTCTATTAGATT
Source organism: Rhaphigaster nebulosa (assembly GCA_948150685.1). NCBI lineage: Eukaryota > Metazoa > Arthropoda > Insecta > Hemiptera > Pentatomidae > Rhaphigaster > Rhaphigaster nebulosa. Next base: position 32,665,635 of record OX411309.1, on the reverse strand, counting down.
TATGCCAAAATGAATAGCATATATTTTTTTTTTTATTGTTTCCAAAATTGGTTGTAAGAAATCTTTTAACTCTGTTTATTCCAAACAGGATTTGTTAAGCAAAATGAGATCAGTAAGTTATAGTGCTGACTTTTATTCAAAATAAAATGGCTATTTAAAGATTTTTCCCCCTGGATAATATCTATTTTTTCCTAGACGATTTTACAAACCTTGTAGATCTGTCGTCTTAACCACCAAGCTCCACTTCAATCCATTTTGGATATTGTTTTTTGATTTATTCCACGTAGTTCTGTGGTATCTTCGTTTATTTTGTGTAACCATTTAGTTTCCAGTCACCTGCATGGTTCCATTCTCTCTGCTAATAAATGGGGCACTTATGGTTGTGTAGAGATGGAAAGCCATCCATAATGGATTAGTTCAGGTTGCATGTCTCTCCAGTCTTCAACTCCTCACCAGCATAATATGCTAATTTTTTTTGCTTCCACGTTTTCACACTGTGATTACAGGTCACTCAAGTTATGCTTAAATGTGGAAAAAATCAAAAATGTTAAGAATTAAAACATTTAATTACATTAACAAAATAATAAGAATTTTTTAAATATTAGATTATAATTATATATCAATACTATTACAATAAAAAAAGCAGGGATTATTATTGCAATAATAATATTTTATAATATTAATAAAATAATTAAATTTGACACCATAACTGATTTGAAACGTTCTTAGCTTAGTCAAAATAGATATTAAACAGTATAGGCCCATCTGATGGAATGCAATTGCAGTCTTCCTAATAAAAGGCTATGTTTTATATTTTGTTAAAATATTTACTTTTATACTTTGTAGCTCTTAAATGCATGAAATTACAACAGGGTCTTACTTTTGAAAGTAACCCAAACCTGGCAAAGTCGCCAATATTAAAATATTTACTTCTTTACTAAATTTGAAAAATTCCCTTTTTTTCTTTTATTTATATATTAACTGTCTGTTACCAATGGAAGGATTAAATAAAGATTAAGTTGGTTCTAAATTAATGAACACAAAATACAATAAGGCAAAAATTAATTTATTAATATTTAAATAAAAATTATACATTTAAAATAATGAAAATATAATGATCAGAAGATTTCAAAAAGTTATACTTAAAAAAAATGAAAATGGTAAGTTTTTGCATTTTTTTAAATAAAGGTGGATCGGTTTAATTTTCAAAAAATTATAAAAAATTTACGCATTCCTTAACTCTAAAAACAAAATATTAAATTTAAATTTTATTTACAAAATAATAAATGTTGCTTTGATACATTATTAGGAGTCTTCTTAACTCCTGCTTAACATTCCTCTTCTTTTTTTCATGATTTCAAATAACAATACTTTCTATCTTGATTATGTTACAATTTAACTTGGTCTTTACTCACTGATCTGTATTTAATTTTACTTTTAAAACTTAAACACTGAATTTAAGACATTTAAAATAGGCTTGGCTCAATTTAAGACATTCCGATTTCACAATCAAGATCAGGTCCTCATTCCAGATCAATTAGACACTGATTACTCTATTAAGTACAGCATCTCTCCTGACAATGATTTGTTAATTAGGAAAGCTTAATCAAATAGTGTGATGTCATTTTCTGTTTCTCTCTTCTTTTTTTTTTCTTTTAAATATTTATATTTTATTTATTAGTTTAAACAAAACATATTTTCATGTATATAGAATAAATTTATTCTAAATATAATTTTTAATATACTTATGTGAAAATTCTAATTTTTTATCACTTAAACAAGCACTTACTCCACTGCTCATTTCATTTGAAAACTATAATAATTTAATAGTTTTTCTCTTTAAAATAAAATTGTTGAAAATCCATTTGTTTTGGTTAAAATTATTATATTTAATGACACTTTATTAACATTTTAACTCTAACCAATTTTATCATTACAATGTATATTTATACTTAAAAATTATATTTACAAATAACTGAATTAAAAATTCAGGATATTTTAATGAATATAACTGGATTATAAATATCGTCGTATTTTCTGGCATCCTACCACTACCAAGTCATAAATGGACTTTCAAAAATTTTATTTTAAAGAGAAAAACTATTGACATTAAAAGTTCTATAGTGTTAAAACTTAACTTGGTCCATTAGCTCAGTTGATTAGTGCGTCGTGCTCTACCGAGTCATCCACTCCTTCCGTCCATCTTACATCTTCGACCTCCTCAATTCAAATCCAGTGTCCTTTCCCGTCATACCCATCCTCGGCCATTCGATTTATATCCAACGGCCCACCGATCTGCAGCTTTCGACAGATCTTTTCTAATCCAATCCTGATCCTTATGAAATTTCAACCCATATATTCTTCCATACGTCGCCCCAATACTCTTCCTACCTTCAAATCCCGTCAATTCAGTCACTTCCTGACCATTCAGTTCCAAAAGAATTTTAAATAAATGCCCATTATTTTCAATTAAAATTTGTACCTAATCGTGTATAAATACATTCTTTGTATTTTTTTAATTATTATAAATTCATTCTCTTTTAACTTATTTTTAATTTATTGATATTGGAAGTTTGTTTTTCTTTAAGGCTTAAAAATTGTCATTATGATCTATTACAATTTCATCTTTTTTGTCTCATTCTTTTATCTATTATTTGTTGATTCTCTAAAAATTTTTTTTTTTTTACTAAAAAGCTCTAAGCTCAACTAATATTGCCTTTTACGTTATTTATAGAGGGACCGTTCATTCCGTCGTTCATTGTTCCGTTTGGAATCATCGCCAATGGTCGCCTTTATTGATAAGTAACGAATAACGAGTAACGAATAATAATAACGCATTTGTCGATAAAAAAACATTTTGAAAACAGAGCTATAACTACAGTAAATCAAAACAAATCTTAAGCGATTTTTCCGATTTCATTTGTATATTTTTTAATTTATATGGACTGAATAACTTGTATTAATTTGCGCACAACGCGAATGTTAGTGGCTTAGAAAAGACATCTGGCATGAGATTCGCAACATTAACTGGTGCTATTACAAGTGCATTTCACAATTTGATTCTTGATTGCTCTTAAGTGATTTGAGAAGGAAGAGATTTATATTCTTTTATAACGACGTACTCTTGAAAAATGAGTCAGAGATCTTCAGAGGAAGATGAAAACCAAAGCACTAAGCGCTGCTAAACTGTAGTAACTATTACAAGAGGCAAGGGCATCATTGAACATCAATGAAATCAATGCTCCAGTTGACTGAGGAAGAAATCGACCAAGATGTACCTGAAGAAATAAAAAGTGGGACATTGGAAAGGTGCGCAATAACTCATAAAGAACAATTTTTTTATTAGATGTGCAAACTAAATAACTCTGATACTTCAGAATGAAAATTTTCATTATACTAGTTCAATGCTGGAGCATAAAGCCTATATTTTACGAAGTTTGAAAAAATATCAGAAATATTGATAAAAGGTAATTAGGCATTAGTAGACCGAAATATATCATTGTAGCTGTATAATCGTTATTTAAAGTTAAATCTTATTGCTCAGAAATACATCCATTGTCATAATAAATAATTAGTGAAAAGTACACTTCCCATTAAATATAAAACTTATATTTTTATATTTTTAAAAATCACATTTTTACCGACGTTTCAAAGTCCTTCGTCTTCAGGTTATTAGTTTTCTTTAATTTACATTATTATCTCCCCAAATGTCCTGCCATCAATATAAATTACTTCGCCAAAATCTTGGCTGGTTTTAATAAATAAAATAATGTTAAATTGGGGAGTCATTTTCCTTATTGTCCATGTCACATACTCTGCACTATCATTGATAGTGATATAGAATGATAGTGCAGAGTATGTGACATGGACAATAAGGAAAATTACTCCCCAATTTAACATTATTTTATATATTATAATCAAGATTTTGACGAAATAATTTATACTGATGGCAGGACATTTGGGGAGATAATAATGTAAATTAAAGAAAACTAATAACCTGAAGACAAAGAAGGACTTCGAAACGTCGGTAAAAATGTGTTTTTTAAAAATATAAAAATATCAGTTTTATATTTAATGGGAAGTGTACTGTTCACTAATTATTTATTATATTTATAATAACATCCCTAAATAGTTGAAATTGATTAATATAATATCCATTGTTAATAAATTTACGTAATGGAAGGTGACCGAATATCGTCTCTCTAAGCAAAATACGAAATTTCAAATATTAAACTAAATTGTGAAATTCCTAGATTTACTATTTAACTAAAGATAGGGGAGTTTAAAGGCATATAACTAAACTTAAATAAAGGCATATAACTACCCAAAACGAAATTAATTCATATTGAAATACTTAAACGTTTTGAAATTTGCTTGTGATCATTGATAATTTTATTTAAAAACGTGACTAATTATCCATCCAAATAAAAATCACAAGAAAATTTCTCTAATTTTGGGAAGAAGAATGGTAAGAACAGATCGTAACACAGTTTGAATCATGCCGCATACTTAACCCATTTTTTTTTCTCTTCTGTCATCAGGAAAGTTGACTTGTTTGTCTTTAGACGGGTTGAAAAACCTTGAGCGGGTGGAATTTAGGGCTCGAACTATGAAAATAAAGGCAGCTTTCTCTAACTAAACGAATGGCGTTTGTACAGATCTCGGACAATTTGAAATTTCGAAATTTACCAGCGCAAAAGAAAAAAATCTTATATATATATATATATATATATATATATATATATATATATATATATATATAATAACTTCAGGAATTATAAACCTTCTAACTTCATTATATCTTTATTTGATTGTTGTTGAAAAGGGAAGATTATAACGATTATGGTTATTCAACGAATTCCTGTGGGAATGGTGATTTCCATAGTCATTAGCTTCAAGGTTCATAAGCTTGTGAATTATTTCTTTATTCACCAGCTTTAAATATGTAATTTGGTAAACACCCAAGATAATATTTAGTCTGAAAAGCATATATTTAATGCCAAAAGAAATACACGAACAAGTAAGGTTAGTACCTTCACAACAAACTCAAGATAATAATACGTGAAAAGAAGAAATAAAATTACGTTTGTTTACCAAATACATATCACAATATAAATAAGTTTACAAAGTGTAACCTTCCTCTCGTACGTTTTTAAATAATACTCTTCCAACTGTATGTATGAGATATTCCAGGTTTGAGATATCGATGTAATTTACAACTCCCTCTTCGCTGTGGTAAAGATTAGATTTTAGATTAGATCTTTTTACAATCGACTTCATAAATTAATGGCGAAATCCGATTTAGAATTTAAAAAGGTCCTGTTCAAACTTTATGGGTTTTACTTCTGTTTAATTTACTTCCACTTTCCATAAAAACTAGATCTCCAACTACGAAAACATGCGAAATACGAATTTTGTCAATTCTCTTTTTATTTGTGATGAAACGTTTCAGAATTTAAAAAAGCGTTCTTTCTATCTTGTTCAAAATCCTGGTTCTTTGAGGTGTCGACTGGACAAATAGTTGGCTGATAGATCTATTGTATTCCGACTCGCTATAACAGTCCAAGCACGCTTATCATCTCCATTAATTTTAAATCTAATCCTATTTACTAACGTTTGATTGAGACGCTCATTAAGTCCATTTGAAGATGGGCAATCTGTGCTTGTGAATATTAATTGTATTCCCATATGTTGGAGGTACTGTTTTAGTTCTTCTGAGTTGATTGATGTATATTGGTCAGCGAGAATAATTTTTATATTGTTCTTTCTTGCTATTGGGTCTAGCATCTTGATAAAGTCTTTTGCAGACTGGCCTTTTGTTGTAGAAATCCATCCATACCTAATGTAGCGATCGACTAGGATAAGCAAACATTTCTTTGAAGATTTATTTTCTGCAAATTCACTTACCGTGTCAATTGACATGATTTCGTAAGGTTCGTGTGCAGGGTCTAATCTTGACATCAGTCCAATACGTAAATCAGTCGTACTTGTGAAGATCATATTGATCATATTTCTAAATTTTTAAATATTATTTCAAATTAAAGCATTAAACTGAAGCTAGAAAAATGCCAATTTGCGGCAATGTACGTTAAATATCTTGGCAATGTGATAGAATAAAATAAAATACCACCATCACAAGAAAATTTAGCTGCAATAAAAAAACTTAAAAGACCGACCGACAAAACTGGGGTTCGAAGTATTTTGGGATCAATAAATGTTTATTTAAAATATGGAAATAGAAATAGAAAATAAACTTTATTCTGGGACCAGATCCCTTAAGAATAACAAGCATGCACAAGTAAAAAAGATAACAGAAAAAAATGTCCGGCCAAAGACTACATTAATAAAGGCCAATTAATATTTACAATAATCTCAATTGAACAAATAAGTAACGAAAAAAAAAAAAGAATATTCTTCTGGTAAAAAAATATAATAAACATAATTTTACTGACAAAAAAAAATGAAAAGAGAAATAAAAACAGATATAAAGAGAGAAAAACCGCATAAAATAAAAATATGGGCATTTTAGTAAAATTTTCCTTAAAAAAATTATATATTTATTTATTTATTCTGCCTCTATCCCTAAGGGCCATTGCATAATTTTATTATTATTCGTTATAGTATAGTATTCGATACTATAGGATAGTATATTCGTTTGTTAGATCATTGATATTAAGTGGTAATTTCAAGTATTTATTTTTAAATATTTATTATTTTATTTATTTTTTAGGGGGGAGGGTATGGATTTAATCGATTTTGTGATCGTCCATAAAGATAGAAATATTGAATTTACTATCGAAATTTTGTCCGGCCACGAGCATTTCTATTTAATTATTAGTTTTCAAAATTATCGGTATAGGTATCATACAGAAGGTTTTCAAGGGCGATGTTATCGGATTTTCAATCGCGCATGCGTATTTCGAATTTCCGTTGCTGTCGAAGTTTTCTTTGATACAGGGGTCGTTTATTAGGTTTTCAAGTGCTCTGATTCCATTTTTCAAATTTTATTGGCGATGTCAACAGGTGATTAATCTGAAAGATTTTGTCTTCACCAATCTGATCTTATCATAGCAATGGCGGTGCAGTGTCAGATTCCTTTCGACAGTGACACCTAAGCACACTACGCAGTTGGTCGGCCTATTTGATCTACCCACTGGGTAATGGATTATAGGGTTATAGACCTGAGGAAGAGGGCGCTTGTTCTTATGGAAGGAGAAAAGTCGGTCTTCTTGGGTTTACCTGTAATATTTTGCCCTTCCAGTTTTTTTGTAATCTCCTCAAATGTAGATCACTATATCATCGGCGAATGCTGCTACAGTTGCTTTCTTTTACCTGGGTCCAACAATTTCAGCCGTGTACATTGAGGACAGTATTTGAGATAGTACAGAATCTTGAGGGACGTCTCCGAATACCGGATCGAGTATTTAATATCTTCAAAAACTTTTAGATTCCTTGAACACGGATAGTTGACGATATCGAATGCACGTGAAATGGTTATTTTGAAAACAAAATTAAGTGATGAACTTTAGTTCCAAAGTTGGCGTTATAGGGTAAATTTGGATGAAATAGGTTCATAATTTATTAATTGAAGTTTTTTAGGGCTGTCGAGAGTTTTAGGGAGTATGGGAATACCACCCAAGGGGAAGAGGGGGTCCGGGACCCTTTAATATATATCACTTATTTTATGATAAGTCTGAACTGCCACCCATCTCGCTCTCCTCACCTGGATCCGCCCTGAAGGCATTATTAAAAAAAGTAATCAAGCTATTGCAAGTTTATTATCTGAATTCTAAATCAACCTCCAACGCTCTGTATTAACACTTTGAAAAAACTATTGCTCGTAAAACATTAATCTACTTTTTCCATGAAATGCGAATCTTTTATAACCACCATAAAATGATCCGTCGTGAATAGAGATCAAGCATTTGTTCATATTTGCAAAAGTGTTTTTCTTATGGGATAGTTCCAATACAACTATAGCTGGGCCTCAACTCAACAAAGGGAAAAAATAATATAAACATTTATCTTTACACTAAGAAAAATTTGTAGCCCTAAAATTAAAACCATCACATCCTCATTCGAACGTCAAGAGATTTAAACCAGGCATTGTTGAATTTATTATTTATTTTAAATTTTATATTTCTTTTCTTTACTGGTGATGTGGTTTGGATATAATTGCTTCTATCTTCTTAGATGTCTAATTTTACGATATCAATGAAGGATATTTTAATGAAATGGTTCTCATGTGTGTCAGAAGACATTTTATAATCATATCTGTACATATTGTATTGATTTTCAGATGTGTATGGATGTCCTATTGGTAAGTCATGGATATGTCGCACGACTATTAATTATTGAGTTATATTGTGCACGGAGTACATCTATAAAGTTCTAGTCCAAATGAGGTTTAATCATGCAGAAGATCCCATTAACGGATGATTTTCGAAACATAGTTTTAAGGCTAAGATTTAGACAATATGAGTGTAAATAAGGAAGATTTTCAAAACCTGCTCTAATTCCTGCAGACTGTGACCTTTCCAGTAGTAACTCGTAACGCCAGGTGCTACGGCTGTAGTAAAGACTGTAATAGTGAAGGAGAGAGGGTAGGAGAGGGGCACTCGGAAGTCTGCTGAGGACACCGGTCGAGGAAACGCTAAACTGCTACTCAAGGAGAAGACGTCCCAGAGATCGCCCTGCAAGACATTAGTGGAAGTGTAGTGATGTTGGTTCTGTAGTTCCATGGAGGAATATTGAAAAGGTTTCCGCTCTGGTAAGTAGAAACACATTTTTTTCATAACTTAACGGATGTTGAAATGGGCTATTAATAAAAACTTAACATAAGATTCGGATCAAGCATTTATTTTATCTTTATTGAAAATAGCTGTAGTGACTTACATTGACCGAGATTGTTTGAAGCAGAATATAGTAAGAGCTTATTTTTTTAAAGAAAAACATATATACAAGGAAAATAAATGCTGAGCATTAATATACTTTAATGAATAATTAAACACTGATTTAGAAAAAAAATAATCAATGCTCTACCAAAATTATTTATTTTTGATCAACAATTTTTCTTTAAATATATTCGAATATTTGATTATTTAAAATTTTAATCATTAATAGATACTATGCCATTCATTTTATTGGTGCATGAGCCCAGGGCGTTATTTAGTTTAGAACTTGAAACTGATAAAAAATAAACCATGTACCTCTGGGATTTTTTTTTCCTTTATCATTTTTTTTTACACATGATTATCTCATCTTGATTGTTCATTTCATAATTTTCTACGACAATTCATTTCGTAAATAAAGCTTAATTGTTTTTATTATTATATAATCCAGTTTACCCGGGTCCTAACATTTATTATGGACCTTTGATTAATCTAATAAAATTCATTCTTGTATATTATTTAAATATTAATTAAGAAGAAATATATGACCTCAGAGAGTATAAACAGTTAAAATGGAATAAAGCATTTTGATACGCATTGTATGTAATTAGTTATACACTTTTTCTCTATCTAGTTACCAACTTAATTTTGGCTAACATGTAAAGCTAACACCACTAGCATTTGATTAGTCTAATTATTTTTTTTTCTTATACATAAATATTATTTTTTAAGTTATTAAGAGAAGAATATTTATATTGCGACTTAGAACATTTCTTTATTTTTATTAGAAACAGTACAGAATCTTGTAAAATATTTTGATTATTATATTTTAAGATCATAATTAAACATACTGTGATTTTTTTTTTTTTTTTTTGACGAGTATACAAAAGATAGTATGAATCGTATTTAAAACTTTTATTTGATTCGAAATGCTTTGTACAATTCACGGAAACAAAATTGAATAATATTAATTGCCATAGTAAAAGCGAATTCTAAACCATGTTCTTAAATATATAATTTAAATTTCGATGTTTAAAAAAGAGGTAATTCTGTAACATGATATACATGAAATACTACAGGCTCGTCAATTTGTCCGAGAAAAAAAATTACAATATATTGTTTTTATAACATAATACAAGGGCACACTCAAGGGCAATGAGTATTAGGGCTGAAGTATCCATTCACACTGTATTTACAACTATGCATACAATAAAATAAATATAAAGAAAATAAATTGATAAAATAAAGGGCACTGGTGATAAATAAATATACAATGTTAACAAAAGAAGAAGGAATAAAATAAAAAATAGAATAAAATAAATAAATAAAATAAAATAAATGAAAATTCTAGATTACAATAAAATAAAAATAGATTAAAATAAATAAATAAAATAAAATAAATAAAAATTCTATATTACAGGAATATAATTGATCTGATTCATTTTCTCCCCTCACATAGCTTCCAATATGTGTGAAGGCTGTATATTGTATGTGTAATTCCAACTTTGGAAAACTAATTCGGATTATTACGCTTTCGTGCGGTTTTGCATGCAAAATTAGCAGATGGGGCAAAACGCTGATTCGGCCAAGGTCAGTTTTTGCCATGTTAACGCATATGTTTTGCAATACATTTACTGTTGCTAAAATTATTATTTATTTTAAAGTAAGGTAATGTGGGACAAGTACGTAATTGTCTCGTTAAATCCTCAACTGGCAAGAGCTGACGTTTACGGAGTATATAGCCTAAACACGGTATCAGAAATAAACCACGATAATTCGTTAAGGTGAACTATAAAGAGTTGTAAAGATATTAGTTCCAAGCTGTTAATAAAGTTGTGCCTTTGAACTTTTGCAGTACAGCTGTAAAAGTGTTTATCCACCAGTAGGCCTTTTATTCTTCTTTTTTTAGCCAGAAGCGGAAGTTGTTCTTCAAAATACTTTCTGATTTACGTCTCTCCTTGACAGTTTTCTATTTTCTAAGCGCTTGTCCGCAGTCAATCAGCAAAACATGATTTTAGGAACAAGTGCAGACCTCTATTGTGTGCACTTACCCTTACTATCACGTTTTGTCCAAGCAACAACGGACTAGCGAATTAAAACAAATATTATTTTGTTCAATACATATATTAAATTATATTCCATATCCTACTTTCGTAACTCGATGAAGTTTGTAAGTCTTTGTTGTTTGTGAGTCTCAGGCAAGCTTTAACTTTGTCGGTGATCACATCAGTATAATAGCTTTCCGGAAACCGAACTATTTTGCACTTAACACAAAACCGGTCCTACTGGAATAATGAGTCCTCCAGGTACGTCTTACGCTCTTGCTCCTGAAGGCAGGGGCAAGTGCATACTATGTACTATTAAATTAAATTATCAATCTCATAGAAATGGACGTGATTAAAACAAGGGCTTGAATATATATAATATTTCAACATAACAGTCTAAGGAACATTTTTAAAAGCAGAGGAATAATCTATTTTCAAAAATAAATATTTTATAGTCATTTAAACTATCTAGCCTTTATAATAAAAGTTGAAAATATCCTCATGGTTAATACCGTAAATTTTATAACTTTTAGAAATAATTAATAACGTAATATTTAGTGAAAGAGAGTATAAACAATAAGCTTACAATTCCAGCAACAATAGCAATTAACCGTCACAGCAGTTTAACCTAGCGTTTCTGACTACCCTAATTTTCATCCTCCGAATTCAATGAGAGAACTCGAGTCCAATTAACTTCGCAGAGCAAATCGAATCAAGAAAACCTTTTTGTTAAAATTAATCGAGATAAAAAAGAATTATTTAAATCAGATCTTGGTAACTTCTATACGTACCTATAGCTAAAAATTGAAACATGGAAATAAAATTAAACTTTTTTTACCAACATTAATTTATTAATGTGGCTTAATATAACATTAGTAATATAGGATTGGGTCAGAATAAAGCAGGTAAATTGAAGTGGGGTGGTATAAACAGCCTTAAAACTTTTACTCTATTTTGCAGAAAAAGTTGTTAATTTTTTTTCTCATAAATGTAGTAGCATTAAAATAGCACATTACATTTAATCATAGGATAAGTAGTTTGTATCAATAAAGATATGATTATTTTGAGTTTTAGCTACATAATCCATAAAAAAATTGAAGAACTAAAAATATTTTTTTTAAATGTTTAAATGTATTTTTAGATATTTGATAATAGACAAAGTATAGTCCAAAACATCATGAAATAAATACAGAATACTGACGTTTGAAGGTATTAATAAAAACTTACACAAAAACAAAAAAAAACTTATAAAACCTTCAAGAAAAAATAGTTAACAACAAATATTTTTAATTGTTAATTTTAAATATTTTAAATATTTTTTAATTGTTAGGATATAGTTGGAAGATTACAAAAACAAACCATTGAGTCTCTCTAATAACTGCCAGGTCAATGTTTCTCCAATTCAGACATCATCGGGATAGAAAACGAAAAATCACAGAAATGCTGACTAGAGACAAATCCCACAACAGTCTAAAAAATATTATGTGGACACCATTTGACTTCCATGTACGCCTATTAGACTATAAATCGGTGGCTCAAAAAGTGAACCTGAATCACTATTTGGTTATTAAGATTCCGAAGATAATCTAACCTCCGTGGCGTTACAGCCCGTGGTGGGTTTTGGCCTCCTCAATGAGCTACCGCCATTCGGCTCTATCTTGCGCAACCGCCTTCCAATTCCTGATCCTAAGTAGGCTTCGAGTATCTGGTTCCACACCATCGGCCCACCTCAGCCTGGATCTTCCTTTCCTTCGGATTCGATGCAGAATCTCCTCAAGTACTCTCCTAGGAATCTATTGTTCATTCAATCTTTCCACATGCCCTGCCCAACCAAGCCTCCCTAACTTCATAAACATAACTAGCTCCGGATCGCCATAGATGCCGTATAGTTCCCTCTTTTTACTTATCCTCCACTCGGTCAGCCCCCTGACTGGTCCAATAATACGACGTAGAATTTTTCATTCAAAGATCATCAGGTCCCTTTCGTCGTGCTTGGAGATGGTCTAGGTCTACGAGGCATAAGTTAGTACAGGCTTACCAGAGTCTTATAAAGGATTAACTTGGTTTTTCTACTATTACCCTATTGCGAAAGGCCTTGAGAAAACCGAAATAACATCTATTGGCAGCAGTGATGCGCTTCTTAATCTCAACAGACATATTTCCTGAAGTCACAAGTGCTCCGAGGTAAGTAAACTTCTCAACCTGCTCAAATGTGTAGGATCCTAAACATTTATTTATTATCTCCGGCTCCAGTGTACATGTATTTGAACTTATCCTGGTTATTTAAAACTTCCATAAATGACACGGCCCTGATAAGGTTTGTCGTATCTGCTAGGGCTGATCTGGAACTGGCTACTGTGTCCAAGTCGATAGCATAACCAAGCATCTGAACTAATCGGGAAAATTTCGTGCTATGAGTTTGGACTCCTGAATCCATTATTACCTTTTCTAACGCCAAATTAAAGAGAAGATTTGATCCACAATATATCTGCCTCGACGAAAACCTGCCAGATACCTTCCAGCCTGCCCTTCTGCCAATAGCGATAATCTAGTGAAGAGGGTGATTGGGAAAACCTTGTAGGCATACGAAAGCACTGAAATTACACGATAATTGGAGCATTCCAGGTGGTCTCCTTTTTTGTGTAAAGGACATATGACAGCATCGCCCCATTGCAGTGTAATTCTATTCCCTATCCAAATATCCATGATTAACTCATGCATGGCCCCTGTGTAGCTCCTCTCCTCTATATTTGAAGAACTCAGCTGGCAGTCCATCAGGATCTGGAGCTTTATCGTTTTTCAGTTTGGAGATTGCCTAAGAGACTTCTTCAAAATAGAGGCTCAACTTCTTCAAGTCCATTCTCAGCATTTCCTCAGTTTTTACTCAGCCGCTTTTCTTCCTCATTTAAAAGAACTCTGAAATGTTTAACACACCGCTCAAGTATGTCCTCCTTGAATGTAAGCAGGATACCATCGTCTTTCTTGCAGGCATGTATCCTAGATCTGAATAGTGTTTTTTCCCTATTAACCTCCTAGAAAAACTTTCTGCTCTCATCTCCATTTCTGAGAGGCTCCAACTCTTCAAGCCTTTTTTTCTCAAAGCCCTCTTCTTTTTCCTCGTCTCTTCTTTTTTCTCTGTAAAACACCGTGGCTCTTCTTGTATTACGTTTACTGGAGCATTCCATACTACGTTATGATATGCATTGCTCTTAGTGTCATTGTGACTAGCTTGCGATCCTCTTCAAACCACTCACACCTTTTCCTGGGTTCTTGACTTACGAGAATCTCTTCAGCCGATTTTTTTCAATGCTTTCTCTGATCTGTCCCAGACATCATTAACATTTTCTGAGTCTGCAGATCTAAGCTCATCTCTAATCCTCAGATCAAATGTGCGTTCACAGTTATCAGGAATTTAGCTTGTCTGTGTTTCACTTTTTTAGGCATCTGAACTGAAGTCTATAAATCTTTTCCCGTTGTCATTGCTCGTCTCATGTTTATTATGAAGGCCGATCGTTGTTCTATAGCTTTTTTCCTTACCAATTGTTGGGTGGAGGAGCCTTTCGTAAGGATATTCTCTACCCCGGTGAAGTTGCCGGTATCCTAACTAGACTAAATTAGGAACGAATAAAAATAATAATAAGGAAAATGAAAAATATTGCATTAAAAATAATGATATAAAATAAAGCTTTAATATGAAATTAATATATTAACCAGGAAAAAAAGAATTAATATCCCTTACCAGTGATTTACACAAATATATTTTAATGTAATAAAGAAACAAACAAAAAGGGACATTGAATTTTTCTATAAATAAGAATAAACTTGTAGTGAGAAAAGAAGAAAATCTTAACAACAAAATTGTCTTTAAATTTTTAATTAAATCTACTTTAATAAACAAAAAAAAATAAGCACTTATCCATTAAAAAGTCGATTAAAAGAAGTAAAAAAAAATATAGATAAATACGATAAATAGAACTGGCATAACAGTGACACTGTTTCTGCCGGTTTAACCACAAAACCTTGTTGTGAGTAGGCACTACTTCTAACGAGGTTACCTTAATGGTGAGCTCCCAGATGTTTTGGCGATCGATATGCACATATCGGTTTTTACTCACTCAGGCTGTCCAGCAGTCAGCTGTAATCTTCACAATGGCGAGGAGCCGGTGGGTTGGTGCAGACATACGGTGGATGAGGGCAGTGGATAGTAGTAACACAGGTCTGGTGGCCTAGAAATCTCGCTCCAGACTGACCAGTGAGCCTTATCAGCTTGTTTGGGTTGCGCTTTAATCCTTCCAAAGCAGACGAAAACATCGTGCTAATAGTGCCATTTATAAACATTACAACTACATCTAGAGACATAAACTGTCTAAACTTGTAACATTTGTTAACTGAAAACAATTAGCTCCTAATCCTTTATCACTGGTAGAGGGTGATAATAAAAAAAATGTAATTTATCCGGGCGTGAACACCAATATTGGAATCGAAATCACCTAAACATATTTACATATCGCTTGCAGGACAGCTATCGTATGTTTATTAAAGGGAATTATAGAAGCCATCTTTTTCTTCATCATCGGATGCTTCTGTCGGAGTATGACAGAGAATAAGGTTGTAATTGTAGAAAGTTTCTTTCATGCGCAATGTGCAGAGGCGCTCATTGATTGGATTAAACCCTATGACTCGGCTCCTCACCCATCCGTGAACAATGAAGCCAGCACAAAAAATGTGGTATCTGGGTAACAGCAGTAATATAATGTATCATATCTTTTTTCTAGTAGCCCTTTGACGTTCCAGCATATCTGGATGGCGGTTATGTCCACTCAGTGTTTGTCAATTTGGGATAAGAGAACATGGAATTCTCCTGGTCTATCTCGTGATGGAATATTCCAATATCCGTGATTGCAATATGAACTTCAAGTAAAGTACCACTAACGGTTATCGAATTTTAACAAAAATCTAGAATATTATTTATATTGACATAAAAGTTTTATATACCATATTGGACAATTTTCACATTTAACATAATTTTTGATGAAAGTCAACTAAGACCTAAAAGTAAAGTACCACTTTCTGTTTGCCAATTTTAACCAAAATCTAGTATATTGTTTATATTAATTAATAAGTTTTACGTTACAAATTTGAAATTTTGCAATATATGTTAATACAATTTTTTATGAAAATTTATTATGACCATCAAGTAAAGTACCACTTTCGGTGATCAAAAAGGAAGGTGCACAACAATATGTTACATCTATCCGAAATAGTAAATTTCAGCGTTCTACGGCTAACCGTTTTTGAGTTATGCGAGATACGAACAAACATTCGTACAGACGTCACGACGAAACTATAATCAAAATAGATATTTCCATTGAAATCTGAAAATTTTCTATTACAATATTTCCTTTATTGCGTAAAAGAAAGTAAAAAGACAAACCAAACGGAGGTAGTGCATAATTCCAACATATACCTACTGACGGAAAAGAGAAGTAATATTAGTAGATGAGATTTGGGCGAGCTGGAACACGATTCCTCCATCCCCTCCACCGCTAACCTTAAGTGTCACGTGGTCTTGCCTCGACCCTACCTTAACCACCACGTGGTCTTACCTCGACCTAACCTTAACTATTAGGCCACGCCCCTTTTTAGTCACGTGACCCTTATGCCCCGCCCCTTTTTAGTCACGTGATCCAGTCACGTGACCCGCAGCGCATCCTGGTCTACGCTCCGCCCCCATATTTTAGTCATGTGATCCAGTCACGTGACCCTTTGAACCCTCCGGTATATGCTCCGCCCCCATATTTTAGTCACGTGACCCTTTGAACCCTCCGGTATATCCTCCACCCACATGTTTTAGTCACGTGATCCAGTCACTTACGCCGCCATTTTGTTTTTCGACTGTTTGAAATACTTGAGGTTTTGTTGAAGGGTTAGGTACCCATCTTATAGAGCATGAGTGTGCCCGACCTCCATTTTGTTTTTCTTACGGTCACGTGACCCTTATGCTCCGCCCCTTTTTAGTCACGTGATCCAGTCACGTGACCCGCAGCGCATCCTGGTCTATGCTCCGCCCACATGTTTTAGTCACGTGATCCAGTCACGTGACCCATGGAACCACCTGGCCTATGCTCCGCCCACAATATTTACCCCCTCCACCCATTGAAGGGTCAGGTACCCATCTTATAGAGCATGAGTGTACCCGACCGCCATTTTGGTTTTGTGATGCCGCCATTTTGTTTTTCTACTGTTTGAGAGACTTGAGGTTTTGTTGAATGGTTAGGTACCCACCTTATAGAGCATGAGTGTACCCGGCCGCCATTTTGTTTTTTATACATCGTCATTTTGTTTTTCTTATGCCGCCATTTTGTTTTTCTTATGCCGCCATTTTGTTTTTCTACAGTTTGAGAGACTTTAGGTTTTGTTGAAGGGTTAGGTACCCACCTTATAGAGCATGAGTGTACCCGACCTCCATTTTGTTTTTCTTACACCGCCATTTTGTTTTTCTACTGTTTGAGAGACTTGAGGTTTTGTTGAAGGATTATGTACCCACCTTATAGAGCATGAGTGTGCCCGACCTCCATTTTGTTTTTTCTTACGCCGCCATTTTGTTTTTCTACAGTTTGAGAGACTTTAGGTTTTGTTGAAGGGTTAGGTACCCACCTTATAGAGCATGAGTGTGCCCGACCTCCATTTTGTTTTTCTTACACCGCCATTTTGTTTTTCTACTGTTTGAGATACTTGAGGTTTCGTTATATGGTCAGATACCCACTTTATAGTACGTAACCTCCCCAACGGTTATATAATCATAACCTATACGATGAAGGGTCAGGTATCCACTTTATTGTCTGTAACCTCCCCTACGGTTATATAATCATAACCTATACGATGAAGGGTCAGGTATCCACTTTATAGTCTGTAACCTCTCCTACGGTTATATAATCATAGCCTATACGATGAAGGATCAGGTATCCACTTTATTGTCTGTAACCTTCCCAAAGGTTACATAACCTTTATCTTGTTTTCGTTTTTAGGTACCCATCTTATAGAGCATGAGTGTGCCCGACCTCCATTTTGTTTTTCTTACACCGCCATTTTGTTTTTTCTACTTTTTGAGAGACTTGAGGTTTAGTTGAAGGGTTAGGTACCCACCTTTTTGAGCATGAGTGTACCCGGCCGCCATTTGGTTTTTCTTACACCGCCATTTTGTTTTTCTACTTTTTGAGAGACTTGAGGTTTTGTTGAAGGGTTAGGTACCCACGTTATAGAGCATGAGTGTGCCCGACCTCCATTTTGTTTTTCCTTACACCGCCATTTTGTTTTTCTACAGTTTGAGAGGCTTGAGGTTTTGTTGAAGGGTCAGGTATCCACTTTATTGTCTGTAACCTCCCCTACGGTTATATAATCATAACCTATACGGCGAAGGGTCAAGTATCCACTTTATAGTCTGTAACCTTCCCTACGGTTATATAATCATAACCTATACGATGAAGGGTCAGGTATCCGCTTTATTGTCTGTAACCTCCCCTACGGTTATATAATCATAAACTATACGATGAAGGGTCAGGTACCCACTTTATAGTCTGTAACCTCCCCTACGGTTATATAATCATAACCTATACGATGAAGGGTTAGGCACCCTCTTTATACTCTGTAACCTTCTCAAAGATTACATAACCTTTATCTTGTTTTCGTTTTTGTGCAACCTTCTCAATGTTTACGTAATCTTTACTATATTTAACTTTACCAACATTTAAACAGGTTGGATCATGTATAGACAAGTTGGATGATGTATAGGTGAAATACAAATATGGACTTTGAACTGTTTATCTCTAGCATATAAATAAATAGTAGATTTCCTTAATCCTATAACAACTGCTGGACCTTGAGCTGTTTATCTCTAACATATAAATAAATAGCATAGTCCCTTAATCCTATAACAGCTTTTGGACTTTGAACTGCTGATCCCTTTAACGTAAATAAGTTACAGGGCTCCTTAATCCTATCACAGCTTTTGGACTTTGAGCTCTTAATCCCAAACTTTTCTTATCTCGCTGAAACATAAACAAAACAACTTTTCAATGTACTACGTATTTTTAATACCTGTAACCTCCCCTACGGTTATATAATCATAACCTATACGATGAAGGGTCAGGTATCCACTTTATTGTCCGTAACCTCCCCTACGGTTATATAATCATAACCTATACGATGAAGGGTTAGGTACCCTCTTCATACTCTGTAACCTTCCCAAAGGTTACATAATCATAACCTATACGACGAAGGGTCAGGTATCCACTTTATAGTATGTAACCTCCCCTACGGTTATTTAATCATAACCTATATGATGAAGGGTTAGGTACCCTCTTCATACTCTGTAACCTTCCCAAAGGTTACATAATCATAACCTATACGACGAAGGGTCAGGTATCCATTTTATTGTATGTAACCTCCCCTACGGTTATATAATCATAACCTATACGGCGAAGGGTCAGGTATCCAATTTATAGTCTGTAACCTCCCCTACGGTTATATAATCATAACCTATACGATGAAGGGTTAGGTACCCTCTTCATACTCTGTAACCTTCCCAAAGGTTACATAATCATAACCTATACGACGAAGGGTCAGGTATCCACTTTATAGTATGTAACCTCCCCTACGGTTATTTAATCATAACCTATATGATGAAGGGTTAGGTACCCTCTTCATACTCTGTAACCTTCCCAAAGGTTACATAACCTTTATCTTGTTTTCGTTTTTGTGCAACCTTCTGAATGTTTACGTAATCTTTACAATATTTAACTTTACCAACATTTAAACAGGTTGGATCATGTATAGACAAGTTGGATGATGTCTAGGTGAAATACAAATATGGACTTTGAACTGTTTATCTCTAGCATATAAATAAATAGTAGATTTCCTTAATCCTATAACAGCTTTTGGACTTTGAGCTCTTAATCCCAATTTTCTTATCTCGCTGAAACATAAACAAAACAACTTTTCAATGTACTACGTATTTTTAATGGCTGATAGTATAAGTAATGGTCTTAAAAGGATTAACTCGTCAATGTTCTACGTATTTTTATTCTCCGATAGTTAAATAATTGTCTTAAAAGGATTAACTTTTAATCCATTAAGTTCCTATCGAACTTTTAATCTCTAAAATATATTAACAAATCGAAACGATGGTATCACGCTGGCCAAAGAGGTAGCACCTTTTCATAACTTTAAATATTTTCAAAGTACACGAGTCGGTATTGATAACTTCGAACACGATGTAGTAAATTTTTATTAATAAATATTAATTAATCCCTAATTCTTAATTAGCACTAATCCTATTTTATATCTTATTGATACCCGGTTCGACTTGCTCGAACCTGCCTGAATAGAATTGGAGCAGGTCGACTCATGCTCGCTTCATAGCGGGTGGTGGGGGTACTATGATCTATGGTGGGAGAACCTGACAGCCAATCAGATTCGAGTATTCTCCTTCTTTAAATAGGGCTGTTTTGCGTAGCTCTTCCTCATTATCTCATCGTGCTAGTTGCAACATTTCTGGAAACGTGTGAGTTGATTTTTTTTTTTAAACCTGTTATTCTCTTTGGTTGGAGTGTAGTTTTATCTCATTGTGCCATATCAGTTTATAAATTCGTTTTTAATTTTCTCATTGTTTAATTTTTTTAACTGTTTAATATTTTTTTTTTTAAAGTTAAGATTAACTCTTTTGTTTTCAATTTTAATTTTTTGCTTAATTTTTTTTTCAATTCGTCTTTAAGTTTCACATAGTTTAATTTTTTTCTTCTATATTAGTTTTCAATTCGTTTTTTTAATTTTTTTCTTCTATATCAGTTTTTCTATTATTTTTAATTGTATAATAATTTAAAAAAAAATTAAGATTAATTCTTTTTTTCAAATAATTTCGATTTTTTCTTTATTTAATATTTTTATAGTTAGAGTTTTAGTTATTTCATTTTAAATTAACTTTTTATTTCTTATCATGTCGTCATTAAATAAGTGTCAATACTGCGACAGAGATTTTAGTAGGAAGATTGATAGAGTCCATCATGAAAATTCATGTTTGGCTACCCTGCCACGACGTACATGTGTTTCCTGCGATAAGATTTTTAATTCTGTAACGCAGTGCGTAAAGCATGTACGTCGCTGTCAACCAGAAACACCGCTCGTCATGACAAAGCGAAGGCGGTTGGAGGCGGCTATGGGGTCTCTATTTCAGATAGAAACATCATTTGGAGGAGACCTCAAAACTTTTTTCCTTCCATGTTCTGAACCAATCGATGCAGTGGAATTTCTCTGCAATCAGACCGATACTCTATATCGATTGATTTCAGAATTTTGGTCGGAATCAGACGCTCCCCTAAAGTTTAATTTGATATTGGAGGCTACGTATGAAAACGTCAAAGGAGAGACGTGCGATCGTGCCTTCAAAACCAAAAATAAAGCTATCTACGACATCTCTTCCATCTTGGATTGCCTAAGCGGAATGTATGCGAAGATGGCTACTGAGATGGAAGAGATGGCGATGAAGGGGAGCGGTTGGTTCCTTAAAGGTCTTGACGGTCTTCTCTTGAAAGTAAATCGATTTAGACCTTTAAGCGCCTCCAGCTATATAGCACTTCCGCCTAAAATAGCAGCTAGAAAAGCTATTATAAATGTCCAAAATAATGACGAGCAGTGTTTCAAGTATGCCATATTGTCACACCTCGTCGTCGATGGTGATAATCCACAACGAGTGAGGAAATATGAAAATTTGCAACACAGATACAACTTTGAGTGCATTTCCTTCCCCACTCCTCTCCAAGAGGTGAAAACTTTTGAGCGACACAATAACATCAGTGTCAACGTTTTCGCCATTGGAGAGACCGGAGACGTGTATCCGCTGAAAGTGGTTAAAGAGGAGAAGGCTGATCATCGTGATCTCCTTCTCCTCACAACGGATGATGGACGAAGCCACTACACTTATATAAAAGATTTCAACAAATTAGTGGCTTCACAGACATCTGGCCACCATAGCGGAAGACACGTATGCAAACGATGTTTCACCCACTTCAATTTAGATGGAAGAAACATCGCTGAGCGGGTGAGGGAGCACATGGAGTATTGTGGGGAAAATAAACCAACTCGAATCGTACTCCCGGCCTGCGACGATGAGGGGAATCCTCAGAGTATATCGTTCATTAACATCCAACGACAAGTGAGGATTCCCTTTGTCGTGTATGCAGATTTTGAATCAATTTTAGAAAAGATTCAGCCGGGAGAGTCGAGATCCTCACAGACAACTCCCTACCAGAGACACCTCCCGATGAGTTTCTGTGTACATGTGAAAATTGCAGAAAACATCCCTCGCCACTCGCTGCCCATAGATTTTCCCACTGAACCCTACATCTACACGGGTGAGGATTCAGCGGCGAAATTTATGACATATATCAAGGAAGTGGCGGGGAAGGTGTCTCAGGTATACTCCATAAAGCGGCTCATGCTACCCCTGACACCATCGCAGAAGGAAGCCCACCTCCGATCCCAATCCTGCTACCTTTGTTCCCGTCCATACACTCCTGAGAATGAGAAAGTGATGGATCACGATCACATCACAGGGATGTATCGTGGTCCAGCACATTTCAAATGCAATATCCTCTACCGTACCCCACGTTTCCTTCCCGTCCTCTTCCACAATCTCAGCGGTTACGACGCTCACTTTATCGTCCGAGAGTTGGGGCGTGACTTAAATGAAGAAGAAAAGAAAAAAGTCCGTATTGACGTCATCCCCAACTCTGAGGAGAAATATATCTCCTTCGGAATGACAGTGGGCGCCTTAACCGTTAGGTTTGTGGACTCCTTCCGTTTCCTAGCTTCCAGCCTCGACAGGTTGTCCAAGAATTTACCCAAACCTAACTTTAAGGAGACGGCTAAATTCTTCCCCGCCGATCATTTAGACCTCGTGATCAGAAAAGGAGTGTACCCCTATGATTACATGGATTCGTTCGAGAAACTTCGGGAGACGGTTCTGCCCCCGAAGGAGGCATTTTATAGTCAATTAAATGAAATGCCCATCTCGGACGATGACTATCAGCATGCTCAAGCGGTATGGGATACATATAGTATCAGAAACCTGGCCGAATACAGTGAACTCTACCTCAAGGTAGACGTCATGCTCCTTTGCGACATATTTGAAAATTTTAGAGATGTCTGCTTGGGAGCATATTCGCTGGATCCGGCCTGGTATTATACGGCACCCGGACTCGCTTGGGATGCCATGCTGAAGTATACGGGAGTACAATTAGATCTATTGTCTGACTATGATATGGTCTTAATGATCGAGCGGGGGATAAGGGGTGGCTTATGCCAATGCAGTCACCGGTATGGAAAAGCGAGTAATAAATATCTGGACCCAAGTCGAGATCCCCAGGAGGAATCGACATACATCGCTTATCTGGACGCCAACAACTTGTACGGATGGGCGATGTCGAAAGCGCTGCCGTCTGGCGGTTTCGAATGGGTTCAGAATCCGGAATCTCTAGATTGGCTCAACTTACCGGAAGACGGGTCTTTCGGCTACATAGTTGAAGCTGATATAGAGTATCCGGAAAGGTTACACAATTTGCACAATGATTTCCCCCTGTTGCCAGAGAATAAAGTTCCACCTGGTGGGAAATTTAGAAACAAAATGGAGGTCGGGCACACTCATGCTCTATAACGTGGGTACCTAACCCTTCAACAAAACCTCAAGTCTCTCAAAAAGTAGAAAAACAAAATGGCGGTGTAAGAAAAACCAAATGGAGGTCGGGCACACTCATGCTCTATAATGTGGGTACCTAACCCTTCAACAAAACCTCAAGTCTCTCAAAAAGTAGAAAAACAAAATGGCGGTGTAAGAAAAACCAAATGGCGGCCGGGTACACTCATGCTCAAAAAGGTGGGTACCTAACCCTTCAACTAAACCTCAAGTCTCTCAAAAAGTAGAAAAACAAAATGGCGGCATCAGAAAACCAAAATGGCGGTCGGGTACACTCATGCTCTATAAGATGGGTACCTGACCCTTCAATGGGTGGAGGGGGTAAATATTGTGGGCGGAGCATAGGCCAGGTGGTTCCATGGGTCACGTGACTGGATCACGTGACTAAAAAGGGGCGGAGCATAAGGGTCACGTGACCGTAAGAAAAACAAAATGGAGGTCGGGCACACTCATGCTCTATAAGATGGGTACCTAACCCTTCAACAAAACCTCAAGTATTTCAAACAGTCGAAAAACAAAAGGGCGGCGTAAGTGACTGGATCACGTGACTAAAACATGTGGGTGGAGCATATACCGGAGGGTTCAAAGGGTCACGTGACTGGATCACGTGACTAAAATATGGGGGCGGAGCATATACCGGAGGGTTCAAAGGGTCACGTGACTGGATCACATGACTAAAATATGGGGGCGGAGCGTAGACCAGGATGCGCTGCGGGTCACGTGACTGGATCACGTGACTAAAAAGGGGCGGGGCATAAGGGTCACGTGACTAAAACGGGGCGTGGCCTAATAGTTAAGGTTAGGTCGAGGTAAGACCACGTGGTGGTTAAGGTAGGGTCGAGGCAAGACCACGTGACACTTAAGGTTAGCGGTGGAGGGGATGGAGGAATCGTGTTCCAGCTCGCCCAAATCTCATCTACTAATATTCAGTGGCGTAGCCAGTAAATAGGTAGGTACACTATGTTCATTATTCATACAAAATTCATACTTTTTATTTGTAATATAAAATATTACTCAATAAAGTAGTATGCGTACCTTCGTGCCTGTTCTATATATACACTCTCACATGCATATTTCATGAAAACATGTATATATAATTAACTATCAGTGTAACCACAGAATTGGGGATAAACGTAGGGCAGACGAGGATTATGCCATACATTTTCTGAATGTTTGCATCGAGGCGCCAACTATCATGTGACAAGAGGGATTAACAGGATATCTCAGTGATTAATAACCCAATGACGAATGATAAAGATTGAATCAATTTAAAACTATTTTGACCTAGATTAGGATTCCATTCATTTGAGCCCAGCGCTTTATCAACCTGACCATATAAATGAGTTTGGAGTTTTCATCAGGCTTTAACAATAATAAAACAATAGAAGTTTCTCGCACTTATTTTATTTAAATTAATAAAAAATGTAATTAAAGTTGAAGACATGACGTGCTATGAACAAGCTTTCGAAAATTGATTTTTTCTTACGAATGAAGGCGTCTTATTTACACCGTGTAATATTAACAACACAAGGTTCTTGATTATTCCCATGATTTCTTAGTGGAATGGATGGATCATGTCTTTAAAAAATAAGTTTGCGCGTGCGTGAGCGACAGCAGAGGATGGGATTTGATAAAATTTATACTTTATACTAATCGCTAATTCTTCCAACTTGGGACCAAATCGGACGAGCCTAGGTAGGTAAAGGTACGGAAACCCCCAGAAATTACAGAATATTTTTACTTATTCTTATCTTTAAACAAAAATTGTATAAACCTATTTGAACGATATTTCATAAATAATATACCTAGGTATAGATAATATTATAGGTTATTAATATTATAGGTAGGGCTTCCTTAAGTCCCCGGTTGGGATGTGTTTCTTTAAAGTAAAGGATGGACCTTTCTCCCTCTCGAAACAAAATTTTGGCTACGCCACAGGTATTATTAATACAGCTAAGAAAATATGCATTAAAACAGTTGATCAGAAAAAATATCTGATGTGGACAACACACGATTTCCTTGTACGCCAATTACACTATAAATCGGTGGTTCAAAAAATGATCCTGAATTTGTTTACTAGTTTCCGAAGATTGCAGTATCTCAAAAACGACACTCACCATCGCGACATCCATCTATTGACACACACAGTCATACTCTTATTTTTGGAGGTCTCATTCCGTTATTATAAGTCGTTTTCTTTCAGTTGGTAACAAGTTCCCAAGAGATTTCTTCGTGTTCCGTGACAACATTAGAACAGTCCATATCTCTAGATAAAGCATTGGAAAATGTCGACAGTTTCGACATTTTAAACGGAAAAACCCACTCAACTTATATCTTATTCTCCTGCTGCAGACTTGTTCATCTCACAAATGAGGAGGAAACCCAGTATTTTACACTCAAATTTAACACTTAAAATAAGTAATAAAAATGTTTAATTGGATTGGAAACCAAATTGCGTTTGTAACCTTTATTACCCTCTAGGTTCTACTTTACCTCGCAACATTTTTCAAACCCCCCAAAATACAAAATAGATTATAAGTACGCTCATCTAAAATAAATAAACAATTCTTTCAAATATTTTTTTTTTTCATTTGGTTGAAATGATTTCTAGTATATACATTGCGTCCCAAACAAGCTCTGCCACCAATGCGTCGCATAGGCGATATTTGCGCCTCTGCTAATCTAATTTTATTTGTGTGACAACGGGGGGGTAAAGTTTTTTTAATTAAACAATGCAAAAAACGGTGGTTTATTTATTACTTTGGCAAAAAAAAAGTTCATAATTTTAGAAAAATATCTATTAACAATATGAATATATCGGAATATACTGAAGGAAAAAATATCTTAAACATGTAAATACGATTTAAAAAATAATATATATCTGATGTGGGCAACACATAACTTCCTCGTACGCCTATTAAAGAATAAATCGGTGGCTCAAAAAGTAATCCTGAATTAGGTTACTAGTTTCCGATGATTGCATTATCTAAAAAACGACAATCGGCGTCGCTATATCCATACATACTCTTTACACACATACTCTTGTTTCTGGAGGTCTCATTCCGTTATTATATGTAGTTTTCTTTCAGTAGGTAACTAGTTTCCAAGAGATTTCTTCGTGTTCCGTGACAACATTAGAACTGTCAACATCACTAGATGAAGCATTGAAAATAGACATTTTAAGCAGAAGAACCCACTTAAATTATATCTTATTCTTCTGCTACAGACTTGTTCATCTCACAAATGGGGAGGGTAACCAGTATTTTACACTCAATTTTAACACTTAAAACAAGTAACAAAAATGTTTAATTGGAGTGGAAACAAAATCACGTTTGTAACCTTTATTACCGAAACATATGATTTCTGTGTTTAATTTTAATATAATTTTTGATGTAAGTTTATTATGACTTTCAAGTAAATTACCCTTTTCGGCTCACCGATTTTAACAAAAATCTAGTAAATACATTCATATTGACATAAAAGTCCTATTTACCAAATTTGAGATGTTTTATATTATATTTTAATATAATTTTTGATGAAGGTCTAATATGACCTTCAAGTAAAGTACCACTTCCGGTCAACCAATGTTAACTAAAATTTATTATATTATTTATATTAATATGAAAGTCTTGTATACCTAATTTGAGAAGTTTTGCATAGTATTTTAATATAATTTCTGATGGAAATCAATTATGACCTTGAAGTAAAGTACTTCCGGTGATCAAACATTGACCAAAAAGGGAGGTTCACAATTCGATTTTACAGCAAACCTAAATACGAAATTTCAACTGTCTACGGCTAACCGTTTCTGAGTTATGCGAGATACGAACGTACGTACGTACAGACGCCACGACGAAAATAGTCAAAATGGATATTTCCGTTTCCACATACGTCCTTACGTGCATATCTCGCATAACTCAAAAGCGGTTAGCCGTAGAAAGTTAAAATTTTGTATTTAGAATTGTTGAAAAACCTAGTTGAGAACCTCCCTTTTTTGGTCACTACATAATTACCGAAAGTGGTAATTTACTTGAGATTCATTATTGATTATCACCAAACATTATATTAAAATATAATGCAAAACTTCTCAAATTAGGTATATAAGACTTACATACTAATATTATAATAAAGTTTGGTTAACAATGACCGGAAGTGGTACTTTACTAGAAGGTTATATTGAACTTTCATCAAAAATTATATTAAATTATAAATTAAACATCTCACATTTGGTAAATAGGACTTTTATATCAATAGAAATTATATAACAGATTTTGGTTGAAACTGCTAAGCCGAAAGGGGCACTTTACTTGAAGGTCATAATAAACTTACATCAAAAATTATATTAAAATTAAACACAGCAATCATATGTTTCGGTAATAAAGGTTACAAACGTGATTTTGTTTCCACTCCAATTAAACATTTTTGTTACTTGTTTTAAGTGTTAAAATTGAGTGTAAAATACAAATAAAATACATCAGATATATATTATTTTTTAAATCGTATTTAAGTGCTTAAGATATTGATAGAGCTTGTTTGGGACGCAATGTATATACTAGAAATCATTTCAACCAAATGAAAAAAAAATGTTTAAAAGAATTGTTTATTTATTTTAGATGAGCGTAATTATGATCTATTTTGTATTTTGGGAGGTTTGAAAAATGTTGCGAGGTAAAGTAGAACCTAGAGGGTAAGGATAAAATAGGATATTTTTTCTGGAGAGGTGAGGGGAGGGAGGACACTAAAAAAAAAAATATGCATTGGGGCGCTATTTCACACTTTTGAGGCGTTTCAGGAACAGGGTTGGTTGGCTAACTCCTGGACTAAGCCTTCCCTAACCTATGTGTTAGTCTCGGGATAAGCTAATCTGTGGAATAAAATTAGCCCAGAACTAGTTTACTCTAGGCCTAAATGGGAACCAACAAAACATTTTTTTCGGTCTCAGAATAATTATAACCCGGTGTAAATAAAGTTAGGTTCGTTAGGGATTTTTCAAAACCAAAGAATTGAAATCTTATTTAACACAATAAGAATATCAGTCATGAAACAATTGTAGACAAAACTGAACTGAAATTAATTACAAAAAAAACTTTCGGATGATACTTATTATTAAAAACTTTTGGAGAAGAATTCATTGCCTTGTTTTTTATTTATCTACATCTTTAAAATCATTAAAATTATAATTCTATATGTTTTATGCTTCAATTGATTTACTTCTGTGTTTTATTATTTCATTTATAAAAAAAATTGTTCAACAATTTAAATGTGCCGCCAAACAAATAAGTTTGAGAACCACTGATCTAAAACGTTTTTTTTTAATAGACATCAATCTCTTGATAAATGGGAAGCGAACAAAATATGATAATTTAAATTCTGTATTTTAATAAAATTGGCTGAAGAACGAAGATGATAAGGATAAACACAGAAATAAACCTACCGGGCGAGCGTGGCTACTAACCACATCACCTTATTGTACAACCGTTGGTCAAGATAGTAAAGCACGCCCTTCATGGGTTGTAGTGATATAGGCTCATTTTATTTTAAATAAAGGACTAGATCTAGTGAAGACCAAGATCAGCAGTCTTACCAACCTAGACATCCCCTTTTTCCACTCCAAATCACCATAATCCGTCTGTTTACTCCATCCGTCACGGTTTTCAGCGGTTCACGTAACGATGACTTCCTCTGTGGCAGATAAATAAATAAAACGCTCCAATACTTTGCCAAGGCTTTCCTACTGGAGAAGGAGGCTCCGGGTGAAGGGGCGACCTTGCGATTCAGTCCGTTTCGAGGTCCACACGAAAGTGGAATCAGTAATCGCAAAAAAAAAATATTTATTTTTTCGCATGAATTTTTTTATTTATTTTTTTTTTATAAAATATGACAAAGTGAATGGTTTGTGAAGTGTTTGTTTTTATTTTTTCTCAGGGATACAGTGATAATTGAATTCAGGCGAGAATGATCATCTTTTTATTAACTGCACACCTCATCAGGTATGGAACTTAGCTAGTTTTTGAAAAAATAAAAAATAATACATAAGCCATGAGTATTTATTAAAGATATTTACAGGACAAAAAGGACTTTTGTTAAAAATTCCTTTGTTCCCTTGTTACAAATATAACGGCTAAAAAAATCTTGTGCTGTGTGCGTATCACAACTTTCATTTACCAACCTCTGATAATTATACATTTTAAACAATTCACATAAACACTACTTGAAATATTTTCAGCAGCAAACACTTCTCTCATAAAAGTCAACAATATAGTTTTTAAAACAGTACAACAATTATGTGCACTATATATTTTTGGTTAGCCAAGCTGAAAATTAATTTTAATAGTTTCTATTTAGTTTTCAGAGAAAGATTTAGTTTCCACTAAATAATATAAAAGTAGAAATTATTAACTACAACAATCACTTAAGTTTGTGCGTTTTTAGTCACCCTCCATTACCACCTTCTTCAACTTTTCAACGTATTAGGTATATTATACACCTGTTTATCAACTCCACATCTCCCACTCCCCAAGCGGTAAAAGAAATATTCATTGAAGCAAACCAAGCGAAGCCGAACTAAATCAACGTTTCTTATCAGAAGTACCATATTTATCACTGATCAATATACCACGCGAATTATTCGCATAAACACTACTTGAAATATTTTCAGCAGCATGCAAGTCAACCTTATATTGACTATTGAATGCATTAATATTTCCGGATATTTGTTTTCTACCTGGGAAAATATTTCTCCTTTACTTAATAATCAAATTCTTTCATAGTTTGCATTTATCCATTTTTTATAGCTACTAAAAATGAGAGACGGTTAAGTATTTCAAATTTAAAAAAATTAAAGAAAGTAACACACACGCACGCACGCACGCGGGCACACACACACCGGAATCTTTTGCAATGCATCTTTTTATAACTGTTTTTATTGCCAAAGATTATTAATCTGTCACATTAAAAGACAAGAAGTAATAGTAATATATGCATCCATTCATATTATAATAAACATTAATTAAAATGAAATATTTAGAAGACAATTTTCTCATATGAAAAATCTTTTAATCCAAACAATATCGCTTATACCTGGGGCTACATCAATAGTTGTGGAGTAAAATCTTTTGCATGGTTATCCAATTTCTGTAGAGATACAAGGACATGTCATTTGTCTGAAAAAAATTTACCATGATTAATTTGAAAAGACAAATAACTATCCAATTCTAAAAAAAACAACCGTATTGGGAGGTTAAAATCACAACTGAATTATTTGAAAAACTCTTGATAGTAAGCCGCTAATTTTTTTTTTTGTGATAATCTAGAATAGAATCAATCCAAAAAAAAAAAACATTACTGGAAAGTCAACTGAACAATTCATTTGTTTTGTTTATTTTAAATCTTTGTAACCCCAACACAGGACAAAAATAACCTAACCACCCAAGTGGTTGAAGAGTCCAAATAGTTGTTAATAAATAAATAAATAAAAATTTCAATAACTACATTTTTAACTGGAATAGTTATAAACTAGGAAACAATTCTCAGCTTTTAAGTCCTGATATTTAAAACTATTAAATTATATGAAATATTGTTAGTAGAAACTGAACATAGATATCAAATAATAAATAAAGGAAATAGAATCGGAAAAGAGTAAATCTCTAAATTCAAGCAACTGAGATTTCTCATCTCAAAATATTCTAATATAAATTTATTGATGAATAAACGTAGTTATGAATTTTCACAAACATAGAATTACTTCTGCAAAAACATCCAATTTATTGCTTTATGCACTTTAAAATTATGTTACAGCATACTTATAATGATATATTTACATAGCAGTATGAAAATCCTGACAAAGAACAAAAATCAATTACTATTTTTTGTTATTGTGGAAGAATCTTCTTTTAAAAATAATTTAATTTTGGGTATTTTTTTTTAAACAATATCTTAGAGAAGTCTGGGAGAAAGGGGATAGAATAATAACAATTGAGATTAAAAAAAGTCTAAATCCATGAAATATCTGCATTGTGACTATGATAGTAAAGGAAAGTTCTACACTATTGTTATTCTTTTTAAAAAAATAGTGATAATATAATATACAAATTTTATGGATAACATTACTAAAAGTGTGGAGAATGAAGCCAACAAATGGGTTGTCCTGAGGATGAGGAAATTCCCCAAAACGTCGACAAAGATATAATGTAAACATGTGACAATCGTTTTTAATAAAACATAATACAAAAAGGAAGAAAATTGGCTTCATAAAATATACCCAAAATTAAAATATCAATTGAATTTTGACAAAAGACAATCTAATTTTAGATGATAAATGATAAATCCTCCTTTCCTCTTTTAATCACTTGTCTGTTGAAGTGAAAACACCATTTATAATTAAATATAATAAAGTTGCTTATTCCTTCAATAAACTGAAATAAATTGAGTCAGTCAAGGAAAAACTAATGATACAATAAGGTGACTACTTGAAGGATTTACAGCATGGCCACTCATGATTGAGCATAATTTTCTTGAATTTCTAAACCTCAGTATACTCACTGCATGATTGCTAAGACTAGGTAACTTTCAGCATATTTCTTATTTTAAACTGAACAACAAAAAAGCAATTCTTTTATGATTTAGAGGCCAAAGGAAAAAGACTATCGAAAATTATTTTTAAGCATTTGGACTAAGAAAAAACTATTATATAACTTTTCAATAGCATGCAAATTTGAAAGTATTCTTTTGTAGATATATTTATTTATGATAAAAAATACAGTACTTACAAACAATGCCATTATCCTGTACTATAACTGTCCCTTTCTGGTGTAATGGCAGTGCACGAACAAGTGTATAAAATATTAAAAAAATTCACTTCACTAAGTATTTCGTAATAAATACATGAATGATTTAACAAAGACCTTATATGACAACTACATTTAAATAATCAAGAAAACGTTACATGGAGGACTCAAAAAGTAGAACAAAAATAATATATTAGGGATTGATAAATTATTTGCCACTTCTATAATTTTGTTTTTATTGAAAACTAGTTTCAAATGTTATACTATACATTCATCTTCAGTTCTAAAGGCATATAAAAATTCAAAAATAAGCAATTCAAAATACAGTTTTGAATTTTAAAAAATTTAAAAATAAAATAATGAAACTAAAAAAAAAAAAATTACCCCACTTTAGTTCAATATTTTTTTAAAAACAAAAACAAACATGTTTCGATTGATGGCAAGTAGCAAATCGATATAAAACTGGAAAAATTGTTTGAGACAGATTTTGATTTAGTAATGATACCTATTACACAATGGATTGGATAGCATTTATACATTATGATATTTTCAAAATTCTCGATAGCTGTGAACTAACCACTACATGCCACTATTATTTCATCAAATTTAATACAGCAGTTTAAAATAACACGAGGTTATTAAAAATATGTGGCAGCAATGGCATTTTGGAAATTAATTCTTCACCTCAAGTCAAAAAGGTCGGGTGTACACTTTTTCTTGAAATGAGATTTGTACTCATTTTATTCAGTTTTACATACTTTCTTCAGTGGTATAAAGCTTGACATACAAAGTTGTGTAGTTCTATAGATAATGAGTGCTAAAAGGAAAAAAATTAAGTAAAAATTATGAGCTATTTTCAAGAGAAAAAAAAAATCATATTTTGTCTTCTACTGCACAATTTTAAAAATATATAATTTTATATAATCTTTTTTTTTCATACTTTTAAAGCCTGTCCCAAGCACAGGATAAGAGTGAAGAAGCATGGAGTCCCTTTCGCATTCAGCAGGTGACAGAAACAATGCAGCATTCAGAAGGGCCTCACTGGGTACCAGAGGAGCAGGCTCTTTACTTTGTCGACATTTCAGGTCAGGGGGTACACAGGTATCAACCAATTACCCAACAGCATACATCAATAAAACTAAGTATGTCGTTCTTGAAGATATATTAACAATATTTTAGTTAAATACAATAAACAAAATACATTGATGTTATTTAAATTAATCAATCAATCAATATGGAACAACCATATCATATTCTCCAACTGTGATCTGTTCAGATCTCATCTGTGTTTCTGCAGAAATAATAATAAGGACATAATCAATACAATACCAATTTCTTATTCTCCCTTGGCTGCATGCATTGTGATATTAGGCTTTTAAATGATTCGCATACAAGTCTATTTGAATTTTGATGAATAAATTCCTGAATGGCATAAGTGGTGACATTACGAAAGTGACTAGAAAATGGTCCAAGGGAAAAAAAATATCATTGAAACCATTCTCAATATAGTGAAAACATTCAGTTTGAACATCAGACTTTTGTCAAAGTTAATAATTTTTTTTCTTCTGTTGCCTTTACAGAACCATTTTACCATTTTATTGATTTACCCAGTCTGCTCTACTTCTGTTTATGTGGATGATTATTTTTTGTTGAGGTCAATATAAAAACTATACAGTAAGTTTTGTTTTTATTTTGTTAGCTTATGTTCCAGACAAGCCATTATAAGGGCTTCTTCTTAATCTTAGGGCTTGAGCAGTGTGCATTAGCTAATATATGACAGAACTGTTTGTGACAACTTTTTTTTTTTATGATGACATTATCATTAATGGATTCCTAACAATAACTATCACATATCATAATAGTTAACCACATATTATTCCTGTTCATCTTTGGACTATCAAGCTCTTTGGCATCTTTGTTTACTCTGTCTACACATCTGATTTAGTCGGTAACGACTGTGGTATTCCTTTTTTTTGTAGAGATGCCCGATACACTGCCTATCTTAAGATTAAGAGTAGATACTTTCCTTCATATCACGAGATTGCAGGTGATGAGATTATGTAATCCTCATTTGGCTATCTTCTTCACATTTTTAAGCTGAAGCCGTTTGCCCAATTTCAAGAATGATAAAACTTCTTCAGCTGATACTAAGTTATATTGTCATAAATTAATTTGTGAATGACACTTTCTCTTTGATCTATAGAATCATGTAATTTAAAGAAAGCATATATTCTG
The DNA here is from genome assembly GCA_948150685.1 of Rhaphigaster nebulosa. Classification (NCBI taxonomy): domain Eukaryota; kingdom Metazoa; phylum Arthropoda; class Insecta; order Hemiptera; family Pentatomidae; genus Rhaphigaster; species Rhaphigaster nebulosa. The sequence continues at coordinate 32,630,930 of OX411309.1, read as the reverse complement.
ATGACGAAGAAGTATTTCGAAACATCGTAATCAATGTTATAAAAATGTTTTTTTTTTAAATGTTATAGATCAAAGGGAAAGTGTCATTCACAAATTAATTTATTATAATGTATTAACTTCCCTATAAATTAGAAATTATTAATATAATTATATTGTCATGTAGCGCTTTATTCTGATGTAGCTATTGATAATAAAATCAACTTAAAGGTATAATGATGTTGAAACCAGTACCTAATAAAGTCAATATGTTTATTTCCAATAAAATGAATGTTTCTGTTAATTTTCATACATATTGAGTTAACTATATATTATCTTAAAAGTATTAATCGACTCTAATAACAAGTAGCTCTTCTTACCAAGAGTAGGTCCAAAAGACTAATGATATTTTGCTTGCCTTATAGGCTAGAGTAGCTAATAGAAACTGACATATGAGGCTAGTGCCATGTTCTATTAAATGCCTCATATGCTAATGTTGCTAATATTAGGTTGTTACAAAAGTCCTTGAGCAATAGTATAGCTTTATTTCAGATTACATATTTTAAACATTATTGAATACTAGTCTTCAAAGTAAAGTTTCCACCCATCTTAAAACAATTTCCACCCATCTTTCTGCCTGTACCACTATCTTTGTTTTTGAGACAAAGAACTCTTCACATGCAATTTTTACATCCTCCTAATTATCAAAGATCCGACCTTTTAAAAAATGAGCCATTGATCTAAATAAACCATAATCCGATGGTGAAATACCTGGGCTATATGCAGGATGAGGCAAAACATTTACTCCTTGTAATTCTGATAATTTGTTTTTGATTAAATGAGAACAATGTGCAGGGGCACAGTCGTTTTGCAAAATGGCTTGGTCCCTATTGACGAAAATGGGGTGCTTTGCACTCAAAACTGCATAAACTCTGTCTAGCTGTTCACAGCAAAGGTTTGAGTCCCTAATACGGCCGATAAATCATGAGTAGTTTCATGTGGGTCCAGGTTCACACAATCAAGAAGAATGTTATCATCAACGATTGATGGGCGATCTGATCTGGGTTGTGCGACAGTATTTCAATGGATAATTGACTCTCCTTCTATAGCACAAATTCGTGCTTAAACCTTCTTTTCAGTAATGTCTCAAAAGCGAATCATGATTTTTTCTTCTTCTGACATTGCACGTGCGTTTCGAAAATGTAAATGATCCCATAGAAGCCAACTCAAGTCCAAAGTAATAGTCAAAGTAAACATTGACATAAATAGTAGGAACAAAAACATTCTTATAGGATAACTATGAGAGTTGGAATTAAGGGTTGTGTTCATGCACAAGAACTTTTGTAGCAACCTCGTAGAAGCTCAATATAAAGCCATCATAATGAAGACTATAAATAAAAAATATGTATTATTTTTAAGACAAAAATAAGTGAGATTATAAGTAAAGGAATCAGAACTATATGAGCTTCAATATTTCCTAACATCCATTTAGAAATCTTAAACAAAAGTTTATAAACACTATTGGGTTGAAACATATGAAATGTCAGTTCCTACAGTATGAGGTTTTTTATATCTTGTTTTATGTATTTGAATCAATAAACTCGAAAAATGAAAATTTTCTCTTGTTTCATTTTGGATTTTTTTTTAAATTCATCAAGCACTCTGAAAAATGATAGTTGGAGACGTCAGGTGAATGTGATAGGACTTTAATTTTCAGATTACATATTTTTTGTTTTTAAAGTTACCTAATGGATAAACATAATACACTACATGATCTGAAAATTTAAGATTTACCACATCCACCAATTCATCTAACTTGTCTCCAACTAAGCAACATTTTTTGTAAGTGCTTCACGTATTTAAAAAAAAAAAATATTCCAAAATGAAAATGAGATAAAATTTTCATATCTAGAGTGTATTGATTCAAAGTCAAAATGTTTCTTCAAATAAGGGATCTTGTTAGTCAGAAGTTATTTTGAATAAAACTAATATCTTTAAAGTTTATTAGTGTATTAAAGTTCATTTGCCTCATACTCTAGGAACTGATATTTCATACTTTCCAATCCATTAGAAAAAGAAACACATATTCATCACAAATAGTGTAAGTAAGTGTACAAAAATAAATATTCCTAATCTGATGTATAAATGTAAATGAAGGATCAGAGAAAGATAATGGGCGCTAACTATTTAGTAAAAAGCAGAATAGCTTTATTTTGAATAACATAAGATCCCATAGTAGTTTAAAAATATTTTGACTGATGATGTTTCAAAAAAAAAAAGTTAGGTTGTTAGATATTCACCATTCTTAACTAGAAAAGCACACCTACTATCCATGTTTATCATAAGTAATCTTACATGAGAAATGCAATCAAATTGGAAGCTAAATATTCTGAAATTTATTTGTTATATTAAGTGAAATAATACTTCGTCAATGAAATAAAGAAAATGTTACCTTTGTTAGGCATTTCACAAATCAATCGGTTTCAATTTGTAAATACCCAGTTAAAACATATTACTAATTCAACTTTTCCCATCAAACAAGAAATATAAGTAATGAATCAAATTCCATATTTCATAAAAGAATTTTCTTATAGCAATAGACTTAAAGATCATTTGAATCAGAAATGTTTTATTGAATCAGATAATCTAAGTGAAATCAAACAAAAACATATTTTAAATAATCAGTAAACAGATTTTAAAAGGTAAATCAATGTTACTTGTAAAAATACAAATAAAAGTGATATACTTTATTAAAATTTAAGTTAACTTTGATATAGATAACTTCAAACTATGATGCAATTTTCAGAGGACAAGAAAATTATTTTTATTTAATAACTTATGAAAGCCTAAAACAAGTTCTCAGCATTTATGAGATTGTACCTCCATTCTAAAGTCCCAATCTAGTTTCTTTAAAATTTAAATTGAAGGGAAAAATTAAAATTAAAAAAGCCTAGAATATAATCTTTATTTGTATCAATGGTAAAAACTAACGACTATATACAATGATTCCTCTAGAAAATACATTCTGGCAGGATGATAATTTATTTATTTAAACATAAAAAGTAAGCCAATAGGGAACCATTATTTGTTTCTAAGAAAGACTCAATGAGATGTATCAGATAAATAATTAAACACTATAACAATTCATAACATCTATTTCAGATGATACTGTCAGTGTGATAATCCCTGTTCAAGGCAGAAGTACTGAATTTATTGTCGGATATGGGAAAAAAATATCTCTGCTAAGTTGGGATGGCATATCAAATGTTTACACCCTTCATCACAAGTTTGAAGTAGACAGAGACAAACCTGGTAATAGATTTAATGATGGAAAAGCAGATCACCTGGGTAGGCTTTGGATAGGCAAGTAAAAATCAACAATATCTTATAAAATACATCTGATTACGTTCATTTTCTATCGAAGGGGTCAGACCAAACTTTCATATTTCCTGGCTGTATTTCTTCTTGTTTTATCCTTGCCCTGTTTACAGCTTGTATCCTTCTGTACTCATCAGTGTTAAACATCGGGTATATAACGATAGGAAAGAGTGCCGCTCCGATGAAACCCACGAAACCTCCAATAAACAATCCATATCTCCAACCAGTTAATTTCTGCATTGTAATCAACTGTTGAAACCTGTAATTTTCAATTTAACTAACTGAAACCTCCGTACTTGTTTTAATAGTTCGCAGTGTTGCCAGTGATATGAAAAAACTATTTTCTTTTGAAATAATCAATTTCAGGTAATATTTATTTCTCTCATGATGTAATAAATTGCATTTTATAATGAGATAATTATCACTGTTCCGAAGTAACCTAAACTATAAAAATGTTTATCGAGATTTTTTAATGACCCAACGATATGATATGAAGATAACTTAATTATCTTATGAATCTTCTTATCTTTAATTATTTTTTTTTATATTATGATATATTATATCTTAACTTCAGTTAGGGTACTAATTAGAGATGAAAAGTTATTTTTAAAACGGATATTTTTTTATACCCTCTGTTGTGCTGCCGGAAATAACTGACTAATCGGATATTTTTCCTGGTACCGGTTTTTCTTTTTTTTTTTTTTTTTTTTACCATCAGGAAATCGGTAGTTTTCAAACAAAACCTGCTAATGAACCGGGGTAATCGGTTATTTTTGATTCACTCCATTATTTTTACCTGATTAGTCGATTATTCACAAATTGAAACATTAACTAGAAATATCCATAACTTTAAAAATATATATAAGTAGGAATCTCCTCAGTAAAAATTTTATATTTTATTGAAAAAATTATGTTCTTAATTTGTTTTACAAATGAGAAAACTTAACTAGAAAGGAAATATTTCAACTGTTTTTGTTTTTCTCTAATATTTATTAATTAATGATTTATATTTTCTATAGCTTTATCATTAATTGGTATAAAATATGTAATGAATTATTAGATCTCCTAGAATGTAAACTTTTTTATATTTATCTTAGGGATTTAATTATTTTATCATAGGAACAATGGGTGAAGAAAAACCTATTGGAGTTGTGCAGCTGAACAGTGGCTCTTTATTCAGAGTATCTCAAACTTGTGCCCTTGACATTGTTATGTCACCCGTCAGTATTTCAAATGGGATTGCATGGAACCAAGGCAATATGTTCATGTACTACATTGACACGCCGACAAGAAAAATAGATATTCTAGATTACAACTACTGTAGTGGAAAAATAAGTAAGTTTATTTTATTCTATTTGGAAAAAAAGTTAATTACTGACTTAAAAAAAAAATGTAGATTTATTTAGCCGGCCCTTTGCTTTCTTCCAACAACTGAAAGGCTACATATTGTTACAGCTAAACGAAAGACCTTCTTTGATTTTGCAAAGAATAATATTACTGGTTCTCCTGATGGAATGACTATTGATGCTGATGGCAACCTCTGGATTGCTGTTTGGGGAGGTGGAAGGGTAAACAATCCAAATCTTTTACTATAGCTCCTCTAACAGACCATTAAACATTTCTTATATGGCCCTCTACTTCATAGTATTTAATTTTCAATTTATTACAACTATTAGAATCCTGCAAAGACAATGATATACACTTACTACGCATTGTCTGAATTCTAATATATTAATACAATTTTGATAAGGTTACATATTCACAAATATCACCCTTGTTGGGGATTTCACTATATAATTAAATTAATAATATGAGCAATAAACATTAAACAAAAGTGATAATTTATTACTTATTTATTAGCCTGTAGGCAAGAAATTGTATCAATATGTATAAAGCAACCAAACATTCTGAAATGCATTATTTCTTCTTTTATCATAGATTCTGCAGGTTTCATCAAAAGGACGATTGCTGCGTTCTGTCTGGATGCCTGTACAGAGGCCGACTTCTGTTATGTGGGGTGGACATGACTTTGACACACTTTTCGTGACCTCCATGCGAATTGGCTTAAATAATAGTGAACTTCAAAAGCAGCCCGCGGCTGGTGCATTGTTTGAGGTGACAGGACTTGAAGCTCGAGGTTTTCCAGCTTCCAGCGTCTCCAGCTGTTATTTGTCTTTGCCTGACATCGACTAACCCACAAAACCAATCTTTGAGGGTTTCCATAAGTTGCAGAGTTGAGGGCATTTTCGTATTTCTAAAAATGATTCTGGAATAATCTCTTTAGTTGGGTTTATCTTTGAATAACACGTAATAGTGTAAATATTGATTTTAACAAAATTCAAAAATGAAGGTAAACAAAAATTTTTACTTGTATATGGTGAAAAGTTTATACCTATAAAAAGGTTTTCAAATGTTTTGCACAGAATTTTATAAATGTTAATGTTTTTTTTCTCATATAATATCGTCTTTGCCTTTTTTGAACACCTTAGGAAAGGCAACAATTGGCATTTCTAAAACAACTTTTTATGAAGTATTCTTAATTGCAGAATGATATAATCAGAGAGTTTTTATTATAGTTTATATCTGATTGTGTGTGTAGGTAGGCAAGTACACATAGCAAATAAAGCCAAAATAAGTGATCAAAATATGAATTTTGATTTGACATCTGATTTTATTTTAAGAGTAATATTTGTTTGTAAACTCTCAGGCAAGTTGCATAGGGCTTCTATGGTTTCAAAAGTTAAACTAATTGTCATGTTATAAGTAATAATATTTAAACTATATTTTTAAATTTCATATGAATTAATAACACCAAAATTGTACACAATGTTCTATTTTCTTTAGATATAGATAAAAATAGTTAATTTAATCCTTCAGACATGTCTAATTGTACTTAATTATTGATGTTACATGATTTAAGAATAATACCTTACCCCTCATTATTATTAAATATAATATCATCGAAATATATCAGATTGTAAAAATTATTTTCAATTTGTGCATATTATTAATTTTTATAAACATGTAAATATAAAATATATACAGTATAAATTATATCAAGCATAATATTATAGCAGCCTTTAAATTAAAAAATAATTATGGTGATATGCTGGATGCGGTCCTTCTTCCATGGAGTGCCTCATTTAATTCAAATATTTACCTAATATTGATATAGTTTGTTGATAAATCTTTTTTAAATTAATCAATTCTTTGTATGGATAAATAAATATTTGTCAAAGATCTTCAAGCTTTTTTTGTTATGTCATATAGTGACCCAATGCACAACTACAATTATGTTTATTGCTAGTAATGATGTATACACATATGTTTTTTGGCACTCTATGGTTTATGGTAAATCATTCACTTAACAAAATTAAGGAACGAATGAACATATAAAAATATTTTATTTCTTAATATTATTCTATTTTCTATTCTAAAAATAAATGAATACATCATTATTGACTTTACTCCTAAGGGTGATTGGAAGAAAATTTATTACTTAAATAAATAAATTACTTAAACTGAAAATATATCCTAGTGGCATTGACAAAATTGTAAAGTGTCTATAAAGTTTCAATGAAGAAATGAAAATAAATTATTTTATACAAGTATTATTTAATAAATAAATTTTTCTTTTTTTTTTTCTTTTTCCTTTAAAAGTTACTTTTAAGGATATTCTTAATATATAAGTCTTACTAGAAACTTTTTAGGAGATATATTTTCATTACCAGTGTAAAGCAAACATTTTTTTCTTAAATAATAAGAATCACAGTCTAACATAATTTAATACATACTTTATTATTTAAGGAATAAAGAAAAAGGTATGGAAAAACTAAACGAAGAGGCATTTATTGTTTTGCTTAGGTCAAGGAACGAACGTTAACCACCGTTACTACTGAAGTTAATAACGATCTCTCTTCTATTGAGTGGAACTGATTAGCATTAACCAACTAAAATTAAAATTCTCATATTTTTTTTTATATATGTGTCAATCCATTTGAAATCACTGAGTTTGAATAAATTTTGTAGCTTGACACTTTTGATTTTGATAATTTTTTTAATCAGTTATTTCTTATCATTTTGAGGGTTAAAAATTAAGTTTAAAACATTTTTCAAGCTCATGATTTTTTTTTTGTGGCCATTTAAAATATCTAAAAATATTTAAAATATCTCTGACTTTAGTAATTTTGTACATATCCAAATAAAGCAAAAAATAAAATTATGAAAGTGATGTACTCTACATTTTTTGTCCCCTAAACACATCACCTGAGTATTGAGGAAAGTGGTTAAAATAATTCACAAATATTGACATAAAAAGAGACATTTAACGATGTACTTTGTAATTTGTCATTGTACTACTTGCTGTAGATATTTCAATCTTGAAAATATTGTTTGTTTTTTTTTGTATGATTTTTTTAACATGGCCAAACGTCATTTTCTGCAACATTTAAAGTGAATTATTTCAAAAAGGACTAAGTGAAAAATAATGAAACTGATGCAGTTAGTGATTTTGTGTCTGAGACTCAACTTGTTCAATGCATCAAAATTGCAGCCTCGTGAAGCAGAGCAGCATTATCTTAAGTTCTGAACTCAAGAACCAGTTGAGTCTCAGTAACCACATTTGTGTCATATGATCGATCATAAACTGTATCAGTTTCATAATTTTTCACTCTGCCCTGTTTGAGATATTCCGTTTTAAATATTGCAGTAATAACTCTGGAACCTGTTAAGTCTCAGGCATTAAATTTGTGTCTTATGTTCCAATCAAAATGTTCAAAAATAAAAGTATCAAAATCAAAAATGCCGAGCTAAATGGTCTGTGTAATTTCAAATGGACTGACCCATACTAATTTTAAATTATTATTATTGCTTATAGAAATAATAAAATGTTTATAAGAATCAATTATTAAAATAATTTATAACTATTGCTATAAATCATAACAACGAAATTGCAATTAGTGCATTAAGGATGTGTCTTATGACATGTCTGAATGATAAAGAAAGTGTTGTGGTCAGCATGTACAGATAGGAGTCAGTTTTAGGTCTAATGTTAAGTATCATATATGGTCTATATTCTTTTTTTATTATATATATATATATATATATATATATATATATATATATATATATATATATATATATATTTCATACATATAAGGTATGAAAAAATTCGTAAAACTCCTGATTCCTTGTTTTATTGAAACATCGTCAGGATAAAAGTTGAAGAGTATTAAAATTTCTTCAAAAATGTATATTTACATTCCCACTTTATCTTCAGCTGGTCGAAAGGTACAGCCGTTTGAATTTATAAACCTCCCCTCCACCCATGCCGTCCCGGAAATTGACGGAACTTTATTAAACGTGGCTCAGAGGACCTATCTCACATGTTCCAGAAACATTTGAAACTACATGTTTTAGTTCGTCATTTTAGCCTTGACTATTAACCCAAAATAACATTTTATTTTAATAATAAAATAAAATTAAAAGGTTTACTCTAGAGGAACTTTATGGTACCCATATTTAGAGACGATTAATTCAGATTACCGGTTATTAAGAAATAACCATTTATAAATAACTAAATGCCCAATTTTCATCATGGTAATTGGTGAGTTCGAAAACAACTGTTTAATAAAATAAAAAATAAAAAAAGCCGGACAACCTTGAGACAATCGGTTGTTGTCCGATTAATCGATTATTTTAGAAAAAATATAAATAACCACCAATTCATATTATTGAGTAATAGTACAAAATAAAATAAAATAGAAAATCTGCTAAGTGCAAAAATGTTAACCAATATTATCATGAGTTTTGTAAAGTCATGAGCTTTTAACTCAATAGAGAGACAACCCTGACCGAAAAGTTTATATCCGCGTGTATATATGTAGGCAGTATACCTCTTTGGAATGTAGCTCGCTGAAACAGCCGGCTTCATCTTTATCAGTTCACTTGTCCTCTGTGACAAAGTTATCTGTTGGAATTGTTGCTTTTTTTTAATTGAATTTTATCTGCATTACAATGGACTGTCCAGGTATGATTTTATCAATATCTGCAGTACATATTTATTTATTTCCTTAATCAAATAATTTTATTTTACAATTCACTTTATCGGATCGGCGTATTATATTGATTGATATTATTAGTTGAACAATTTTAGTAGTTGATGTTTTAATATTATTGTTTCGAAATTTTGGAAATACTAAAAAGTTTATTACATGTATACGTTGAATTTTAATTGGATAATGACGTTAGCGTTTAATCTATTTTGAAGAAATTAAAACTTATTAAGAATAACAATTTATTTAAAAATATTATTATTTAGTCAGCATAAATAAATTTCTTTACAGCGTTTTTTAAATTATTTTTTAATTTAAGATTTTAATAATTTTTGAAAATTTAGAATCATATGAACTTTTATTTATTTTTTATTTATTTCTGTCAACCACCATTTGTCATTTACCTCCTAACTGAATTGCTGTTTGGAATTCCTTGTGTTATTTGAAGATGTTGGAATGAAATTTCTGTTATTTGAATGAAACTTAAGTATAGATGTTTTTTAAGACCAATATTTTGGATCAAATCAATCTGTTGAATATGTACCTAATTCAAATGGTTTATAAAATCAAATTGATTGTTCATAATCTAATATTTGTACAGGTTATTTAATTATATTTTTTATTATTTTATTCATAAATGATTGATGTTTTGATATTGAATTACTGTTATGAGTGTTTACTGTTATTGTTGATTTATTAAGAAAAAAGGTAAACAATTAGTGGTTACTTTATTTGAAAGTTCCCTTTTCAAAAAAATAAAATAAATTGATAATATTTCAATTGTTTATGTGACATATATTTTATGTATTTATTTTACTATTCTAGTAATTTATTTATTGTTATAATGTTAAAACATTTTCAAGCTATATTTTAAGCCATGCATTAAATTAATAGTCCATACAATTTAAATTACCTACAATTTTGAAATATTTATTGTAAAAAATGTGATAACTTTTTATTTTCATTATACATGGTAAAGAAATTTATTTTATTAACAGATTATAATAAATAATTACTATTTCCTTCTCTGTGTCAGTTTTAACATCTTTTTGTCACCTTTGCCCTACACATTTATTTATTTATTAGTTTGCCATCTGTATAGGTTATTTATCAGATTTAAATTTTTATATTAGACTCAAAGGAATAAATAAAATATTTCCATATCACACTACAAATTATCAATTGAGTGATGTATTTTTTATTCAAGCATGCTATAGGGTCTCTCTGAGGAATATTTGCAATTGAGAGCTTCTAGTTGAAATTTAGATTATATTTTTTAGGAAGGTAAATTTACCAAGCCTGTTTTAATGGTTTAAGGTCCATAAAATTACTATAAATAATAATATTTCTCCCTGTTCATTTTAAATTATAATATAACTATTCTGTTTCATAAAATTTTATAATTGTTACAGTATACATTTTTTTTTATTAGCAATCCACACTAAATATGGTTTTCATTCCATTCAAAATTTTTGCCATTAAACTTTACCAACTTAATTAAATTATTAGTAAATTTGACTTTAAGAAAGGTTATTTGACTTTTTTCTTTTTATTTAGGTTTCAAGTGGAAAAACCATTTATTTTGTTCATCTTACTAATATGAAGCATATTTATTTATTTATTTTTAAGTAGTTTTTCTTTAAATACTCATTCAAGCTCACTTATTTGTCATAATTAATATGAAAAATTACTTATTTTTCCAGCTGTATCACATTTTAAGTATTTTATTATTTTTGCTTATGTTTCTATATGACATGTGCATTCAAATTTATCCCATATGTTTTACTACAAGTTATTTTTAGGTTATTTCTTCTTCTTATTTATTTATTTATCCTAAATGTTCTTCTTGCATTAATATAACATAAATTAGAGACACATTTTGAGTCCAATTTAATTGTCATAATATGGTTAGCGGAAATTAAAAAAAAAAATAGAAATAGCATGTTTGTTATTTATATATTTTTTAAAATTTCAAATCACATGTTAAACATTAAAAAACAGATTGATTGTTTAGTGTTTTAGATTTTTCTTGCATGTGCATTATTAGCAATAGCTAAATACTCCCAACACCTGATATATTTATTCATAGCCATAAAACTCCTTAAATGAAGTAAAATTAATGAAAAAAAATCGGCAATTTTTGTTGCTCAAGAGTCAAAGCAAACCAGCACTTCCTCCAGCAGTTGAAAATGAAATTGTACCAGCAATGCATTCAATGACCTTGGATTTACTAAAATTGAGTAATTGGGTGGGGGGAGGGAGGTTATAAGAAAAAGACGAGTTAAGACAAGAAGAACAAATTATAATCGCCAAATTGGGCGTACGTTTTAAGGATAAAAATGAAAATTGGATCGAAAATGATTATAAACAATGCAAAACTTATGTTGGTGGATATGAAAATATTTTTTCAAAAATTTCGGAGTGGGGATATATTCCTCTGATCTCCACTCCCCCTCTGCGTACGCAACTGCTTTTGCTCGCTCAAAAAGTTTCTTATGGTACGCATAAAGTTGCATGACGCATATTCTTGTCCCTCTAGTGCTTTTGAGTCTACTCTCAGAATGTAGTTCAGACTGTCGCTAACTACAAAATATATTATATATATATATATATATATATATATATATATATATATATATATATATATATATATATATATATATATATATATATATGTAATAAAAATAAATATGTAAATGTAATAAAAATAAATATATAAATGTAATGCAAATAAATATATAAATAATAAATGATATATGCTAGAAATGGAAGGGAAAATCAGAGAGGTACGTAGATTTTTATTAGAGGAGATTTAATTAGAAGGCACGTAATCACCTAAACGTCTATACTAGACAAATTTGGAGTACGTTTTTAAGGATAAGCATGATAATTGGATTAAAATTATTACTAAAAATTACCCAAAATATTAATTTTTGGTAATATTTATTATTACCAAACTTCTTTTTTTTTTAGTACATTTCGGGGGGAGGAGGATATATCCCCCGCGTAGGCCACTGGTCAAAACATGACACCTTCGAATAACAACATAATAGTTTTTCTTAGATCACAGCTGTCGAGTTTCAATCATCACTTGCTATAAATAGTAAATTTTAGAGTGATCCAATTTTTTAAAATGAAATAATTGAATTTTAGAGCGATCTGAAGATTCCATTGAATACAGTATTCTTCTACGGGGTGAACTATATTAACAGAATTTTTTTTATTCAAAGCGTGTCAAATTTGGTTTTTGCACTTTGAAAAACTCCTATTCTAACAGTTTCGGGTGAAACTAAAAATAAAAATCTAATTTGTTTTTAAAGATTCTTAAAATCGCCCATCAGTCACGAATCCTTTGAACGATTCAAATCAGTTTTGTGTCATCGGCAAAGGTTCTTAAACTATGCGATTTGCTTTAATTTTGGTGTTCTTAGGTGCTTTAAAACCAACGTTATACACTAAAAAATTTAATTTAGTTTTTATTTGGTAATCACATTTCTTGAAACGAACTTTCTGAGATAGTGCAATTTTGTTTATATGTATGAAAATAATAAACTCTCCTCTTTCAAACGAGTCCAAGAACATCAGTATTCTTATGAATTTTATGGCTTTTAAAAATTTAAAGCACCATCGGAACTGACAAAATTTTTTTTGTTTTCTATGATATTTTCTTTACTTCTTCCTTCAGTAGTCCTTGTAACTGTGTGGGTTTGATGCATGTTAACCATCAGGATTGATTCGTCGTTGAATTAAAAAATAAAATAAAATAATAATACAAAAAAATTAAAAAACAAAAAAAGGATATCGACAAGGAAGCGACAACGTTCATCTAGCAAGATACTCTCCAGTGCATGCTGTTAACAACTAAACTATTTAAAATCATATCCTGTTCTTACACGCTATAAGTGGCTGTGATAAAACTTCATTCTTTTCGGTCATCGTAAGTGGAAGTTTTTAAAATAGTTCCCGAAAATCCCGTCTTAGCAGCAGTTATGAATGTTTTCTAAAAATCACAGACCACCTAGCAGAGTATGGCACAAGCAGGGTAACGTTTCCTGGTTTCATTCCATGGGTATAATGAGATAAGAGCATCCTCTTTGAACCACCACGTATCGTACAAGAAGTCAGCGTTCAGAGTCTCGTTGAAGGTAGCAGCGCTACCACTCTCAACAGCAAGCATAATGTACATAGATAAAATGTACTTTTCATATATTTGATGTATTTTTCATGAAGTTTAATAGCATGCATGGTCAAAAGTAGCGTAACAGATTTTTATGGAAATCGGACGTAATGAGCCCTAAATCGCTTTTTGCTATTTTTCTATACTTTTTCAGCGTGTTCTTGTGGTTTAGCTGTTGATCGTAAAAAAAAAAATGTATGGACATGTAAGTGTGAGAATTTTGTCTACTTTAATTTCATATATGGTGGTATTCTCGGAAAAAATAATAGTTTCCGAGATATTGGCGAAAAAAAATTCAAAGTTTTGACGTTTTTTGAGACAACAACAAGGTTCTTTTCAAAATATCTGTCAGTATAGCTCAAATTGTATTTGGCGATCCAAAAGAACTGGAGTGAACCAAAATTTACGACTACAACAAAACCTTCCTCTATTATTCCTAGACTACGTTGTATTATAAAATAAAAATAATGTAATCTATTCATTAATAATAATAATAATAAGGGATTCTCATTAAAGTCCAGTAGTGATAAGTTTGAAGAGTGGAGTGTGTCCTTGACTATGACGGGGGTGGACATTTCTTGTCATTTAGACTGGACTCAGTCAATTTATCTTAACTCTGATCATCTGATCGTACTTTATTCATCTGTGCTCTAGTACGGAACCTCTATTTGCGAAGTAAAGAACTAGCCTCAATGAAGGGGTCTTTAGGTCATCTCAGATTAGAGTTTATTTCAAGAAATTTTCGACAAAATTAAAAGGTTTGACTGCAAAGAAAACAGAAGAGCGGCGTAACTAAGATCTAATACACCCCTTGGCGAACATCCAGAGGGCGTCCCTACCCAATTTATAAGCATTTTATTCTCCCCAGATTCTAAATATCTTGCACTAGAAATATGAATCACTAAAATTTGCTACCAGACATCAATGTTTATTATAAAGGTAGGTAAACAAATAAAAATAATAATACAATTTTTATTAAGAAAAATTCTTTATTTTGATCGATTACATTATATAAATTATTGTGCGAAATTATCCTTTTCATATTTCCACCCTCTTCGTGTCTTGATCTCCGAAAATGTCCCCCCCCCACTAATTTGTCTAAATTTAATGTTTGGGCACTTTCATTTTCAATACTTAAAATGCACATTGCTTAGTCTTGATGAACCCATAGTACTTCTCAAGAAATTTTAAGTTTTGAAAATGATCTTTCTCTCCTAGCTACAGTTACAAGTAGTGGCAAAAAGCATTAAAAATACTCTGATAAGAAAGAGAAAAGTTTAAATTCTAGTAAGTAGATACACTGTAGCTATGAAATTGATTTAAAAGTGTGACGTTCTCAGCTTAAAAATATAATGAAAAATAAGATTTTAATAGAGTAAAAGTTATGAGAGTGAAAATGGTAAAATTGTTCTAAAAGATATTGATATAAGGAATTTGTTCTGAAGATGGGGAAAAACGCCGAAACGTTGGCAAAGAAACTGTAAGTGAAGTTCTAATAAATAAAATAGAATAATGGAAGGAATTTTTTCACAGTTATTTTTTTCTAGAATTTTTCAATAGCTTAAATAATTAAAACAAAAATTGTTTAATTTTTGTTCAATTCAGGTCTTGCGACGAGCCCCGACGTCCGACGTCCCAAGGCATTCATGGGCTGCCTTGGGACTTTCAAGTCATTACAATTTAGTAATATTGCTTTATTTCATTTAATTTTGATTTCCGATTGATTTTTGTTGATTGAAAAGTGAAAATAAACTAATTCACATAACCATCGACAGTTTAGGATGCTGGATCTGATGAGGGCTAACAGACGGACACGGAAGATTTGGCAAACTAGAAGAATGTGGACAGATGGAGAAGAATCTGAAAATTTCAAATTCAAAAGCATAGGCAGACAAACTTTGACAAATATTAATTGAACTTGTCAGCGTTTTATATTGGCTTATGGAAGCATGCCATTAATTCTTATATATAATTTTAACTTGAAGAAAAAATTATGGATCCTTGGCTGCATTGGACAAAGAGTATGAAACGTTTGCTGACTGCCTATCAACTGTTTTCCAACCACACTCAGATATAACTGTCCCATTGCAGGAAACTGACAATAAGTCTAGTTCAGGCATTCGGCATCCTTCGTTGCTCATCCTAAATCCTAGATTACAAAAAAAAATGCCGAAAAGTTATGCCTCATTCATGAATTTGTCCATGCTTCAAAAGATTACCAAAAATGTTATAGATATCTCACAACGCTATATCATATGGAACTCAAGACGATCGGCTTTACTATACACTCAAAATAGGCCTTGAAATATGCCTGTAGATCAGAGGTAAACTGTAATAAGGAGCATTTCCCATGTTTTAGAGTATAACGAAAAGAAATCTCAGATCGTGCTGAATTGCTTGTTGTGGATAGTGGTCAATCTTTTTATTTGAAGTGTTGCTTATTTTACTTTACTTTCAGCTTATTTACGATAGTTATACTCGAAAAATATTGCAAGAATAATGCAAATATGATAATAAAATCTAATTGAGTAAAATTGGAATTACGACAGTTGATCCCTGACGTACAGAATTATGATTCCATAATTAAACATTGCAAGTTTTAATTTTTTCTCTTATCGTTTATGTCAGCCCATCTGCTGATTGTTTTGATTTTTCTGCTGATTGACCGGCGCGGATTTATAAATAAAAATGAAATATTTTTTTTTACTTTAATGTTCATCCATACATCATATTTATTCTACTTACTAATTAATTATTAGCTCATATCAAAATTTATTTACCATTTTGAACACTCCGAACATTTCAACTTTACTAAGCTGTATTTTTTTTTGTCTTAAGGAAAACTGTGATAATTATAAATCATTAATTATTTTCATAATTTCCTTTTACAAAATCCACAAAACATAGAATCAGGCTCAGACCCGCCGCCAGCAGGGCTCGGCCTAAGGGCAAAATAATAGTGGTCCCCTCCCTCTCACTATTTAATGCGTTTTATTTTTGTCAGTATTATTAATATATGGATTAAGGCTTTATGAAAGCGTAAATAATTAATACTTTATAATAACAAGAGTCTAATGTTTTATTTAATTTATTTTTTAATATTACTTAATAATTACAGTATAATTTAACAATACTTACTTTAGGAAAGTTTTAATTATAACATTGGTAGATTTGGAACTACTGAATTAAGGATGGACACGCATTCTTTCGATTTTTCACTGAAATTGATGTGAATATCAGACGCAAAGGAAGCACCTCTGTGAAGGTGGCCCCTCAAAGTCAAAATTTTTTATAAGAGTTCTGATAGCCCCCCTAAGAGTTCTAGAGTTCTCAATAATTTTTATTATTAGAAATAGTTCTGTTGTTTAAAATGACAAAAAATAACGACTAAAGAAACGGGGAGCCAACTTCACACGTCTCGCAACTTTGAAGCCCTGTAACATTTTTGCTATCAACTGTAGCACTTTGGTTAGTAGCGATAATAGATAGAACTCTCAGAGGGGCTACCGGAACTCGAAAAAAAAGACTGGAAACCAATAAAAATTATGCCAAAAAATAATGTTGTCCCCCAAAATCAATTTTTTAAAACTTGTCTTACAGTTCTGATAGCCTCCAAAAGAGTTCTAGAGTTCTCTATAATTTTCAGAAATAGATCTCTTGATAAAACAAAAAAAAATAGCAACTAAAGATAAGAGAGGCCAACTTCAGGCTTTTCGCAATTTTGTAGCCTTATAACTACTTTACTATCAACATTAGAGCTTAAGCTAATAAGAATAATTGTTAGAACTCTGAAGAGGGCCAACAGAACTCTCAAGAAAAACAGGTATTACCGACGAAAATGTTTGCAAACATTTTTACTTGAAAATATTGCAAATCGAGAGGGGTGAAAATTTTCAGAGTAAAAGGTTGTTTTAATGAGAGATCTGGTAGCCCCCCTAATAGTCCTGGCGATATTACTTAACAAATTTTTGTCTAGGAAGCGAAACCAAAAAGATATGGCGTGTCGAATTATCAAAATATTTTTTACAACTTTGTAGTGTTATAATTACTTTCAACATTAGAGCTTAACTTAATAAGAACAATTTTTAGAACTCTGAGAGGGGCCAACAGAACTCTCAAGAAAAACGGGTGTTACCGACGAAGTGTTTTGCAAAACTTTTGACTTGAAAGTTCTGTTGGCACTCCTCAGAGTTCTAAAAATTATCCTTATTAACTTAAGCTCTAATGTTGATAGTAAAGTAGTTATAAGGCTACAAAGTTGCGAGAAGCCTGAAGTTGGGCTCTCGTAAACTAAAGCTATTTTTTTGGTTTTCTCAAGAGATCTATTTCTGAAAATTATACAAAACTCTAGAACTCTTTGGGGGACTATCAGAACTCTAAGAAAAATTTAAAAAAAGAGTTCCGGTAGCTCTCCTAAGAGTTATAATCTATTATCCTTTCTAACCAAAGTGCTACAGTTGATAGCAAAAAAGTTATAGTGCTTCAAAGTTGCGAGAAGTGTGAAGATGGCCTCCGAAGAGTTCTTTCAATTGTCCTAATTAACCAAAGTGCTATATTGAGAACTCTAGAACTCTTTGGGAGGGTATCAGAACTCTAAAAAAAATAAGAAATTTGACTTTGAGGGGCCAACTTCACAGAGGTATACGCAACTCAAACTGACGATACTCAATAGTTCACAATTTATTGCTGCTTTTAGGTATCAAAACATAGGAAAATCCCTTTTTGATAAATCAGGAGCCAAATCTAAACCATCCCAAAAGAAATCTCAACTTCCTTTATAAGCACTGTTTTCGAGATCTAAATGAAAAGCTGATAAAAGGTGCCTTTCCATACCCCTTCCCCCATGAAGGTATGGTTAGGGACTTTTGTATGTTTACCTTTTAATTATCCCCAACAAATTACCAAAATCAAATGCTTCTCCCCTTCCATGTACAACCAAAAGGAAAGCATTGCAGTTTTTTTATTTTATTTTTTATTGTGCTCATTTTAATTTCATGCCTTTTAGATGGTTTATCCAACACATTGGGTATTCGTGTCAAGCAAGAAGTTATAGAAGACTCAGACGAAGGTACCATACATTCATGATTTTATTTTCATTTTAAAAATAACGTATTTCTCATAACAACATGAATATATTATATATTTTTCTTTACTGATATCTGTTTTGTTTTTTCTAGAATGTGACAGTATAACTCCTGAGAGCGGTCCTCTTCCAAATGGTTAGTTGCTGTTGATTTACTTTTAAACAATTTATTGTGTGTGTTGTGCTCTATCATTATTGTGAACTAACTTCTTATACCATGATTAGTTACTTAATTATATTTCTTTGAAATGAGGTTTTGGCCATGATTATATTTTATATAATTGCTTTTGTTTCATGACCTGTTTATGAATCTCTTGACCACTTTATCTTTATTTGGTTTGGTTTGATTCTAAAGATTCGGATTGAAGAGGGAAAGTAACTTGAGAGATGTCTCGTACAGGGCTACCTGCGGTTCTGGAGACAAATTTATGAGAATTTGCAAGCGATTTTTGAAAAAAAAATTGTTGAATCTCAAGAAAAATTACTGAAAATATTTCATACCTCGTTTGAAGAAAAGGAAGTGTATACAGAATCAATATCCAACGATTCTGATAGGAAAGCTTCGCATTATTCAGTTCTGAGAAAAATTACGATTATCACTTGCGGCTTTGGGCTCCTGTTGGTGGTTTAACCACAAAGTTTGAAGGAAGAAGTCACAACAATGTGATTGGCTCTTGTGGTAAAATAATAAAGAGCAGCTTTCGTTGACTCTCAGGCAGTTATCCATGTGGTTTCTTGTGCACAGACCAACTAATATTGAATGGGTCTGAATTGGCTCTCCAATGAGTTCCGGGCCACTGTAGAGTTTATGAATTGTGGAGACCGACAAGCTCACAAGAAAAAGGTTGCAGATAGAACAACCTCGCTGAGCTCTCAATTTTGAATTTGCCATAAGGATCACAAAGCGATATTAACTGATCACTTGTGAAACAGTTGAAGGGAAGAGGTGGGATTTACACTATTAGAGGAAGAAGGACGTATCCCTCTTAACCTTCCTCGGAGAAAAGTTGTTGCCTGCTTGAGAGTCATAATGGACCACAATTACCAGCAAAAACACTTGCATTGGATTGGGATTGCAAATTTTCCTAACTGCCTCCTTTGCAACAATGGTGAAATGATTGCAACAATGACTCGACTCTTCCATCATCCCTTGAGGACATATAGTCTCATTTTAAATTTGGCATTGGAGTCCTCAAAAGTTGGAAATAGCTGGTGTATAATATCATGTAGTTCTTCTGTGTTGATTCAAAATGGATAAATTTTTCTATTCTATCTTCTTATAATTATGACTGATCATATTTTTTTAAAAGAAGTTTTATAACTTTACCAGTTTATCCTAAATTTAAAAGGCTTAAGGCTTTATACATTGGGTGGAGAGGAGGGGATTGCTATCTGTCCATTTTCTCCAAAGAGTAGTGAACCTCTTTTGGAAAAAAATATCTGCAATTACAAATTCAAATTTCATCATTATTGGATTTTTTCCTTGTTTTGATTTTTTATAAATATCTCCTCTAGAAACCATGACCAATTGCTTTTCTTTTTATGTTCAGTAGGATTTAAGTTATTATCATCTTATTTACTACTTTCGCATTCTTAAATGAAGCTATGATATTATGAATTTTGTATCAAAGACTCTCAGGCATTAGTAAGGGTAGGTGAGAAAACAAAATTTGTCTTAACATTGAAAAAGATTGTTGTTTTTATATAATAAATGATGGATGAGGTTTCTCTCCGTTAAGATAATCTAGGTAAAGTTTAATACAGAGCGTATCGGTCAAAGTGATATATCTAAACAACCATATTAAAGAGTTTTTATAAATTTAATTAGCCAAGGTTTCAGTGAAACAATATAAGCTATCATGAGGGCTACAATAAAGATTGGAATTTTCTATTATTGTTTTATTTAATCAAAAATATTCTCTTATATGGTTGTTTTTTATATGACTGATCCACTGATAAAAAAATATCTGGGATTTATTTATATGTATTTTTTTTGTCTTATTTTTATTTTTACATTTAATATCCAGAGATATTTTTTAATGGTTGTCATCAAATTTACGATATTACATTTATTTTATATAAGTGGCTTTTGTATTCTGGTTTAATAAAAACCTATAACATAAAATATTATATGTAAAATAGTTATTACTTTATTTATAGCAGAGATTCTTAATTTTTTGGCTTTTTACGCTCCATTAATTACAAATCCCCAGGAACAATATCATAATAACAGAATAACATAATAACATTGATAACCGAATAATATTGATTCATAATATGGCTAAGTTCAACATTTAACAGTCATCAGTAGTTTTTTCATCATCATTCAATATTTTCTTGCCGTCTCATTTAAACTTGCTTTAATCTCATCTGAAGTTTTAGTTGTCAGTGTATCGACACTAGTAGATATTTTGTAATTTTTAACTTTCAAAAATATTTGTTTTGGCAATTGCAATAATTTATTTAGTAAAAAAGTTTAATTGTGGGTAGACCATTTTACTTATATAAAAAGAAAATCTGAAACCATAAAAAATAATGGAGTTATCATTTCGGGGTAAAAAAAATCCTTATTTGATTCTTACTCATTATGCCACCTTGGATTTCTTCTATCAGGGATAACACCCCATATCGAGGACCTATGTTTCATTGAATTAAAGGAAGCTCATAGAATAGTATGTGTTGTTAGTTGTTTTAGTATTAATTTTAGAATTATTTATAATATAATGCTTATATTCTATTGCAGCTAATGACTTTGATGACAGTAGGATAAAAATGGAAATAAAGCAAGAATTTGATAATAGTGCTTCAGCATCTAGTAAGTATGATATCTGTGAAGTTTACAGCATGAAAGTACTAATGTTTAGCAATAAGCCAATATTTTACATAAATTATTGTCAGCTTTAACATTTGATACTTATATTTGATAATTTGCTTTTTTACATAAACCAAATATAAATAGTGGATTTAAGTTGATCTTTTTCCCTGTTATCAGAAGAATAAATATTAGAAACCTGAACACCTGAATCTTATTCAAATAATGGTAACTAGGCTTATTAAATGGTAGCATTTATCTAGTGGAGAAGGAATGTATTAGCAAAAAGTGTATAGGAAGAAGTTGTTTTTATCCTTTCTCCTCATTATGCTAAGGATATCTATATAAAATTAATTTTTTTGGTTTATTAATATTGATTATCCAAAAGGACAATATTTTTAGGTTTGTACTACTCAATTTGTGATGTAATTTGAATAAAGCATTCCTCATTAAATTTCCTATTTGCTCTATTTCATTATTATTATTTTTTTTATTTTTCCCAATCACTTTTGATATAGACGATACCAGCAGTGCTACCTAAAGAGCTACTCAAATTTGACAATCTTTATTAAAAATGAGATGAAGGTTTGACACTTAAATAAATATCATTTATCATATGAAAACAAAGTTTAAACATTAAATAATATTCCATTGATCACATTAATATAGCAAGACTATTGTTGCTGTATAAAAAAGAAAGCTAAAATTTTGCATATAAAAATATATCAATAGGTATAATAGGTATCAATAATTTTGCAGTGTACTTTATTGTTTTAATAGCACTTTTATGGTGCCATTTTTCATTTTATTTTATTGATTTATGAACTTTATAGATCTTTCAGAAGAATGCTTCATGGTAGATGAACCAGAGGAGCCAAACTGTAAGTATGGGAGCCTTACTTCAGTTATAATTGTGTGTTTCAGTGTCTTTAAATGCTGTCTTTTTTAGTTGTAGTAAAACCAGAGCACAACTTATTTGTCGAGAGTAATCTACTTTTGGACAATGGTAAAAACTTTTATAATTTCTTTATTAGTAGTCACAATATATTAGTTTTTGTATTGTCCAAATAATCACTTTTATTTATTTATTTTTTCTATTAATTATTTGTAGGCATGTTAAAAATTATTTAGCAATTCACATTTTTTTTTTTTTTAGGAATGTCTTTTAAAAAAAAGATATATATATATATATATATATATATATATATAATGAAATTCACAACTATATTTAAAAAATGAAATCAGTAGATATGCTAAAAAAGATATGCACAAATAGAAAATGACTAGTGTAGAAACTATTTGTTGTGAATAGAGTGAAAACACTCTGATAGAGATGTTAAAATTAATTTTGGTAATATTATTGTGAAATAATAAGAAATATTTAGAAAATTATATTATATAATAAATTATCCTAACATAAAAATTAATTTATAAATAATGTATTGCAGAAGTATTTTTTATTTAAATTGTATTTTTATTTAAACTTGAAGAGTTATTATGTTAGCAGGATATTTAAACAAGGTGTTGAGATGTAACATTAATTCTTATTATTTTCATTGTTGCATTCAAAAGGCAACCTAAGGTACTCTTTGATTAATTTGATCAATTGTATATGATGTGTTGTAATCCCCCTTCCCAAACTTTTCGTCCTTTTGTGCTTCATCATCATTTATTAACCAACTTCAAAAAAGGTTATCAGTTTATATTATGTTCTGTGTACGTCCAGGCATAACTTCCCCAGACTTGAACTGATTTCTGTGATTATTTTTTTAATCAAAAGTGTACACCTCCAGGTTGGTCCCATATATAAGACAACAAAGATTACCTTTTATTTTTTATTTAGTATAAAATAAGAATTGTTGGATTCATCTTTTTTTTCTCAGTACCTACCTTTGTTTATTAATTTCCCATTGTTTGTTTGAAAAGAAAAGAAACAAATAGATTTAGAAATGTATTTGTAAACTAAATTATTATAATTATCGCGAGTGAATAGCTGTTGTCCATTGAGAAGTTCATCTCTCTATCTCCAACAATATTGAAAAAATATTTTATAATGTTTTCAGTATTCTCCACTTTTTGTTACTATTTCATATTATATCAAGTGTAAGTTCATGATAATTGTAATAATTGTGCGATAATTATAATAATTTAGTTTACAGATACATTTTTAAATCTATTTGTTTCTTTTCTTTTCAAATAAATAAAACATTTATTTTCTCAACAGTGGGACACACAATGGGCAATTAAACAAAGGTAGGTACTTAGAAAAAAAAGATGAATCCAACAATTCTTATTTTATACTAAATAAAAAATATAACGTAATCTTTGCTGTTTTATAGAAGCAGTTTGTTCTGTAGGCCTTGCCCATGCCTTTCGTATTTTAAGTTAACGCACTGAGGAATGTGAAAGACAAAAAAATACATCGAAACGGTACACAAGAACCACTACAAAGGAATAAATAAAAGCTTTTTAGGAAAAAAAAAACTTCAAAACTGTACAACAGAAGTTCTAAAGAGATAGAAATTTAAAAAAAATTAATTCATAGGTTTAATTTCTTTTCTAGAAATGTAGAGCTGTAGTTAATTTTTTTTTTTATAAATCGAAATCCAAATAATTTTGTATACACTGTGCTTAACCAAGAAAAATGTGAGCATGAATGAATAGAATGAACGTGTGATGTTAATATTAGTATAAATATTCTTATGAAATAATAGAAGAATGATATGCTTACAGAATAAAACGGAGAAAATCTGGCTCAATGGTTACTAATGTTACTTAATAATTTACTTTTGTAAGAAAAAATATTTCCATTACTTTAGTGGTTCTGTTATACACCTGTGGGACCTGTTCTAAATTATTTAAATTAAAGTTTTGAAGAATGATGTATGCCACCCAGGCACTACAACAAACCAACTACCATGATGGTGGTAATCAATTTTCATAGCCCTTGTTTGTCTTTGAAGTTGTTGAGCCATATTTTCTCCATTTTATTCTGTAAGCATATTATTCTTCTGTTCTTTCATAAGAATATTTGTACTAATATTAATGTCACACATTCATTCTATTATTTTCATTCATGCTGCCATTTTTCTTGGTTAAGCATAGCGTATACAAAATTGTTTGAATTTCGATTTATAAACAAAAAAATGAACTGTAGCTCTACATTTCTAGAAATGAAACTAAGCCTATGAATTAATTTTTTTTGTGTTGGGGGAGAGGATAGTGCTTAAATAGTTCATGTATTTTATTGCATATATCTTGTTAACAACCTTGTTCATCAGAATGAACAACCTTGTTTATGATGGATTCAAGTATACCTTTAAAATCTTTTATTTAATACAAAATTCATACAATGATAGATTTGTATTATGACTCTATTTAATTGAAATGAATATAATTGGAAGTGAAGTAACCATAAAAATTAAATAATGAAAATTTGAAAGGCACTTAAATTTAGATACATACAATTTAATTTTTTTTAGTATGATTGCTTTATGTTATGATTGCATGTATTTCATAAAATAAATGTTTAATATTTATTTATTTTCACTGAAAATTGAATTTCAATTTTAAAATTTTTTTTGTTCTAGGTAAAAAGTATTCATGTTACCACTGTGGGAGAAGATTTAAAAACTTTTATTCATTCAAATCTCACATTAAAGTATTACACTTACGTAAAAATTCTGATAAAGCAGGCGTATTTAAATGCCCACATTGCAAGTACATTTCTTCCTTTAAGGGCAATTTGAAAACTCATATATTGGGACAACATAAAAAGAAGAAACCATATAAATGTCCCCATTGTGATTATAGAGTAGTTCATGCAGCAAATTTAAAAACACACATAATGGCACACCATACCAAACAAAAGCCATTTCACTGTCCATATTGTGATTATAAATGTGTTCAAACAGGGAATTTAAAAATTCATATAATGGCTCATCACATGCATGTAAAACCATATCAATGTCCTCATTGTGAGTACAGGACAGCACAGTCTGGAAATCTAAAAACGCATATTATGGTACATCACACAAAAGAAAAACCACATAAATGTCCTCAGTGTGAATATAAAGCCAGACAGGTTGTGCAAATCAAGACACATATTATGTCACATCATACGAAGGAAAAGCCTTACCAATGCCCTCATTGCGAATACGGTGCAGTACAACCTGGCAACTTACGGACTCATATTATGATCCATCATACTAAAGAAAAACCTCACCAGTGCCCTCATTGTGAATATAGAGCTGTGCAGCTAGTGCAGATCAAAACTCACATAATGACACATCATACTAATGAGAAACCCTATCAGTGTTCTCATTGTGATTATAAAAGTGCTATAGCTGGCAACTTGAAAACTCATATTATTGCTCATCACTCCAAAGAGAAACCTTTTCATTGTCCTGATTGTGAATATAGTTCTGCCTATAGAGCAAACTTGAAAACCCATATTATGGTTCACCATACAAAAGAAAAGCCTCATCAATGCCCTCACTGTGAATATTCTACTGTGCTACCTGGCAACTTAAAAACGCATATCGTAGTTCATCATACAAATGAAAAGCCACATGTCTGCCCATATTGTGAATATTGTGCTGCTCTGGCGGTGCAGTTAAAAAATCACATTCGCATCCATCACACACTTGAAAAACCACACCAATGTCCCCACTGCGAGTATACAGCAGCCCATGCTGTCAATTTAAAAACTCATATTATGGCACTTCATACCAAAGAAAAACCTCATAAATGTCCGCATTGTGAGTACAGAGCAGTTCAGGCTGGAAATCTTAAATTTCACATCATGTCCCATCATACTAAAGAAAAACCCTACAAATGCCCTCAATGTGACTATTGTACTGCACATACTGGTAACTTAAAGACTCACATACTTGTTCATCATACCAAGGAAAAACCACACCAATGCCCCTACTGTGATTATAAGGCTGCCCAAATAGTCCAAGTTAAAACACACATTATGTCACACCATACAATGGAGAAGCCACACCATTGTCCCCATTGTGATTATAGAGCTGTTCAACCTGGAAATTTAAAAACACATATAATGGTGCATCATACAAAAGAAAAGCCTTTACAGTGCCCTCAATGTGAATACAGAACAGTCCAACCTGGCAACTTACGAACACACATTATGGTTCATCACACTAAAGAAAAACCCCATCAATGTCCACATTGTGAATATAAAGCTGTTCAACCTGGCAATTTAAAAACTCACATCATGTCTCAGCACACTAAGGAGAAGCCTTTCCAATGCCCCTTTTGTGATTACAAAGCTGTTCAGTCTGCACAAGTAAAAACACACATTATGGCTCATCATACCCATGAAAAGCCTCACCAATGTCCTCATTGTGAATACAGAGCTGTTCAGTTTGTCCAAATTAAAACACATGTAATGTCCCACCATACCCATGAGAAGCCCCAGCAGTGTCCGCATTGTGATTATAAGTGCGTTCAAGCTGGTAATTTGAAAACACACATCATGGCTCACCATACTAAAGAAAAACCGTTTCAGTGCCCTTATTGTGAGTTCAGGGCTATACAGAGTGGGAATCTCAGGCTACACATCATGGCTCTTCATACAAAAGAGAAACCCCATCAATGTCCACATTGTGATTATCGAACTGTTCAGAGTGGGAATTTGAAAAAACATATTACTAGTTATCACAGTAAAAATGACGAGATTCCTAGTTATGTGTTGAGGAGTTTGGATCAGGATATAGAAAAAGTTGAAACTTAAAAAGTTATTTTAATTTTATAGTTGCATGGATGGTCATGTTTTGTTTGTTGTTTATTTTCCTTGCCTGTGTTCTAATTATGTTTTTTCATTGAGTATTGAATAAGCATAATTAGAAAATATTGAATTTTTAATAATATATTTGTGAAAATATCTTTGCTGAAGGCTGTTGGAATGTCTGTGATTTTTCATATTTTAGTTATAAATTATTATAAATTTATTTTTGTTTTTGAAGTCAATAGGTTTGGTTCCAAATATTACCTATTTGATAGGCATGAGTAATTTTGGATGGTAAAAAATTACCATTATTCCATTAACAGTGTTTAGTTGGTTGTAAGCCTGCAATTGCATTATTTATTACTTTTAAAAGTAAATGTGGATTAGAAGAGTAGTCCAATAAATTTTATTTTGCTTTAAGAGGATAATTTTTGTTTGATTAGATAACTAACTTATCAGTGTTTTTGAAAGCCTATTGTTACGTTTTGAATACGTGCTATATTAAAAATATGGCACCTAAAATATAAATATGTCAATTTTAATTATTTAACAGTGATAATAGTTTAATAAAGTATGTTTAAATTTATGGTTATATTAATTTATGTATCCATTGATAGTTTAGTTTCATATGTCTTAGTGTGTTCATCAAACAGAGATGGATTTTAAATACTTTTGGATTGAGTACAACTCGTAAACAACCTGCTTTCTATTATCTTCATCAGTTGTTATTTATCATCATTATGCTATAAAAGATCAATTATTTTAAAACTTGTATTTCATTTCTTTGCCTTATTAGGAAATAGTGTTGAAAATGCAAGTGAGCTATATAGATGAGCTGATAATCAAACCTTAGAACAAATTATATTCCACAATTGTTTAAACTATTTAATTATGTGTGGTTGGATTATTTTTTGAGAGTTAGGTCTTTTTTAAATTTATTTATTTAAAAAGAACAATCATGAAGAGGTAGAATCCTAATCAATCTTAATCAATGGTTGTAAAAGTAATCAATAACATACCAACAATTAAGCACTTTAAATGAAAAATATATTTGGCCGATTAGGATTAGTTAGGTTTAAATAATTAATTTTTCTAAAACTCTTATTTGATTAATCGTAGGTCTGAATGTCAGAGCTTTTCAAATTCTCTTCACTCCTCAGTGAAACCTATATTTCACTTTGCTATTTGATCTCTTTTATCCTAGTGTTGTCCAAGTTACTACACAGTTACCCTTTTTCTCAAACTATTCCATCCAACTGTCCTCCACTCTACACCATTTCAAAAATATTGTAAAAATGCTCATGTT
Organism: Rhaphigaster nebulosa; assembly: GCA_948150685.1. NCBI lineage: Eukaryota > Metazoa > Arthropoda > Insecta > Hemiptera > Pentatomidae > Rhaphigaster > Rhaphigaster nebulosa. Next base: position 32,602,393 of record OX411309.1, on the reverse strand, counting down.
TTTTGTTAATACATGGAGAAAAAAAAAACAAGAAAGAAGTACAAAATTAATGAAAACAACGCTTTCTGTTTACCTTTGAAATATCATTTCTGTTAAAGTATATAAGTATTCAACGTAAACATATCTTTGACAGTTACAAAATTATAATTTTATTGCAATAGTAATTATTCAGTAATAATTTAAATATTTGAATTAAACAAATTAAATAGTAATTGTATGATATAATTATTTGTTTGTAATTCTCCTTTTTTACCATTATTTTTGTTCAAATCGACACTAAAAATTATGCAGTTAGTGCCAAAGATATAGATCATTAGTTAAATTATTTTGATTCAGCTCATATTGTTTTGAGGAAATAATGTTTCTTAGGAAAGTGGTTGGTGGTGTTCTTATAAATTTTCTCCATCTATGCGTTATCGCATTACCCACATAGTGAGCTATCATCTTTTAAGAGAAGAGTTCCTATGGTAATTAACAGGAATTAATTATCTACAATTTAAGTAATGCATTATAAATCTCAGTTACCATCTATAGGCAATGATTATTTACTAGTGTTTATTTTTTTGTTGTCTAAGTAGTGTAAAAATATTTGGCATCCAATGTCTTCTATTTTTTAGGTACTAGTTTTATTTAGAAAATAATTAAATAAAAAAGAAATCCCAAATAGTAATGTTTCTACATTAGAAGATTCAAGAGGAGAGGGTCTTTTAGGCTGACGACTTTCCAACCAAAGAATCAAATTTTTTTTTGCATCGGCACACAATATAATAAGTTTTTTCTTATTTGTGTGTTTCTTAATTGGCTGCACCCCAAGCCAAGCTTTTCCTACATGCATACAGACAAACCAATATTCCCACCAAATTTTTGTTTTATGAATGTTCTGAACCAAATAATTAAACAATTACAATATACTCACCTTTTAAATCATAACGTTATTGTTCCTTTAATTGCCATTATTTAAAAAAAAAATGAATTTCTAACAATAAAAGTTCACTAATTCCATTGGTGTAAAAAACGCAGTTTTGATCGGTGACTTTCTAAAATAAGCCGTCTCCTTAACCTAATTTGGAAAACAAAGAATTATAGTTCTTAAATTATAGTTCCAATATTTAAGAAAGGAAATAATACAGAATGCTATAACCATCGTGCTCTATACCTTTTAAGTGTACGGCAAAATATGCTCAAAGATTTTTGAGAGACGACTACGTTGAGAAGTATTCGTAAAAAGATAACTTTCAGAGAAAGTAATAGAAAGAGACAAAGAGACGTATCCTTGCTTTGTGAACCTGAGTAAGGTATTTGACAGGATCAAGTAACAAGATATAACAAAACCCTCAGAAGAAAAAGGAGTTGATACAAAGTCTCTTTAAGAGCCAAAGAAATGACAACACAATAGTATAATAGAAGAGTTAACAACTAAACAGGATATCAGGTAAGGGTCTTAGTCCTCTGCTATTTACGCTATAGCTGGATAACGCCGTAAAAAGAGCCAGACAAAACAAGTGATAATATCAGTTGTGATACAGAAATTTAAGACCCGTCCTTTTCTTTTGGTTTCCTTACGAAGATGAATGGTGATTTTTGGAAATAGTGGACTAAATCTCCAATCCAACCTTCAAATCATCCAAGATGAGTTATCAAAGATAAACATAAGAATACATTTGGAAATAACTAAAATTATGAAAGTCGGAAGGAGAGATGGAAGAGGTGACAGAATAGTTCATTTGAATGGAATACCATTGGAAGAAGTGAGAGTTTCAAGTATCTTGGTGCCCACTTATATGAATATAGCCTGGATCTATGGAGACATAGAGGAGAGAGTGAAGTCGGCAGAAACTAGTTTTAGCCTGGTGATTATTGGTGGTTTTAACAGTCTACTCCCTGTAATGACCTACTCCAGTGAGGCATGGGCTCTCACCACTAAACATATAAGACTAATTTAGACCATGGAGATGCAATTCTTGTCAAGGAGACCTTTGATAAAAGAGGAATTGACTGGAGGAGGAGGCGGTAGTTGGTACAAGACCGGGATTTGTGGATTCGACTCTCCAAGCAGGCACCTCACACTCCCCGGTGGTAAAGAGGTTGTAGAAGAAGGCCTAATTTTAATTAGGCTAAAAATGTATAATTTTTGAGTTACACGGAAATTAAATATTCTTTTCTTCATAACTTTTCTCCTGCTTTTTCTCGGAGATTACAAAATTTTCCTTATTAGTGTAAAAATCTACATTTTTTAAAATTTTTATTATCATATTTATTTTAGTCAATTCAATTTTAACCTTACTCGTCGTCAATAAATTGTTTTTTGATTAATGTAGAAGAGGAAAAACTCAACTAGAGATATAAATTAATTGTTAGGATATAATAGGAAGATTCTGAACACAAAGTCTTGAGTCTCTAAAATACTGGCAAACAACCAAACATCAGGCATACGGGCAGAAAAAATAAGATCAGATATATGTAAGCGAAATGGAACACACCCCACATCAGCAGTCTAAAAGGACTCATCACTCCAAGACATCTGAACAGTTACTCCAATGAGTTTGCAACGTAAGCATGAGATCTTTTGTTTTCTATCCTGGTGATACCAGAATTTAAGAAACGTTGACCAGTGGAACAAATAACGCCATTGCAACCGGTGCTAGACATTGGGACTCAGAGGCTGTGGGGAAAGCAGTTTATAAACGGATATGCAGTTGATCCTTGATAATTTTACACTCGATAATTTGAATCTCTAGGTTATTTGAAGTTTTTTCTCGGTTCCTTGAAAAATGCTCAATAAATATCACAGATTCAAAAAACATTTATTCATATATCTTTAAATTTATAAGGCTTGTTTTAAGCTGCGGAGAGTGAAATTAAAAAAAAAAAACATATGTTGCAAAAAATTGAGTATTTTTCCATATAAATTGGCGATAATTTCTAAAAATAATCGTGTCATCCAAAGTGTCTCAAAATGAACAATTATTTCTTATATTTCCGTTTCATTTTTCATATATGTACCATATTTGTTTATCATTTTGAAATAAAGATAATTTTTTATATTCATACTACGTACTTTTAATCAAACTCGTTCATTTTAATTTTTTCCTCTTTCCTCTTTTCCAATTATCTTGAACTCCCAGTAATTTAAACTTTTTCTCTGGTCTCTTGAGTTTCAAATTAACGGGAGTCGACTTTACTTGAAAACATATCATCCAAATGAAGAACATTTTTATTAAAGATTTTTTTTAATCGATGGTGACGGTAATGTGCTCTGTTCAGTGTGCGAGTATTTAGGAGAAAGTTTGAAAAATATTGAAAGGTAAAACAGTGCCTAGGGGATAGGGATGAAGTTGGTTGTTTTTTATGAAGAGGAGGGGAGTGGCGCACTGCATTTATCAAAAAGATAGGAACTATCTTATTTTTACTAAATATTCAACATGAAATATCGTCTTTGTTCATAAATTTTGTTTCTTCTTCTTAGTAATTCCGTATTGTATAGATAATACATTTTTTTTATAATGATCCACTTCACCGATCTGTGAAACTCTTTTTTTTTAACCTACAACTGCTGTACGTTGATTTAAGTTTTTATTTTCCGATTAATTTCAGTCTTTGTCATCCCAGATCGAAGTCCTCAAATTACAAATAAAACAAGAACTGATAAACTCTGAAAGAAACCAATAACAAATAAATCCTGTGGTGTTCTTGATTATTTACCACTCCATTTTAAGTCTACATTACTGGCTTGCCATTCACCATCTAACAATCTTAATATCATCTCTCCGATATCATCGATCAGATTTCCGCAGTTTTAGCCAAACGTCCTTTTGAATTTGTTCGTATATAATTTTAAAATTCTCTTTATAGTTATTCTTTTGTTGAGTCAGTATTGATCTTGATCGATTGTCTTTCCCTTTCAAGGCTCAACGAGGCGTGTACGTGAGCAAACGTTACACCTTCCGAACTTCTGAAATCCAGTTATAATAGATTACGGTGTTGATGAGCGTAACAAGGACGCCCAAAAGTTTTTGAGAAATAGTTTCATGTTTAGAACTAAACGTCAGGTATTTATATTTTTAGCATTTGAAAATATGAAAATTTGTTTGTTTATATTAAAAAAAAAAAAAAAAAAAAAAAAAAAATCCAACACCAATGATAGACACCAACGATAGCACACCCAGTAATATTTTATTTAATTTTAAATTTAAAACATAACGAGTTTTTGAATTATTAATAAAAACTATAAATTAATATATATATATATATATATATATATATATATATATATATATATATATATATATATATATATATGTATACAAAACTTTCATGTATTAAATAAAAATTTTGAAACAGTAAAATTTCGTTCATCTGGACCTTTATTAGGATCTCCGGATTATACTGATCAGATTATTAGATTTTTTTTGTCTTTACAGTATATATATATATATATATATATATATATATATATATATATATATACGCTTAATTAACTTTTTAGTTTGATTAAATATACATAAATATACAATCCCTGCATTGATTGGCTAAACAATGAATAGTCAGTAATTTGCTACGGTTTGAGAGACTAAAGGAATCTTCCAATAGTATCCTAATGTGTCAACAAAGAATTGCAACTTGTTCTTTAGTTAAAGACTTTTAAATGACAAATTATTTATCTGTATTTTTTTAGGCATGGATTGACGGCCCGTTGTGGAGAAGCGGCTTTGCACGTAAGCGCCAATGTAATTCGTACTTCAAACAAATTCGTCCTGTCTTGCTGATATTCATGTTACTGGGAAGATTTCCTTACGATATAACCTTGGATGGTCAGTATTTTGTTAAAATCTGGGTTTATTGTCAAGTTGATTATTCGATTTATAATAATGTCGGCCATTATATATGTTATTGGAAACTACTTGCTAATAGTAATCTTTTATTTCAGGTGTTAAACCTTTTCGCATGATGTCGTTTTCAGCTGTGTATACCATCTTGTTCTACATAGCGAGTTGCAGTTTTTCAATTAAAACGGCCTTTGCGCTGCTGGCGATGCTGAAGGATTCGCAGAACTATGACCATTCTCTCCAGATTTTGATGCTTATGTCATATCTAACCCAGAACTTCCTTGTCCCGATTACATATTGGCAGAAATCTGGTCAAATCGTGGAATATATTGCCTTATGGTCTAAGTTCGAGGTGATGTATTCATTATTGTGGCCAAGGGAAAAGTAGTTAGTGCAATATTTGTAAGACTTGTTGGCTATTAACTGAGTCTCCCATTTAAATTGTTTACAGTGACAAAAATTCTTAAATTGAATCAGATAAACAAGATTTTATTAAAATAATCCAATTTTTTTATTTTTCAATAGATTTTGAACAAATGATTAATAATCTGAAATATTTATTTTCTTACGATTTGTACTCGTTTTGGGGTGAGCAAAAAAGACCGTTTCATGGTCTAAAATAATGTTTATTTTTTTCTCACATCTCTGTTAATTCTAATGTTTTTGTTTTTGGTACCTTTTTAATCCTAATATTACACTGAATCATTTAGTAAATACAATCTCTGTGAGGCTCAGTACTTGTTTGGAATTCTTTCAATCAAAGTGACGGGATATGAAATTCAATAATTCTGCGACATTACTGGAATATGAAATTTTCAGCCACCGAAACCACGCATTTGATACAGGAAGTTGAAGAGAAACCTAACCTTAATGAGCGGACTGTGAGGAGGTGGTTCTCCAAATTTGAAAGTGGCGTTACAAGATTGGAAAGGCAGCCGGGCTCAGTGCGACCGTCTGTTGTGGACAGCGAGGCTCGATGATACGCTATTGAAGATCATCACACAAGAAGTACTCTGCAGCTTTTCCAACAGCTTGAAAGCTATCCTCCGAATTTCGTCTCTCACAGCCAAGTGTGAATCGTCACTTACACCAATTTGGCAAAGGGTATCACTTTCTTAAGGGGGAAAATTTCAAACACTGGAGGAGGTGAAAATTGGAGTAGAAGACTTTTTTCAATCGAAATCCAAAGAGTGGTACCGGAAGAAAATCGAACAGCTGGCTTCTAGAAGGCAACTAACCATATGACATAATGGATTGTATTTCGAAAGTTATAAGAAATTTTATGTAAGCAAAAATTGAACTTCATTTTAATCCTTGAAACTGTCATTTTTTTTTTTTTTTTTTACTCACCCTAACATTTCCCGAATAAATAAAGGACAGAAATTTGAACAATGTAAATTGTCACCAAAACGGTCTCTTTATGAGGGAATGAGAAGCCAAAGGGAAAAGGGATTTTTTTTTTCAATGACAGAATGGAGTGTGGTTATGGATGATAGTTAATGCAGATAAAATGATTTGCAAAAAGCAATATTGATGAATATTCAAGGGATATACAGTATAGCCATAATACAAGTATGATACAAACTTAAACGTTTTAGGTTTTAAACATTAAAAATATTTTAACTTTTTAATGCGTTTTGTCACATGCACCCCAAGGATTCTGGGAATACTCCTCTAAAAGTTTTCTCATTATGCACTGCAGATCATATTTTTCTGGTGCTGTGACTAACTGATCATCTGCAAATTGAAAAGTAAATAAGAAGTCATCGCCAATCTTCATTTCTATTTATCTGCATTTCTACTTTCATTTCTCGAGTGCTTGTTCAATAAACAAGTTAATGAGGGTAGGTGATTAGGAGCATCCTTGCTTTATGCCTTTGGTGATGAGCAATTCTGAGGATAATCGCTTCCCAATCTTCACTCTCGCATTTGCTCCTATATTGAGGCTCTGGTCCTTTGACTCTCTCCCAATTAGCTCGTCCTCTAGCCTATTTCTCAAGATACGGTCGTATAGACGGCTTAAGCTACCCATTGCTGGTATGCCCCTGTTTATTGGGCTAGTGTGCCCTGTCAGCCATTTTTACGGCACTTCTTTTTTCATACCTGATGTAAAATGGTTTGCTAAGATCTTCTTTAAATCGATTGACTCTGCTTTAACCAGTTCAATTGGTGCAGTCCGGTGATTTGTTATTTTTTATTCCTTTTATAGCCCTTTCAATTTCTTCCACTGATACTGGATCGACTTCAGTACAGCTCTAGCATTTTATTTGCTGTTAAACTTTATATTCGAGTCTATCTTCTTTCAACAGTTACATAAATACTCAGCCAACTTTCCCAAAGGGATTAATCGCGGAGTATTTTTTCCTGTTATTGGCTTCTTAATTTTCCTTAGGCATCTCCAGGATTCCTTTGATTACAACAATATATTGGCAATGTTGGTCCCAGAAATCGTTTATAAATTTCCGCTTCGACCTTTTCAACATCCTGTTCACCTCTTCATAGCGTTGCAAGGTTTGTATTTTCTTAATAGAGATAATTTTCGTATAATGATTTCTTCTGTTTCACAAATACTGCTATTTCGTTGATCCACCAATATTGGTGATGAATTGTCACTCTTTCCTTTATACCGACCGAGTGCTGTATGTACTGCTTAATGGCTTGTTGTTTTTATTTTCTCATATACAGTTGAGGATCCTTCTTTATTTACATTTAATAATCCTTTTACTTTATTATTGAAAAGGAATTTTATTGAATCTTTTTTTTTTACTCACTTTGCGGTACTCAGTAAAATGTGTTGAATCATGATGATGGCTTACCTATTGTTTCCTTTGGCAACTTCCATATTTAAAGAAGGCCATCCCTTTCAGAAGAAAATGATGTGAACCGCTTTCAGCTCCTCTGTCCTCTTTAACATCGCTTGGTAGAAAATGAGAATTCCTCTTCATGATGGTGTAGTCAATTATGGACTACATGGGTTCGAGAAGTGCGTCTTTTATAGCAATAGGTGATTTCATAGGCTGAGTGATTCTCCCTGCTTGATTCCCACTTCCATCTTGAACTCTTTGTATTTCTGGCCGTTCAGGCGGACAATTCCTTTTGGTCCTGATATGTAGATTTAATAGTCTCTATCAGCCTAGGAGGAATATTTTTCAACTGAAATACACGTTTTAAGGTCCCCTGAGTTCAAATAACCAAGTCTCGCAAAATGGTGTGTGTGGCTGTGTATCCGTGTGTCTTGTGTGTCCTTGTGTATGTGAACAGTCTAGCACAAAAACGAAAAGTTGTATGATACTGAAATTGCGTACCTAAGGAAGGCTCATGCATGTGATGCTACAGCAACTTTTTCGTCAATATCGTCTAACCGTAAGTGCCCCTTTTTATACATAAATTTTACACTTTTTTACAATTTTCTCGAAAACGGCCCTAACGATTTTGATGAAACTTGCCTAAATTATTCTTCATAAAGTCTTATAACTTTTCAAATATGTAGTACATCACCGAGGAAATGCAGGAAAAAAAGTTATGATGCAACGAATATTTTATTTGCGCTTAACTTAAGAAGCATGTTATTCAACCCTTTTATAGTAAATTATGTATAGAATTGTATGAAAGGTAATTAAATTATCCATAAAACAAAAAAAGAATCATCAAAATTGGACCAGTACATAAAGATACAGAGCATCGGACTAACTGGAAGTGGCAATTATACCATGAATTTTACAATTTTCTCGTAAACGGCTCTTGACGATTTTGACGAAACTTTCCTAATGTCTTCTTTTCAAAGCCCTTTAACTTTTCATGTCTGTAGTATATCAAACAGAAAATGCAGGGGAAAAAGTAATAGCGAAAAGAAAATTTTATTTGCTCGTAATTCAGAAAGCAAGTATTTTATAGTAAATCATACAAGAAATCATATGAAATTCTCCGAAGTACAAAAAAGAATCATCGAAGATATTATATCTAATGAGAGCTACAAGACCCTAGGTGGAAACCGAGCGCATCCGAAAGGTGACGAAATGCGACCGATCCTCCTCCCGCCAATCTGTAATAAATAATGCAATGTAAGAATACAAAAGCAGAAATTGACTAATAATTTCTAATTTTATATTATTTAATTGAAACAAAATGTTTCTATGGAAACTAAACCGAAACTTCACAAACTTAAAATATAAAGGAAGTGTGCAAAATTGTTGTACTAAAATTGTTTAAAAAACTGTTTTATTGTCCTTATGTAGGAGAAGATGCGTAGAAGTGAATGCTGCTGAGTTCATTCAAGTATTGTTTATGTGAACTCTAAAATTATATTTATAAGATAACTATTATAAAACGGTGATGGAAAGTTGTTTGATACGCCTACCGTACCAGATTTTAGTAATCTCTACCTCTTCTTTCTTGATTCATCTTTCTGTTCCTCCTGCCATTCATTTCCTTCTTCATGAGACCTGGTGCATTGCTTATTCTTAAACTGTTTCCTGGGTACCCAGATTCTTCCAGAATCTCTTTATTGTCCGAGACAATCTCTCCTCTTTTGTACATAATGCTCCCATACTTTTCTGTTTCTGGCTTCTGAGAGTTTTGATCTTACACCAGAACAATTTTATATTACCTTTTAATGTAAAAGATCCGTGTTTAGTATCCATCTAAAGTCATCCCAGGGCCCGTTCTTAGCCTTTTTTTTAGTGCATTTTTTGCACTATTCTGTGCCACTTTGTATAGCTGATAATTCTCACAGCTTCTACCCATGCCGAACTTTTTCTAGGCAGTTACTGTTCTATAATTGTTCGAAGTTCCTCTGACCACCAGTCGAAGTCGAGGCTTTATTCAATCCGCAAACTGAGGATGCCGATTCTAACAAAGCTGTTTTGAGATCAAGCCAAAGATCATCCATTTCCTTATCCAATTCCTGTAGTCTAGTATTCAGCTCATTCTCATAGATCCCATATACGAGGATCATTGAGCTGCTTTACCTCAACACGCCATAGGCTTTAGAACGAACCTTCCTCTCTAGCATTCTGGTGTCGGTAATTAAAGCATGTGATCATTGCCGATTTCAGCTCCACAGATGACATTAACGGAAACGGAATATAGGCTATAAAATCTTCATATACAAGCCACCAGGACCTGGAGCTGTTCCACTTTTAGTTCTGCCCAAAGCAGCCCCGACTTCTTCCTCAGTTACTTGCATAGGGTCCGGCTTGGGGTTTTTCTATACGCTATTCTCTTGCGTCCATAAACTGCGCTCTACTTTCGTTAAGGAGGGTTTGACCTCACTGATTGGAGAAAGAATATTGCCTTTACATGATGTCCTTAAGCTCTTTAGTACACCGCAAGCTTCTTTCGCACGATTGACGAGTAACGAAAGATGTAACGAGTGTTACATCTATTTCCCGACATCATCTCTCCGAGGAATTGTTCTTCTCCTTTACAACTGCCTCCTTAACATGTTTGCTCAAAACTCTGTAGGAGATCCAGTCCTGGTCTCTGTTCGATGCTAAGTGCTTCTCATATGATTATTTCTTGGCCTTTACCAGATCCAACACCTCCTCCGACCACCAATCTGGCTGCTTTTTACTTTCATCTAGCGCCTCCTAAGCTGCTGAGTGGATGCACTCTCTTAAGTGGTCGTATTTTTCTGATAGACTGCTTCCCCGCCTCAGATCTATTTTCTCCTCTAGCCTGCTATCGTATAACCCCCCAACACTGCTTTCCACAAGAAGATACAGCTTGTACTTTGGTGAAATAATCTCTCTGCTCTGCAACGTTACGCGTTTGGGCCCTACCTACCTTTCCACGGGAACGCATATACTCTCACTATATGTTATATACTCTTGGCCCGGAGCATATAGTGGTCAGTTTCACATTTCCAAGCCCTGAACATCCTAGCATCTTCCACTTTACAACTTTATTTTGCCTGGTGATAAAATAATTGAGTATGGAGGATTGAAACCATGTGAACTGGTGGATGGGTTTGTGCTGGAAGAATGCGTTCTGAATCTGCAAATCGAACGCTTCGCAGACATCGATAAGCCTCTTTCCGTTGTCAGTAAAACAATTACCTGATGACTTCTTCGCTCCCACGAACCTTCTCCAGCACGAGCCTCAAATCCTCTTCGAATTCATCCTTAAATTGCGGAGGTTCATTATTACCAGGGCCGTAGACACGCATGACTGCAACACTTCTGCCACAAACATCAAGATCTTGATCTTTTCTCTGTGTTTCCTTATCAGGACCGACATACCTGCCTTAGCTCGCATATCTCTGCCCACTCCAGGCCAGATGTGCACGTGTAGTCGCCTGACAACTCCTGGCCCTTACCTGACAATTTCGTCTCTGTCAGCACCTGAGATTTTTTGTTGGCGAGGCACTGAATATTCCACGTACCAAATTGAAAAGTCCTTTTCCGTTTCCAAGGCTACTGCCGTTATGACTATCCAATTCTGAGGCTCTTCTCTGACTACTTGTAGTAGGGAGAGTTTTACGTTAATGAGCTATTGACCCAAATGACAACCCAGAACCTGGCCGATCTATTGGGGCTCCTTCCCCTAGATAAGTTGCCTGTCATAGCTGACGACCCCTCTCTGTCCGGGTTTACATTCGGAGTTGTCCCTCTGAGAATTTCCGCAGTGATGGGGGACTGTGCATATTTAGGGCCGGCACAAACTTGACTTGTCACAGACGTCATCGTGGGGACCTCCGGGGTATTTGCGAGGATGGCCGCACCATTGACCACCCTATATATATATACCCTATATATATATATATATATATATATATATATATATATATATATATATATATATATATATATATATATATATACGTATAAATAATCATTTTTAACTGATTTTTTCTTAGATAAGTCATAAAATAAATCACTTAAAACCATTTGATTCGTTAGAACCTCGTCATGGCAATTCTTATTTTTATTTTTTTATTATATTTCTAATTCTTATTATTAGCAAAATCTAAAAATAGTTGGTATATTTTGAAATTTAACTTATTTAGACAACGCGTACGGTTCTCAAATTCCTAAGGAGCGGGATTCTATAGAAAATAATTATGAGTTTATATGAAATATGACAAGATTGGACGTTTTATAAATAAAAATAAAATTTGTTTTTGTTAATTATTTTAGTAATTATATTTATAATTACATAAGTTGACATATAGTATAAATATTATTGAATACGTGTTTATTTAACAAAGTTCCAAAATTAAGAACATTCTTTTACCACAGAACATATCTTCATGAGGACGAGAACGATCATGATCATTTATTATAATGAAGTGAGTAATTAAGTTTTCTTTTACCTTAATAACTATGAAGTTGTTAAGATTAAACAAAATATAATTGCTTCTGATTATTAAGCATGACTTGTTATATTATTATAATAATAGAACAGTTTTTTTAAGTATTTCATTTATTTTTGTATCTGTCCTTTATTTATAATAAATTAACATGATATAATAATAATTGTATATTATACAGAACTGTGGTAATTATATAATTTCTTTTAGGATTTTTCACTGCATGAATGGGGTCTCTGATGATGAATAAAAGAAAATTATTTTTGTTTTAGTCCGAATACAGCAAAGAATTCAACCGATTGAGTTGTCAGAAATGGATCATCTACTCTTCCATCATCTTTCTACCAATGGGTAATCATTGCTCAGTATATAACTGCATTAAGAATTTTTTAGTATAAACCGATTTTAAGTCAGAGAAATTGTTTTTGCCGTAAACGCGTCAATGAATTTGCTACCTTTGGATACTTAATCCGAAAACCTGATAATACCAAAATTGGGGGATACAGTTTAGCATTGCATCCCCGAAAGTGTTGTCTACATCCGAAATTCGGTTACACCACTTGATATACGAAGAATCGATGGATGTGATAAGCTTACTAGAGACTGCTAAGGGAGTGGGGCGCACCGCAATTTTGAGTTCGTTTTTTTAACTTCTATAGCTTCTGCGGGGTATACTTACCTTTTGACACGATGGAGCTACAGCGTTCTTTTAAGTTTTTGACGATTTCTCTCATCAATATCGGTTTATTGCTTTTAAAAAGGCACCAGCTTGAAGTGATCAAGGTTTAAACAGAGTTCAAGTTAAAATTTGCCAAAACACAATTTGCACACAATGAGTACTCACACTCGTCGAAAAGACAGTTGAAATATAAAAATCTTACACGATTGTAAAGAGCAGCTCAAGAGAAATTAGGAGAAAGAGGGCTCCTAGGTACATTTGCCGCGGGAGCAACCGAGCCAGTGAACGATGTAATCACTTCTGAATCAACGCCTGAATGTATAGACATGATCACCGATTATGAAGATGCTTCATTTCCCCCTTCGGGCTCAAAGAGTAAAATAAAAGTTGCGAATATAGATACTCTATCTTATATCTATATCTATTGATCTTGTGTTCAATTTATTAATTGCAATTATTTAAATCAATATAATTATGTTTTTAGGTGTCCTGTATTGCTTCCGAATGTACATAATGATTGGAGTTGGGATGACCAATTGCTTAATGTTTTTCATAATGATCTATGCTTCTGATTTGCTGGCTTTGCTTTGGATAACAACGCTTTATGAAATCCGGCAGCAGGCCCGAAAGTTGGGTAAAATTATATCAAGTGTAAGTTTTTCTTAATATACCTTCTCCACCCTTCTTCTTCTCTCCGATTCTTAATATACCCCCTCCCTCTCCAATAATACTCCTTAATAAGATTAAGTAGCCTTATTTCTTTGAAGGTTAACTTGTATAACTTATTACAGCTTGAAGTAATCTAAAGTTTGTCTATTAAAACCCATAATAATTAACCTTGCTATACCAAAATAATGTATCAATAATTGTCTACGACCAGTGGTAGTGGGTTGAGCTCTGTTTATGTTATATTTAACAAATTTCCTACAGTTCTAGCTGTTCCCAAAGAATTGCTTGCTGAAACCCTGCTAGTATTTTAATGGAAAGATCCAGTATCCAGATAGAATATAGTGGTGAATACGTCTCCGAGATCAAGCCATTGCACGAAACTATAATCGGGGAAATCCCACAGCTCTCAAATCCACAAAGTTGCTTCAATTCTTCAGCCAATTCTGGATATTTCCATTTGTTTTCAGCATTTGTCTTCTGCACATTGTCATCGGATGGCACACCTATCTCTGTAATCTGTACCAATTTACTGTTTTTATCGACCATTAAGACGTCTGGCCGATTATTATTATTATGGATGTAACAACGAGCAGGGGTTGGAATCAGAGAGATATTTCTCTCTCTCTTCCCTCCTCCTTAAATATTGGAAAAA